>JACJUM010002971.1:8697074-8761477 GCA_020976665.1 Heortia vitessoides
CGACTGGTAATAGCACATCCCCATGTACCAGGTGTCGTAAGAGGTGACTGGTAATAGTACATCCCCATGTACCAGGTGTCATAAGAGGCGATGGTAATAGCACATCCCCATGTACCAGGTGTCGTAGGAGTGACTGGTAATAGTACATCCCCATGTACCAGATGTCGTAAGAGGTGACTGGTAATAGTACATCCTCATGTACCAGGTGTCATAAGAGGTGATGGTAATAGTACATCCCCATGTACCTGACTGACCTGACTAGCACCGACATCTATCCGAAACAGTGTAACTTAAATGCATAGGATGGGTATGGGCAGCAACATACCCGTCGCGATAGCTGCGCTCTGCGATTTATAACCTTCTCTTTTCTTATAATGTGAATAGGCATTAGGATAAAATTTCTCACATAACATCTATTTATCATTTTAAACTTAACGTACACTTTTAGTTTTCACGCTGTAACTTGCCATAGATGGAAGGTCGTCGGACCTGAATCAGTCCTGTCCCTAACGCATCAACGCAACAGGGCTGACAGACACGTTGACAAGTACTGGTCTTGAAACTATCTAGAGCCTGCGAAGACACATCAGTAATGACATCATGGACTGGCCTGATCTGACAGCATATACGGTGCCATACATCTCCGAAGTCACTTCAGGAACTGACAAGCGACTATAATGCTGCGCTTCCTGAAAAAACTGGGCTAACGGCAAAGTTGCGTTACGCAAAATAGGCTCACAGAGACATCGTGTTACCGAAACCTGCCCAAACTACGTCTTCTTTTACGATGCCATACTGATTTCATGCTCAACTATTATTTAAATCTAAATTTAAAGCATTAAATTATGATTTATTGCAAAAAGCCCCTGAAATTGATTAACTCTAACGTTTTATGGTCAGCTTGCCATCATGATTACAGTAATTGGAAGTCCACTGTGGGACAAAGGCCCCCGAGAAAAGGAGAATTTTACCCGTAGTTGCCGTGTGGGCAAGCGGGTCTCAGAGCGCAGATTTCACAACGAGGATGCCGCTGCCCATACCAGCCTTGTGTATTTTGAGCTACACTACTTAGATGGAATGGATATACCTCCAATATCAGTCGGTTGTGGTACCTTAGTCACCTCTTACGACACCTGGTACAGAGGTAGGCACTATTCTACCCTGCCAGTACTTCACGGCTTTCATCTTAAGATCTGTGCTATAGTAAAACTTAAAATATGCATGCTCTGAACCGAAAACTATAGCTGGTTGATGAACATAAAACGAAGCAATGTACTCTCTTTTTTTAAACCTGCAAAACGGTACTACTTAGTCTAGTTAACGCATAAATGCGATAAATTAGCCGTAATGTAAAAAGCAATCAACCTATTAGGAGCTTTCAGAACGGATACTAAAAAGAAAGAACGTTTCAAAGAAAAAATCAATGTTGACTATTTTTAAATTGGCATTCAATAATCTCGGGCGACCCTCCCAGCTGCCTACTTATCCATCAATCAATACGCAACAGGAAAAAGTCCCGAAATGTCAATTTCGTAACAAATTATATTTCCTTTTAGATATTTGTCTTCAATTAATTTTCGTCGTCGTAATCGCAAGGCATTGTTAAGATTTAATTAAAACATTTCTTTCTGAAAAGAAGTACGAAGACGAGAGATTTCATAATAGAACTTACGGGATCTCTTTTTAATCTAAAACCGGATTCCTTGAAATCCAATTCAAAGTGATCGAGTAACAATAATGACATAATTATAAATAACTTGCCGTTTTACCGCAGCTTTGCTCGCATCGGAATATTTGTTTGGAACATTTCTTGGGATTTCCAATTCCCATGTGTCTAATATGATAAGCAAACCCAGCCTGATCATTATGTTGCAACCAAGTCAAGAGGTTCTGGACTTCACCAATTTGATGTGGGATTTTATGGGCTCTTATATATAATCAGTCAAGGATAACTTCAGTGCAAGTATTTTCCTATATTTGTTCAAATATTCTAGACTGTTATTACTCTTAGTACTCTAGTATCTAAAATCACTTCATGTTAGAAAATCTTTTTCTATTCATTAAGTTCATATACACTATAGTCTGCGCACAAAATGCCGTCGTTATTAAAGAATTTCTTTCATCTATTTGGTCCCGCGGTAAACTTTCAGTCGATTTGCGTCGAGAACACGCTGTATACAGAAGTATTTCCAATTATTCCGCTCAAAGGACAACTTAGTATTTGCATTTTAATATTCTTCTCTGTGCCTGTGATAATCTAAACAGATTGAAGTCAACCTAAGAAAAATAGATCAGCTCTTTCTTTAATCTGATTTGTTCTATTTATTTTTGTAATGGCTGCGTTCACGTTATTGCCGGACATAACAATGTGACAATCCATGCTGTAACTAGTTTATCGGCTGAACTGGAACCACATAGTTTATAAATAAATAAACGTAAAGATATTGATTGTTAGACTACCGACAGACGTAGTGTTGCAACGATGCCGCCGGCAGCCGCTAGAATAAAAGAACAACGTACTCACCGTAAATATTTATGGATTTTATTTAACTGTAAAAAAACATATTGTTTAACTTTTATTAATATTGAATAGAACCTTGTCAAAAGTTAATTAAACGGTTGGATTTTTGTGGACACACATGTAAATGTTTAAAAAAATACACGTAGTACATACTTTTGGAGGCGATATTTGTCTGTGTTAAACAAAATAAAACGTTTGCAGTCAATCGTGTGTTTAATATATTTGGGTAAAACAAAATACGATTGACAGCTGTCTATGTATTCAAGGTTTAATTCCTCTAAATATAAAATGACATCCGCCACATCACTTTCCTGCCCAGGGATAAAAGATACTAGACCAAAAGCGTAGGAGTAAATAAACAATATATAATAATATCAAAAACAAAACTACTAATAAACAGCCGTCTAAAACTAGCGTGTCATCGCGAAGGCGTGACGTACTCTGAAGCAATAACAGGCATGACAGGTAAAAACTTTAGAGGTCAATAGTCGATTGACAGCATCTATATCTGCAGGGAAAACCCTCAAAAACCCGCAAAAAGAATAATAAATTCTATCTGACCAACTGACTTCTGACTTAACCTAAAAGAGTAAAAATTATGATGCATAGGGGTTCCTTTTACAACGTAGGGAAGCACTGAGAAAGAAAATTTATCCTCTAAAGGGGTAAGAAGTCGTGGGGTACCGATGAAGTAGAATTATACCTCTTTTTGTTCCAGGTGTCGTAAGGCATACCACAGCAGCATCCTCATCGCGGAGTCGATGCTCGCGAGCTCTTTAATTAGGACCACGCCTGCCCAGCACGACAGGTACGGGCAAATATCGTATCATGGGAAGGCCTATGGTTCAACCGTAGATTTTAGATAGCTGATATGACAAAAGAGGTAACACGGGAGGGGGGGGGGGGCAAGTTGTATAAAACTATGCTGTTTTTGAAGTTATTTGAATGAAGTTCAGTATAAAGTTTCTTCATTGGAAATGAGTAAAAATGCAAGAAAGCGGAACACAAATTAATATCGTCCATGAATGAAGCTCAACTTTCATATAGACTATATAATTACAAATTAATCTTAGTTATGTAAGTAATATTCTAATGTATTTCTGAATTACAGTTGTGCTTCCGATTCACGTGGAGAATATAGCACGCACCACACCTACATAATACGAATATAAACCAATTAAACACAGAGTATAATACTCCGTTTGTCCTTTCTTTGCGTCTATGATGAATTCATTGCTTAATTTCGGTTTCAAAGATAACTGAAATTAATTTGTATGACGAAAATTATTATTTTATGCATGATATGTGTAGTATGACACACATCATACATACCTTGTATTTTTTCTTTATCTATCTTGCAAAAAATGGTTTCTATGTGTTAGTATTTTAAACAGTGCACTTTTATCAATATATAGTCTTTTTTTAAGAAAGAATATTAGCTGAAATCTACACATGTACCATTCCATGTCTTCTACGGGCTATTATAATAAAAAATAAATTCTTCATTTATTTGACCTCATTACACGTATATCGATCAAATGATTTTAAAACATTTCGTATAAATTTAAACTTCACCACGGCAAATGTCTCTAATGATAAGTATAATATTACTCTAAAGTTCATTGTTAGGGATCTACTTAAAAAGATTCAACGACTGGAGCCCTGTAATTTACATGACTTTAATTAAGTCCATCTCGCCCATCTTTTTCCGATCCCACAAGTAAATGGACCAAATTAAGTTTTCTCGGGACTTTTATAGTCTCCTGCTAATAAAGTTACGGGGATTATATAAATAAATTGGCAGTTTCGGTACATCTAGAGGGGCGTTGCAAACCCGCAAAAATTGCACTCAAGTTTGAAGCATTGAAAAAGATTTCATAAAAGAGGAAAGTCGAAGGAAATGAAATTTCATTTCGGTCTGGTAACTCGAAGCCTTCGTTTTACACGACAGCGGTCATGAGGCTTGTTCCATGGCAACGAACACTTTTGTTTCACTTTAATAAAACTTCTGGTAACTTTGAAAAACAGATGAAATTATTTGGTGAGTTTCTGAAACAATCTTGCGAAATTATTCGCAAGTACCTATAAACCCGAATCCACCTAACTCTTTTTCTTTCATGTTTGAACGTAATGAAGTTTGTCAATTAAATCAAAGTGGATATAAGCAAGATGTTGACACAATTTGGCGCAAATTTATTCCCAAATCCCATATTAATATTTACTATAATATTCTAGGTTACAAAAAAATATATTTTAGTTCTACATACTTATGTACCGTATTTTCTCAGTGCTTAAATTGCAAAGCTACATCAACATCCGAATTGGGTTTTATATAAGATAGAATTCGAATATTTGATGTGATGTTGGCAAATATGACTAAAGCGGGGATGTCTCGCTTCACTGCGCGTACTTATTGATGGTGATCTCAGCATATACGAGTATATTATGCATACTTTTTCTTTGCTTTGATAATTACTTCTCTTTAACAGATCGTAAAGGTTAGTTTAGTCTTCCATGAGGTACCAGCACTACCGTGAGGTACTGGCACTTCTGTAGAGTACCATCATAGAGGAATAGAACCTCCCCATTCTCGTAACGGACAGATGTCGGTATATTCATCCGTAACAGAGCAGCAGCATCCCCGTTGCGAAAACTACGGTCTTCGATTACCAGCACGCTTGCCCAGGGCCTCAAGTGTTGGTAAAATTCCGCCTTTCTTGAAGGGGCCAAAGTCCAGCAGTTTCCTTACAATAGCTGATATTGTGATAATAAAAGTTTAGTTGTGAGTGAGTGTATTCATTTTTATTAATGATTTTGTTACACTATACATTGAACCAACGTCCCCGTTTAAAACCTAAATATGACACGAGTAGGATAATAATCAAACATAATTGTCTTAAATCAAGCTCGCTGCACAGTATCCCAACGTTGTTTATTTTTATCTCACATGTGACGCCGCTTTAGGAGACTGAGAACACATTGTATGCAAATACCGTTGACCTTTTAATGTATTTTGTCACTGAATATAATACTAAAAATTAATATCATATCGCTACTTTAGTGCGTAGTTTCGGCACTCTAAATTAAACTGTTATTATGTGCTAAAACAAGCAACCCGTCGAGAATCCAATCAAACCTACTAAATAACAATCGACAACCTAAAACGTCTAATAATAATATTGTTTGTTTTCATAAGGACGTCTTTGCCGCGACGTTTATTTTGCCGATGTCGGACGTCGATAGTGACCAAGAGCACTAAACCAAAAGCAATCAAATAAAGCGACGGAGAAAGCATTTGTTATGGGCATTTGAGTGGAGCGGCCAATTAGTCAACACCACTTGTAATCCTTACAAAGAACACGATAGACCACTGCCCGTTAGTAGATTGATTGAGCCGTGCAAAGCTTTTTCTGTAACGTTAATTGGAAAACTACAAGCGCTGTTAGATCTCTAGCATTATATAATCTTATTGCAACAACTTAGGGTATTTTTGAAGTTTTTCAAAAATTCATCGCCTACCTTCTAACTTTACTTGCTCTGTAATAGGATATTACTATATTTATCTAATGGTGTATCTAAGTATTCAATAAAATCATAAGATGTAATAGCACTTTTATAGTTAAAAGAACGTTTAAGGAAATTTAGCAAAAACACTTTATTTTATCGAGTGATATATTAATGAAAATGATAATTTTACTACAAACTTTTGGAATAACGACAATAAATGCAATAAAAATATAATATTAAATGTGTTTACTTCCAAGGTACTAAGATTCCAAAACGTTTGCGAGAAGCTTCCGCACGATATCACTTTTCTTGCTATAGCTAAATCAATTCTTGACAGTTTTACTGCGGCTTTCCAACGGAAAGGAAAATTACACCCAAGGAGAATCACGATAAATCAAACAATAGGTTATAAGCGAGTTAAAAATTGTATTTCTTATTCGTTCAATTTTCACACATCAATTTTTCATTATAAATTTTTGAACCAAATCCTGGATATAACATTAAGAAAACCCAATAGTTATGTGACCTTAACCATTTTGTACCAGTACAGCTAAGATTTTTGATGACATTTTGATGACATTTTTGTAAAATAAACTTCCTATTGCAGTTCAGTACAACGACATATCTTTGAACTCCATTATATTTTTATTTTATTATGTACAACTTCTATGAATCGAGTCTTTTATATAAAACTAACTGACCTGGCAGACGTAATCCTGTTTGCTAACTTCTGACTGAAAAGGAATTAGAGGAAGGTATACCGTAACCAGGGAAAATAAGAGATATTTTCATTTACACAGTTAGATTAATAAAACAAATAGAATATTTTCAACCACACACACAGTCAAAAACATTCAGAAACACAACAGGTCACTTTTATATTGTCGCATGTTGTAACTATTAGTATAATTTTAAACCATTTAAAGTATTTTCATTTTGGTTTTATATCTCATTCGTCATTTTGATATCATTAGAAAAAATAGGTATATAATCAGGGATGTCTTGATTGTCTAAAATGAATATATACTCATGATCATCATCCCAGCCGTAGAACATATGTCCACTACTGCACTTAGGTCTGCCCAAGAAAGGAAGCTTTTGCCCATAATTGCGGCGGTGAGCAAGCGTGGAGACAATCGCCTCCTTCCCGCCTCCTTCCCGTTCTGTTCCAGTTGAGCTACACCGTTTCGAGTTTATCTACTACACCCGGTACATGAGGGAGGCACTAATCTACCGGTAGTCTACGGTTCGAGAACATTGTATTTTATCAATAAAATACTAAATTTCTGCCCGCGACTTGACCCGCGTCGATACCTCTTTACGAGTATATCGTCGCTGGCGGGATATTTCTCGAGATCACAGGAATACTAGGCTAGTATTACTAGAAAAAAAAACGACTGACCGAAACTTCAGGCATTTTTAAAGTATAATCGGTAGATCTGAAAATTGGTTGTTATTGATTAGGTATAGTATTAATGATAAAGGTAGCCCACACCAATTTCTTTTTGGCTAAAAGCTTTATTTTTTTATGATGTGGCATTTAAAAAATATATAGGTTCATCACTCTATATATTCATCCTTCTAACATCAATATGGTGGAGATGTTTTAAATAACTACACGTGTTGCCAGTATAATGGTAACCTACGGCGCCACGATTTTGATGTGCCCCGTTTATTTGTTTGTTGCGTGTAAGCGATGACCCGAATCGATACTGTTTATTTATCATTTGGTACAATATAATTGTAATTATACAAACACTGTATTCTACAACCAAGCCAACTAATAGAAATAATAAAGCTACCTAGGCGAGTTTATTTAATTGATTTCACTGTTTTGCAATTTTTCTGACATCTGCACTATCATTTTTGGTCAAGCCTTATTCGAGTTTTTAATAATCTTAAACGAAAATAGAGAAAGTGAAATGTTTTAGGAAATCTATTTATTTATTGATGCATCCGTGTAGACTTCACTGGGCCAAAAATTTGTTGATGTTTTTCTGTTTTTTGTTTATTCTTGATACTTCTGATTACCTACCTTTTTAATAGTTCACCTACCTGATTAAATTATGTTCGCCTAGCTTGTCCTATACCAACTCTTCCATTAACTTCTGCTATATATATTTGAGTAGGTACTTTCATTTATCCTTTCTAATTCGTGTCCAATTTCTGAATCTATACATTCCTTTTTAATCGTTGTCCCTGCTTCATCTTTCTAACCATATTGATCTTAAATTATATATATGTATGTATTGCATATTTTATCGCTAATACTTAAATGTTGGACCGTTAATTACATATTCTGTAGGATTAACACCCACTTAAATTAAAATAGTTATTGCAGACCCTAGAATTGGAGGTTAGCACACTCAATCTTTTTTCTAACCCGGAAATTCAATGCTAAAAAAGAGCTATCAACGCAAATTCGCAACAACACAGTAACAACTCCGCCCAGATTGTGTCGGGCTCTAGCGAGTTAATCTAACTTCGTCAGCAATTAAGTGCCTGAAATTTAACAAGACCTGTCAGTCTTTAAGTTCTGGATTAGCAGTTCATGGTAACGCCTTACTTATAAACAGTTAAACTTCGAACTGATGTCGGTGACAAGGCTGAACTTAGAACTTGCTGTAACGGGTTACGAAGAGTCAGAGGTCACTTTTAATCTGGGTCTGACCCTCTGCTACTTTGTTGCTAGTTAGAATGTCCAGTTTGAGATATTGATTTTCATGAATATTATAGACCCAAAGTTCAAGACTATGGATGTGTCTTCCTTATTCTTTGAAGACACAACAATTTTACCGTAATGTTGTGAATTTGGCTTAGAATTATGTTTAAATTACATGTAAAAGTCAAAAGTTAAGACTTAAGTTAAATTATTTAAATATTGCAACGTTGATTTTTTAATAATAAAAATAATATTTATATTTATTATACTGATGCTCTTTATTGTACACCAAGAAAAATAACACAAAAACAGCACAAATGGAATGGAATAGTAGGTACAAGAGGCGGCTTTATCGCTAAATGCAATTTGTTACAGGCAACCTTTGGATAGAAATAATGTTCAAGCTGGTGTAAGTTAGAGGTGAATTTAGTACAACAAACAAACATACATACATAAACATATACATTTTTCATTTATTATATTACATTTCAATATATTTATTTAATAATTTCTATAATAATGATCCTTTTTGTATAAACTTGTCTAATATTGCACATATTATTTATTAATATAAACTTATTTTTTTATTTGGGACAGACTATGGTGGACGAATTTTGTGGAAGTTTTTTTTTCTGTGGAGGTCTCCTCTTCATCCTGTAGAAGGAACAAGCAGGAAAACATATGATCTCTTAGAAATTAAAATTTAATTTATTTTAGGTTATTATTTTTTTTTACATTCTCTTTACTTTTTTAACTATATACTTATTGTGTGGTACCAATCCCTAAGGACAGGCTTTAGTCCCGTTACCAAAATTAACTATGACGAATAAACTCTTGAGACACTTTTACTTTTTTAGAAATTAAAGACCTTTACAATCTTGATAGCATTATTTTTAACGTTTTCAGAGAATAATGAGGAAGGGACCCCTTCACTACTGAAAGTATTTTTTATTTATTTCTGTAACGTTTGTGTTCTGGCCTTTTCATGCAATATTTTTTTTATTATGCTAGAGAGCGTGTTTTTTTTTCTTTAAATATATTTAAAATGTTCACGCTGCCACAGTTTACAGTCGACCAGAGATCAGTGGGACAGTATTTAATCTGTTTCTTTATAAATAAATACACAGGTCGTCTCATACGTTGACCTGACTTAGAGATAAGTAGCTTAAAGCACTTATGTAACAGATATAAAACAACAGATACATTACAAATATAATTAATACATCAAATATAAGTACGAATTTTTTAAACAATATGAACCTTTATACTGCTCTCCTGTAAACCTTTGTCTGAACCGAACATTTGTGCAAAAGATGGGAACACTACTAAATGCGCCACTGGTCCGTTAATGTATAGAATGTTATTTCAATGCCTCACTCACTCATCATACCGAGATACTGAAATGTAAGCAAAATTTCCCCTGGAAAGTGATGTACCCCTTACAAACAACCTTAGCTAGCGATCTTCTTTTACTTATACAAATTAATGATAATTCGATCTTTGAAATAATGATATTTCTTTGTTGAAGAGATATGCTTAAAATGGTAGTGAAAAAATATATAAAGATATGTTGTCGTCGCATGCTTATTGCTTCCATAAATTTTTTTCTTTCTTATTATACAATGCTTATTTCTTACTTTCTACTTATATATATACTTATTTCTTAGTGTACTCGAATCTGTTTCTTTCTGAAAATGTAAAAATCGGACAATAAAATACACAAAGCTATATAATACGATATTGACAAAAAGAATTCTACGAAAAGTAAAGATGATCGGCTATAGCGATAAATCAATATACATTCATTTCTGAGATGTACCGTAGCAACCGATGCAAGAATTGATAGAGCACAATCGGTCTCGAGCGTCATTAAGTCACCTCTTGATATCAGTAGTTCCTATCAGTAAAAATATTTTAGCAAAAATACACCGCAAGAAATGGCATAATCTCTTGTATAAAAAAACAAAATGTTGAGGCTGGTTCAATTTGACGTAATTTCTTTTTGTATTGCTAAGTTTATAAAAATACCTACCTATCAAAATTAAGACATGAAGATTACAATTTTTTTTATTGTATTTTTTTTCTTCATGAAATGGTAGTAGTTTTCATGAATTGTAGTTTATACATCCAAGCTGTTTAAAATTTTTATTACAAAAACAGTGCAGTTTAGAGTGAATTAACAAATGACTTCCATGACTAATAAATAATTATAATATTTTCTAACAATTACGCGTTCACTACTCATAATATTAATAATGATAACAAATGTATTTGTTCCACAATAAACAGACTTAATACTACTTAATACCTCTAACTACCTTTTTGTTTCATTCACTCTTTCCACTCAAAGGTGGTCTGGAAGAAGTCGCTAGTAGCGATAAGGCCGCCCATTGTACTTTATAGTTACTGTTTTTTTCATATATTTTTATGTTTGGTGTTCAATAAAGTATTTATTATTATTATTATGACATAAATTATTGTGACAGAGTTTCTCTTCAACTCTGTGGAAGGCTGAGGCCTGAACTAGGGTCAAAGCCTATGTTTCTGGCCACCAGTTCTCCACCCATTTGGTTGTCAACGTATAGTAACGATTTCATGAGATGTTATTAAAAATATACATTTTATTACTATCCAGCTTTAGTGTGTTTACATATAATAGTGTAAATTTGCTGTATTACATTGGGCAAATGTGTGTATGCTTAAGTAAACACAAATTTTCTTTTTTTTATATGTAAGTACTTACATTATTTATATCTGTTGTGTAATTAATTTCTCTGTCTCATTGTAATCTAATTATAGTAGCCAGCAGAACACAGTGTTTGCATTTTTTTTAGTATGTAAACAGTGTGCTATATTGAAACTAATCTTTTAACAGATCGCGTTTCAACGTTTTATTTAACTTTTTATGTTTTTTGTTCGACGTTTTAGTTACCACAAGTTAATTAGCTGCAGTAGAGGCAATACAGAAAAGGTAAAAAAACTAGGATGATGTCAAAATAAAGCGTTGTAAGTAAATAAAAGTAGTTTTTATTATACTTAGTAATTTTTTAACTTCGCTCAACCTAAAGTTCTATTATAATATGTAAGTAACATACCGGTAATAAGCCATATTGGTCCATATCTACAATAAAACACAGAAAGCCAAAAATATTCAAAACAAATGTTTAAATAAACTCCTGCTGTTTTTAGGATAATTAGATTTGCCATAATGTCTTAATATTTCGTAATAAAAAGAATAATCACTTTATTTCTAACCAATATCTGAACTACCCACCGCCCACTTCTATTAACAATTTTGTTTCAGTGTCTTTTAATCATTGCTATTTCCTCTTATTCTTGTTTGCGAGTGCTGTTCTGCTCCGGTGTTGGATACGCGAGCGTTAACCATTGCTTTGTAATATCTCCATAGGTAGAAATCAATAGGAGTAAAATCTGGTGTATGTGCGGCCCAGGAATCGGACTCCAAAAATAATAGGGCTCTTTGCCACTAAACAAGAGCACCTTACGGTCCCGATGACGCAGATGGTAGTGATCCTTTCTTGTGCGCTAAGGATCTCGGGTTCACTTTTCACCCTATGCAAATATTTATATGACGATATTTGTGTTTGTTTTGTTCTAAATGTTAAACATATGAATTTAAGTAGGAAATTTGCGATCCCTTTGTTCTCTGGCGTCCGTAACACAAGTGTTTTAAGTGACTTACCACGGAATCAGGTCAATATGTGAGATGTTGTGGGAATTTATTATTATTTATTTATTACCTTGATCATATCATAGATTTCCTATTCTGACAAAACGAATAGACAATTTCTCTATTCCTATCTATTCGTTTGGTCAGAATTTATCAAAATATTTAAAAAAGACATTTCATAAAGATAATATGAACCAGAAAAACTAAGCAAAATCGCGAGAAATATTAATACCGTTCTTAATACGTGGCGTAAACAAATATAGATTTAATTTTTAATACTTTTCCTCATATCAACTGCTATTAGTGATTCTACTTATATTTTGTACAGTAGGTATTTATACAAACCATGAATTTGTATATATAGTGAACAGTATAAATAATTTAGTCGTTTTTATGCATAGAGTAACACGATTTTTAGCTATAGCTAATAAAATATCTAAGTCACATTAAACTTCACACCAATAAAATGAATTAAACTCATTCATCTTTCTCTTTTTTGTGTGTCAAGTTATTTAAAAGTGACCACAACAATAGCAATTATATTTTAAGGAACCTTAATCCCAAAATCATAAATATAAAATATTTATAGGTCACTCAAATATTTCATATTAAACAAAAAGTGGCCTTTCCCACGGCTTTTTGATTTTTTATGGGTTAAAATGTAGTTCGGTGCCTTTATGGCTTGATTGGTAACAAGCCTCTATCCAGACTGTAGCATATAAAGTATTTGTAAGATAAAGAAACGGAGGTAAATACCAATAATTTTTAGGACTAGAAAAATCTAGCTATCCGTAAAAGCAGTGTAAAGTAAATAAATTATGCCAATAAAGTGCAGAGCGGCACAGCGACAATTTGGGCCGGACCGCCGGCTGGCCGATATTGGTCGGCGGGCCGCGCTTACAAATATACTGTGTCCGAGGATCGATACTGCGCCGTCACACCAACAACACACTATTTGCAGCGTCCCGCTTTCTATTTAATACTCAACCACGTTTATTGAAATATAAAAGTACCCTAGGCATGTACAAATGTTAATACTTAATATTTCGTCTCATTACTCTGTTTTGTATATAAATATATCGAGCAGCGAATAAACTGGTAATATCCAGGCTTATTATGACCGTTTTAGTACAGAATACAGTGTGCTCCAGACCATATTTAGAAAACTATTGAAATGCCGCAACTTCACGTCTATGGAATTGGTCACAAAATATATTGATCACTTCATTTTCTTTTCTGGAAAATTAATTCTTTTACCATGTAGGTATAACTGTAATTGTGGTGTCATAAAGTAATACAATTAAATTGTAAGAATTGGTATTAAACCTGTCAATTTAGATGTCTGCTACATCTGCTATAAAACATTCCAGTTCTGCGGTTAAACGGGGTCAAACAATCTAGTCATAAAACATTACTGCTTGTATAATGTTACAAAGGCGTATACAGTACTATGAAACAGTTTATAGAAACGTAAACAGGGTCTCAGAGTGGGTTTCAGACAACTTAAGCCTCCAAGATTATTAAGATATAGTATAAAGTATGTTGTAACACAGACCCGCGTAGAGCTGGTGGAGCTAGTCGTAAAAGGTTGAACAAGAAAGGGTATTTTGCAGCTGAACCCTAAACGGCCCTTAATATGAAACGCCTAATGCTTACAAAGTTGTTGCCCCTAAGAATCGATATTCCCATCGTGGTTGAACAAATAACAATAAAGCTCTACTTCTAGTTTTTCCAGTTTAATACTATATTTATACTTTTGGCATGTAGATGTGTTGTAACATTCCGTAAATCTAATACCTAAATACTTATTTTTCAGGTTTGTTTTTTTATTAGAAAATCTACAACTACAAAACTGTAACCATATAATGAAAACTTTTGAAATGATTAAGAAAATATCACCATCTCGTAATTCTAGTAAGATTTTATTGATAGTCTCGCAAAAGCGTTACAAATCTACATTAACTCGTATCTAAGTTCAATGTGGTAATGAAATATTATTTGAAATATAATTAAACTCTATGGTTATTTGTCTAGAGATTCTTATAACTATACACGACCATCAGGGTCATTGTATTTTATAAGATACGTATCATTATAATACACGATGGCCACGAACCCATTAAGGCCCTAAAATATTACAAAGATTAGAGCGGTTTTATTGCCAACCTCTTCCTTCGCATGCATAAAAATCAGATCGTTAAATTATAATTATTATAGTACTTATGATATTACTATCTAAGCTCGCGATACTGTCGCGTGTATATGGTTTGTTTTTCATTAAGTATCTTAAATTACACTTTAAAATTTAAGTGTAATTGTATGTAGTTTCTTTGGAAACTAACTCCGATTTCGACCACGCCACGACCACGACCAATTCAGCAATTTTGGGTACAAACTTCTAAAGAATGTCCCAATTAAGAAAATCTTGTGAGAGCTGGCTTTAGCATTAGATGTCCTCCGGCTCATGAGATGATGATGATAACACATAAAAAACGGTGTATTAAATGCGGTTTGTTTAGCTTCTATATATTTTTGTTCGACGTTTAATTTATGGTCTTCAGGAGTTATATGTGAATTCTTAAACATTTTTTTTACTTTTATGGTTCTTTCTTCTATTTTGACCTTATGGGTTGATTTCTATAAACTAAACGGGAAATGGTACCTTGTATAATATTATAATTATTATTTTATTAATATTTTTAAAACCGATGATAGTCTTTATTTCCATATGCGAACAAACAAACAGCTGAATTATACAAATAATTCACTTTCTTGTCAATCATTATCTCTCAAACCAATCACGCCAAAAAGTTTACATATATAATTATGTAAAGAATATATTTAATAAATCAAAACTCTTAATTCTATTTACCTTAAAACTCAGACTTAATTTAAAGCTGCTACGGGCAGACTATATTGATGACACGCTAAGCCTTCCTGAGAACTTCTTGAGGTTGCTCTAGATTGATTGATCACGCTATTAACCTGTGGACCTCTGGCGAAACTTTGCCATCTGTGGCTTAGCTCACCGAGATTAATACGGTACGGCAATAACCCTAAAAACAGGGTTTTAAGTGTTTCATAGATTAGGCTAAAACTTAATGTTTACTCGCTCGATCGTGACTGTAGCCAAATTACACAATTGTTTAGTAATCGTAGGTTTGCTTTGTATATTTACTTGAATGACCACCAGATTATAACCGACACGAACGACTATTTAAAAATTTAAGATTCTACATGTTTGGGTTTCTGTGCGTTCTTTTTTTGTTTGTTAGTTTCCACAATTTCTTAAGTGAGTTGTTTGCTGAAGTCCTTCAAATTATATATTGCTTGATAAGAATAACAGCTGACAAACTTACGTATCTTGAAATTATTTTTTATCGTAAATTAGTTGGATTTTATATAATATACTATATATCAGAAATTTTTATAATGAAAATACAAAAAAAAGTCGTTCGACGCTCCTACAATAACATTTGTAGTTCCAGACAAGCTATATCTAAAGTAGTATAAATAAAACTATAAGATACACTTGAAAACATTTGTCGTAAGGAAACGAAAAATCGACTTAAAATCAAAAAGATGTATGAACCACATTTAAAAACCGGCAAAAACTAGTTTACCTTTAGTTTTAATTTTATTTATAGGAATACAATACTATGTGTTATTTCTAAAAATGTTTTTATCAGAGCAATTTTTATGTCTTTCCAATAAATGTAAGAAGTTTTTGAATTATGATTCAATATTCAATAAATGGTCGGAGAACATTAAAAGTCGATTTATATTAATTATATCAGCCGTCAACTAGCGCCACGAGATTTATCGAAGTTTTCGTTTTCTCTCGAAAATAACTTTAATGGTACATAAAAAAGATCATTTTTATAATAGATAAATATAGATAGATTATTTAGAAAATAGAGTCATTTGAACAGCTACTGTTATAAAAACGGTCAATCGAGGAAACCTAAACTATCTATATACTCTCATTCAGTATTCATTAGCGCACTCTCACAGCATTACTCATGCAAACGAACGTGCAGTAAGCCGCCTCAATAGAACCCTAATGGCATAGATCAATTTCGTTGACCTTTTCAACTCTTTCCTTGCACTAACGAGAGCCTAATAATGGTTCAAATATTCAATCAAGGGTATGGATAACAATTATCAACTATTAAGTAAATATTAGATAAAACAATAATTATAAATCCTGATATTTTTGTATAGAATTTTAGAATTTATATTGTTATTTATATGCATATATTTTCCAAAAATAAAATAAAATAAAAATTTTACGTATATATTAGTGAAAATACCGCCGTAATCAATCTAACCGACACGGAGATTATTAGAAATAAAAAGTTCAAGTATTTTGTATAGTTAAAACAGTTATATCTATCTTATTATAGGGACTCTTTTACTAGTATTCATTTATAATGAATAATTACAGAAACGCTTTAAAAACAAAACATTTGATATAATGGAACTTTAATGAAATAAAGACGTCTAGTAACAAGAATTCTATTTTCCACACGCGAGAGACTGAACTTCTGTTTTCAGAGCATTATAATGTAATCTAAATATTAACTCGTCCTTTTGGCTTTCACTCGGACTACGTTTGCTTTACGGCAATAGTATGATAAATAATAATTGATTAATAGTACACCAGTGTCTCGCGCACAACTTTAAATTATCTATCTATTAATTACGCGTAGATTGACGACGTGGGCGGCGGCTCGCAATCCGCCCTATAAAACATACATGAATTATACCGCCCAAGACGCCTATCCCGTTATTTTCATCGTGAACCCGGCGTCTCTCATTTACATACACTTTGCTGACCCAACACCGATAAAACCCTTTTTATCGCAGTAAAAAAGGATTTTTGAGGTTCAACAAAGAATTCTTTACTGTGTTATTTAATAGAAATCGGCACTGAACGGACTATCCGTCGGACTTTTACGTCGCATATTGGGATTTGGAAAATTTAACAAATATCAATAGCGTCTAGACGGAGTGTATTAATTTTTCAGTAGCTGTGTCGCGATCTTCAAAGTTACCTACACTAGGTGGTGGCTTGAGGCTGTATTTGAAACGTATATTTAAATCTTCAGGGAGAGAATATTAACGGTGTTTCATACGATTTTACATAAAAATAGCTAGAAAGTAGCTGCTCGCTTGTTACATCAGGTAAATACTAGTTAGTTTATTTGGTTACAAATTATTATTTTCTAGCATTTACACGTTTACTACACGTAAAGACTTTGAACATTTTTTACATTATTTGTTCGACTTTTGAAAACGATTGCCTCAAGGTAACCCAAACGTCGAACAAAAAATTAAAAAGAAAAATAAACTGCGATTTGAAACCATTATAAGAGTTAGTTAGTTACACAACCTAGTTACGGCATGATTTTAATTATAGATTTATACAGTTTCAAAATCAAGGGTATTGGAAAGAATAAGTTCTTTTTATGTCGTATTATGAATAACCTTTATATGTCAAATAAATGATGAAGATAGTAATCATTATTTACTTCCGTAATAAGCTGTCAAGTTTCAAGTTCTGAAAATCATTATAAGGCAAGCTTACGATCCCTTCTCCTTAAAAAACTTTGAGAAGAAATAAAATAAATGCAAAAAGTTCCCAAAATAAGCACCAACAGCGGAGTTGTGGGACTGATTTGCATTTCGGCCACTTGGATATGCAATACAGTAGAATAAAAAAGTCAGAAAATAAAAGAGAAATGTATAACTACACAGAAGCAGGCACATTCTTTGTTTGAACCCGAAATAAGTACCTAGTAAATATTTCTCGTAACGAAACTGCTTTTAAAACTAAATAGGATTTTCTTTCTTTTAGTATTCCTTTTGTTTTGCAATTTATCATTGGTTTTAATGAATTCTTCGGGCTATGTAAATCAAAAAGATTTTTTTTTATCAGCAATAAAAAAACAACATTGCTCATAGAGAGCAATGTTGTAAATGTGTTGTCATCTGCATTGGTACCTCACTCACACCTATTTCTACCGCCAAAAAGCAGTGTTGGCATTGCTATGTTCCGGTTCGAATGATGAGAGAGGCAATAAAAATTAATGTGACATAATATCTTCCAGTCACAAGGTTGGCTACACGCGTCTATAAGCTGCAGTGACGTTATCTATTACATGGACTGTATGCTAGTTTGTCGACCAGGTCTAATAAAATAAAAGTACATAATGCTTTGAGTAGGTATGACAATGCCCATAAAACGTTATCTTATATATGAATTCATAGATTTATCAATTGAACAAATAATAATCCATCAGTAAATATATGAAAATACAAAAGTTAAAGTGACGTAACAAATCAAATGTTCAGTTTCCCATATGGATTGGGGCGATAAAAATTCGCTGATCATCTAGTATGGAGAAGTCGAGCACCCGGCCGCGTTGCAAAGAAACGAGAGGGCGTGACGCCGCTACCTTTTGTTCTCGGCTCTAAGTAGTTTCTTTGTACAATAAGTTTTATATTATTCTGAATTGTTTCTAAGTTGTTTCTACATATCTGTTTTTAAAACCTGGCATCGACATTCAATCATAGCAATTTTTAGGTGTTTTAAACCTAGGTTGACTCTGAGATGCCAGTTTACATGCAGTCACCTCAAAATTAACAAGGACTGAATCATTAATTAGTGGATTGCTATCTGCTATATATTTGGGAAGTTAACTATAGGTTATTTGCTTTGGGCGTATTCAAATTTCTGTCAAAATTTGATAGACACCTATCATGGACAGAACAAATTGTTGATGGTCTTAGTAAGCGAAAATATTAGCACCTGTTGTTATATACAACATGGATGAAGCTATGTAATATATATGTAAAGTTCAAATATATATTATTAAATTAATTAATATTCGTAATATTCAAGTATACATTTAGAAAAAATAGTGCCACAACTCTGTAATATGAGTATAACTATGCTTTAAATACAAATAAAGCTGTATTCACAAACTTGTTTCATTAAACAAAGATAATGAGGCACAGACTAGTAGTTTGCAATTAATCCAACTTTTCTCTCTTTCTTGTTGTGAATGTTTACTTTGTAAGTTTATTTTAATTTCTCTGACAAGACAACTTTGTTGCTCAAAGCTAATAAAGTTTGTGAGATTTACACCCAGGTTTCATGTTAGCTAGAAGCTAACGAGTTCCGGTGGTAACAGTTTCGTTCGGTGGAAACTTTCCTGCGATCGGCTACATCATTCTTTTTATGTCTGACTTCTAAATTTACTTTCCTAACGGATATCATCAGCGTAAGTACTAATACAATTTTTTGAAAAGTTCTCTGTACGTGGTTATGTAAGAAACGTGCTCGTTAGTTGCGACTTCTACCGATCTTTTTCACTATTCATACAAGATTTGTAACTTATTAATTAGTTGTTCCTAGGGAAATGCAACAATGTCTCAAGAGCATCTAATTTAAATAACAACATCGATAATTGTAATAATAAAATTTAATTACATTTTATGTTCGTCTATAATCCAATGTACCTTATTAGGCAAATGGAATCAAAGTGGCATCAAATAATAAAACGAGGAAGACTTCGGATGGTCCAGTAAAATTGCCAGTATAAAACACAATTAAAATGAGGTCAAAGGACGAACGTCACTCTTTACGAGGACACGTAAAGGTGTTCATTCAGCGTCTTGACCGTAACTCAGCGACTTCAGTAAAAAAGTAATTGTCCCCTCCAGTTTTCGTTCGGGCCGTAACTTGGTGTACCATATTGCTAATGCCTACCCGGACAGGCAATAAAAAGATAAAGGCACGCGGCTGCCGTCGAAAGGATAATAAAGGCTTATCGGCAAAGGCTCCACTCCACCTGAATGCTTCTTAAACACGTCAGACTCGAGCTTACTGTCAAATTAAACTTTGTCGCAAAATGTTTTGTTGCCACATCGTCCTGTTGACACCTTGTCGCCTATTTGTGTTCAAGTTGTAATTTACTTTGTGACATTCAAATACTGCCGTGATATCAGATATAAAATACGTTATGTATTTTACGCTTGTCGCATTACTTACAACATCATCCTGAGATGGTCTTGAATATGTTCGGGCTCAACGATGTAGAAAATTATGAAAGCAAAATTGCGTGCTTCTTCTCAACAAAAAACAAGCAGGCCAGAGTCGAGATAGTAGTTAAAATCAAAAAGGGACACTGAATACAAATAAGCAAAATTCCCCTCCGCATCATCATTATCATCATCTTTGTTTTAATAACTACTAATAATGGCTCTTAAAAGTCCACTAGTGAACATAGATCTCCCTAAGAGAGGGGGAATTTTGCCCATAACTGCCGCACTGGGCAATTGTGTTGGCAATCGCAAAGCGCAGCATTCGTGAGGGGATGCTGCCGCCCATTTCCACCTTGGACATTTGAGCTACACTGACTCGGATGGATATACCAGGTACTATTCTACTCTCCTGCTACCTCACGGCATTCGTAGCTGTGGAGTTAACGAAACCGAAGTTACAGTTCATATATACGAACATCGAGATAAGTCACTCTTCAACAGAGTCTTTCTGTCCTTCAAACTTCAAGTGTTTTGGAGTTAGTGACAATAGAAAATAAACGCTTATCGCAAGGTCTTTGCTCCACCTGACTGCTTCTGTACACGCCACATCTAATTGTGAGACTATCTCAAGTTTGACTTCGATATTGTTTCGACAGCCCGCCACTAAGACGAGGGTCGCCCGCGATAAACACTTTGATAGGCGCCTGCCTTTGACAACTGAAACGTGAGTTTCGGGACTGCTGCAAGTTGCTAAAGTGCATTTTCATTGTTTCTGATAAGACTGTTAAAGGTCACAATTTGATAAAACTTGATTGAGTCAAGTAATTACTTTACAAATAGGTAGCGTCTATTTTTATACTTTTATTAATTGGGATCACTTTTTTTGACCTTTCCATGCATGTAAAATATTTAACGAGTTCGCCTTAAATTATGCTAAAACTTCAAAAACAACAACATTTTGCATACAAATAGCAAGCTAATAGACAGATCGATTTTTAACTATAGATATATTATGTCGTAGGCGTAATTTGGTGCATCAATTAATTAATATTTATAGCTGAGCAATCCTATTGTTCGAAATACAAAGAGAGGCCATTCACCATGTACATGGACATCACTCCGATACCCACTCAATTTGAAGGGTTCCTGGCTAAATTATGTTTTGGAGTGGGGAATGAGATTTTAACGATTCATTTGGTGCCAGCTTTAATGTTCTTTTATGATTATGAGGGATGGATTTTTTATCGGGCTAAGAAGATGCCGTTACGTATAAAGTGCCTTTATTTTATAAATATAATACTAACGGCATTATGAAATGTCTACCTATGATATTTTATGCATAATTTTAATTTCACAGACTTAGCACGAACTAATGTTCCGATCGGAACAGTCTGATTTGATTGAGAATAGAAACTCAACTAATGTTTAAACTTGTTTTAACTATGTTTGGCAAATGAAGTTATAATTTTAAATGTATATAAGCAAATAAAATACTGAATTTATTTTTCCCTTATATGCCGTTGAGCGTCCACCGGTGAACATTTTGTCTGCCCCGAGTTGCAACATTTATTTGCTACCCTGGGTAGGAGTGCTGGCAAACTTAACGAGTAAAATCGCTACTGGGATGTCGCAGACAATGGTTTGTTAGCCAACTACTACATAGGTGATGTTGGTAGAACCTTTATCACCACCAGTTTTCTGACAGGTTCCTTTTTGGTGAGTCGCGTAATAAACCTGCAGTAAATTTAGTTTTAAGACTGGTCTGGTGCCGGCACACTAGTTTAAGGTAGGCCTAATGAAATTATTTATGATCCCTTAGGTCATCAGGGTCGTTTGTATTGTATTGTAATTTCTAGAAAGATAGGAGAGTGATCAGATGATAGGTCCCAAAAACTGTAACAGCATAAATTGGATTCTGCAATTCCTCTGCTGATACAGAGGTCAATGATGTCGGGTATTTACCGTCCGTTGGCTAGAATTTAGGTTGACCTGCTGAAATTACATTCATAGTCTACATACATTTGAGAAGTTCACGACCTCTGGACGTGACAAGCCGTAAGCCTCAAAGAGTATGTTTGGCGTTGTAGACACCCAAGTCTATGAAGATTACCTGGTGTTTTAAAATGGTCATCAATTTGTTGTGCTTTGTTGGTTTGCTTAGGTGGGGTACAGTGTCGATACTATAAATTTTCTGATCCAATCATATACAACTATATTAGTCGCTTATGTAGTCTTGACAGACTGGGACTAGTTGTGCTTTATATTAGATTTTAAACAGCGGAGTTACCATGAACCATACCAACCGGATGGATATTGTGGCACAAATCGTAATCCCCAATTTTAAAATACTCTTGGATGTGAAATGGGTTTCAGAGATCAATATAATATCGGCCTTGTCAACTTTAAGAACATTTTTTGACTCTTTTAAGTAATTGGACAAGCCATTAGCTTTCCAGAAACATATTTCAGTTTAGAGAATGTAATGGCAGTTTAAACATGAGTTCAGCTAGCATTTGGGTCATTTTTAGCATTTGGTTTTCAAGTGCTTGCATAAATTTATCAAAAATGCGAAGAGTCTAGAAAGGGAGGGAAGGAAAGCGATGTGTGTCATGTATTGTTCGATGTTTGTTACTATGTATGTTTGGAGTCGGCGCACCTATGGTAGCTGCTGCATATGATTTTTCTGGATTTATCTTTTAATTTAATTAATCTGAGGTGTTTTCGTAAATTATACAAACCTTGTAGATGGCTGGATGGTTTCCTTAGCAGAGCATGCATTTTAGAGGGTTTGTGGGATGATGGGGTTCTGCGCATTTTACGTACTTAGGGTATCTATATATATAATTTGCGCATGCCCGTACATTGGTTTTTTGATTTGACTGCTTATTACATTCCAGATAATAGTAGGTTGGTGATGCTACACTTTTTTATTACATTATACTTGTGCACAACTCTAAAATACCTCTTCTTCTTGGGTTAGTAAGTAAAGAACTCCCTGTTTCTGTTTTTCAATTCTTTATTTATGGTGGAGTAGGACTCAGTAGATTTTGCTTGAATTTTTACACGCTCTCCTTGTAAGATTTTGTTTTCGTAGTCTTCACAAGCTACATTTTCTTACATTAGTAAGGAGTTAAATGTTGCTTACTCGATCAACGAAGAATGGTGGAGTTGTGTTTACTTGTACATTCTATTCTGAGGCTTTCGGTTACTGTTTTTTCGAGATCCGGAAAACTATTCGAAGCTGATAGCCATATGTCTATAGCGGTTATCCGCCATTTCATATTATTTTTTGCTGATTACACCACAGCTTTGCCTTTTCTGTTAGGGTGAGACCCCTTCGGCCATGACTTACAGGACTAGAGGCATGCCCATGCCTACGGGTCCTATATCTAGGAGGCGTTCCCCTATTCACCACCTGAGGACGCAGTTGATGGAAGTCAAATTCCACTTATAAGAATATGGAATTAAGATATAGTTTATGTTATTATTTTATATTTAAGCTACTAATTTTTGCAAACAAAAATTGTGTTTTCATTATTTTTAAAAATATAATATAGCCTATGATACTGTGTGAAGATGCTGTTTTTTAATGGTTAAAGATTTTTTGAAGATACGTCTAGCTAGTAGTTCTTTAATAAAATCGTAAAAAACAAATAATAAGTCAATATTTTCTTTTTAGAATATTAGGTTGTCATCAATATTCAGTAGTGCTAGTAGAACATAAGGATGCTGTAGAGTTAAGATCGTTAAGGCGCTATTCTTACCTTGGTAATCTTGATAATATTGATTTACATTTTGCATATTTAAGTTGTGTAGCCTTCCCCTTTTATTAGTAAGTAATCGTCGTCGGCTCTTCTACAGCGAGAGGTCAGGCGGAACCTGTAACCTACTTTATGACCTCATAAAGTAGGTTACAGGTTCCGGATACCGGAATTTTCCTTTTCCAATTTAAGTTATCCAAAAACCTGCCAGGTTACAAATAATTTCTTATAAATCACTGAGAGAAGAAAAAAGACAATTTAAGAATTCTTTAAAAAATATATCAGGCCCGAATAGGGCACCTACAGAGAACTCTGTTACTGAATTATTTTTTTAAAGCTAAATTACAAATGTAGGTAGGTTAAAGCTTGTATTAAATATTTTTTAAATTTGTGCAGCTTGTAAAAACTTTAACACCACTCTGTCTGTTATTTGGTTTTAGAGAACTTATAGAAATAAGATAAGTTCTTTATCTATTCAGCCCTGTAACATTATATGCTGCATTTTTTCAATTATATTTGTTTTATGTAATAAATATATTTTCATGGTTAACATTATACAGTAAATGTCTCACTTTCTTGAAAGGGTTTCAGGTGACCTTTTAAACGGCTGTTAAAACTGAATGTATAAGACCCTTTTAGATGATTACTCATTTTACTGTACATATGAACATTTAAAAATAATTTTCCTTTTCATCGATTGCCGTCAAGTCACCAATTACCGTTTACTCAAATAATTGAAGCACATATACGGACATGTGGAAATCTCTTGGAATAATAAATGATGTCTATAGTTAAATCCCTCTCGCCTCGGTTTAATATGTTAGAAAGTAATAATAATAACTTTCACAGTTCACTAACAGAATAGTCTTGTTAATTTCGCAAAGCTCAAATTCAAGAGGGCGTGAATGGGTCATTCCGTCAAAAAACTACGTCTTGCCTCCACCCCTACCCGGCGGTAGGTAGGTCAGTAAAATTCCTTCTTTCTTGAGGAAGCTATAAAATATTTCAAAGGAGCACAACATAAATGCGCAACAAACAAAGAGAGATTTAATATATATGAGGTGAAGTTAATAAAAACTATTGATATAAAGGAGAAACTGTCTGACTGATATATTAACGCAGGATCCTTGAGGGTTCATCCAGGAACTTGGGGGTTCACAGGGGGTCAACAGGGGGTCAACACAGGGTTTCCTTTTTTAACGTGAGGGAGTAATAAAAAATGATTTTTTTAACATTCATCCTAAAGGAGTAAAACGGGGGTGCAAATTTAGAACGAAAAATTGCTGTTTATAGAGTGATTTTTAATTTTCGAATGAAAGTATAAAGGCTGTTCATTGACAGTCTTGAGAGACGTGTAATTTTTTTCGAAAATCTTACCTTAAGGAGTTCAAATAGGATGCAAAGTTAGAATGAAAGTTTAACATCTTCACTCGAGTGAAACCGCGGGGGCTGCTAGGCAGGTATATATCAGTTCGGGATTCATTGAATCTCAGTTTTGCAATATCAGTCTGGTTGCACTTGAATTACTAGAACATATCCATAACGATGTGGTAATTGTTCAAATTATCTTAACTAAGGCAATTATCAATTAGTGAAAACAATTAGTGTCCTTTACAAAGATCAAGCGCTTTGGTACGTCAATATCACCTATGCATACCTACCGCTAAATATCAGCTTATGCTGTGTTTCGTTTGAAAGGTGAGAGAATCAGTAAAATTACTGAGTAATGTTAATGTGTAATATCTTAAAGGAACAAGATTGTTTGCGTGCTAGAAAAATATTTGCGATGAACCTATCTGACTACGGTAACGTAATCAATTGGAACGTATGCTTGTTGCCAACTTACTTAGGAATTAAACTTGGGTCACCTATTGCTGCTCCGGTTGCACTTATAAGAATGTAGTAAAATCATCATAATCATCATGACAGCCATTGGAAGTTCACTGCACGACATAGGCGTCCCCAAAAAAGAGAGAATTTTGCTTATAATTGCCGCGCTGGGCAAGCGTGTGGGCATTGTGCTGCGATCTGCGGCTTTCGTGACGGGGATTCTGCTGCTTATCCCCGCCCTGTGCAAATTAAGCTACACTCTTTTGGATATTGATGGTTCTGGTACCCTAGACTCCTCTTCCAACACTGATACAGAGGGCGGTATTATTCTACTCTACCGGTACCTCACGGCAAACTCTGCCGGCACCTTACGGCAATATAGTACAATATTTACAACTGAAAAGTGTTAACAGTTACAAGAATTATATCAATGAACATATTATTTATTTAAGATATTTTCGTTTTTTGTCAGCCATTTAAAAAATTACAACACATTAATATTGAATATCCCTAGATAAGGCTATTCGTTTTATTAAATGCCGTAAATATACTCCCGAATACAAAGTCGAGTTGAACTTTTTGACAAATTGCCTCTGTGTATACGTCTTTTAATTAATCTCCATCAGATGGGTTATAACAGAGGATACGCGAAATATTTCAGAACCGTAAACCGATGTCATGCAAATAAATGATGGGATATTATCATTTACACGATTTTTTGAAAACAATTAATTGGTTGAACTCTGTCATTATAACATAGTGAGCCATCTAACTCACATGTGGACATTTCAAATCACTTTTCTGAAAACTGTCATGGCACTGGGTGTTGATTTAAAACGCATTCTTCATTTTAATTACAAGGACCAATATATTTGTTGTAAGCGGGCACCGCTTCAATCACTATTGTCGTCATCTTAAAAGACTATTGGAGATGGACCTTCCCAAGAAAGTGGGAATGTTGACCGTAAATGCCGAGCTGGATAAGTCGTGGGGGCAATCGTAGAATGTAGCTTTGGGGCAGGAATAATACCCACCCCCGTCCTGTTACATTTGAACTACGCTGTTTTGGGTGGATATACCGCCATCTGTCATTTATTTTACCTCTGTCGCCTCTGAAAACTGATACAAGTGGAATACTAGTTGGCCGATACCTCTATTTTCCGTACTTTGTTTTAACGTTCTTGTGTTCTTAATAAAAACGCTATCAGCTTAACCATTAAATTTGAGTTTATTAATTAACTATTAAGTAAGTCAAATGTAACCGGAATAGTTGTAGTATAAACTAGGTAACCTGACAGAAGTTGGTCCTGTCTTAATTTATTTGTCTTTCATGGAAAAAATATTGCGACTATAGATATAAATTGAAATATAAACTATCCTTTTATCTTAGAATGGATCAATTTCTACACAATAAGCAAACATTTATTAAAATCGGATCAGTTGTATAGATGTTTATCCGGGTTATCAATTTTATGTAGGTATATAAATGATTAGCCGTGAGGTATCGGCAGAGTAGAATAGTATCTCCCTCTGTACCAGGTGTCGTAAGAGGTGATTAAGGTACTAGAACCGACAAATGGCGGGATATCCAATAAAGTCAGCTCAAATGTACAGGGCGGAGACTGGCAGCAGCTTCCACGTCGCAAATGCTGCGCTCTGTGATTGCCAACACGCTTGCCCAGCGCGTGAATTATGGGCAACATTCCCCCTTTCTTGGAGAAGCCTATGTCCAACAGTGAACTTTCAATGGCTTTTATGATGATGATGATTTGTGAAACTCTTGCTTGCTGTATACACTGATAGGACTCATGAGAATAAAAAATGAAGGGTATATTTCAGTTTATATTATTTTTTGATACTGTAACATTGCGTTGAAAGCATTTTGGAAAAGGTCTGTTTGTTGTTGAGTTTATTTATTGAAAACGTACAAAAATGATGATAAAAATGATATAACTCGTTAGTATTTAATTATTATACTCCTTATGTTTCGTCTCCTCTTAAATATAACCAAATCTAGTCCACGGGAATCTGTACGGGATTAAATTTAAATTAAGCCGTTATTACATATCTTAACATTTTTGTTTTTTTACAATGCAGGGCAATACAAAACTACTGACTAAACTGAGTAACGGC
This sequence comes from Heortia vitessoides, assembly GCA_020976665.1. Lineage (NCBI taxonomy): Eukaryota > Metazoa > Arthropoda > Insecta > Lepidoptera > Crambidae > Heortia > Heortia vitessoides. Next base: position 8,725,232 of record JACJUM010002971.1, read on the forward strand.
CCGTATCTCAGGCGGTAGCTCCTCCTCTCAGTAAAGTGTAATATTATGATAGTGATAGTAACCATACATTATACTGTTACACGATTGAGGCATTCATAATCGTCGGCAACAAAAAATATTGACCTCTAGGTATCATACCTATATAAAGGCATAACCTACTTAAGTACTTTGAAATAAAAAATACACGAGATACTGCATTAAATCAGTGTAAACCGCATTCAAATCGGTTAAGACGTCTGAGATTAGCACGCATAAGGGCAAACAAATGTACAAGAAGTTATTCTTATACATTTTTTTACTCGATATCAAAAACACAATATGTACAATTTTTTTTAATATCTAATATTCATAGCTCGAAATGTATTATATATATTGAAATGATCCTTGCCATGTGAAGGGAATTTCACTCCTTATTTTATCTCAAAGATCAATATCATCAAAAGAAGAGTTTATTTTCTTATGTTCCCATTAATACTGAGCAATAATCCTATTGCGAGAACAAAGAAGCTCATATACAAATAATATTATTCATGCCGTCCCTAAGGGGAAACAAACTAAACTGTGATAGGACTAAATAATTGGATTGGATTTTCCTTCTGTGTAAACACAATAGGATCAAGTCCAACGCTGTATAGATTTAGCTAATAGTTTGAAGTAGTTACAACCATCTTATTTGGAAGCAAATACACTCAAATTTTTTAGTTCAAATATTTATTTTTCATAATTAGTTAACACTTTTCAATTTTATCCTCATCGGTTTCAGAGATCATTTTTTTACAAATTGTCACGCAGTCACATAAATGCACAAGTAATGTTCACAAATTATTTCTTATTTTTGCTTGCTGCTCTTATACAATTAAAGCATAGCATATTAAATAAAGTAGAATGGTTAAATTGTACTATTTAAAACCAATACTGTACTGTAATACTTAATATATTTTGAAGGTAAAGTCTTGACTTACGCGTCTAAATTACTATTTGTAGAATACAGCACCCATAAAGAAAGCTAATTCAAACTTTATGAAAGCTAAAGAAGGTTGGCTTAGTTTCAATAGGAAGTAACATTGGAATAATCTTTAGTCTTCAATAAAATTTTATAAATAGATCGCTATTACATCAAAATCATGCACGAAATAATATTTTCTTCTAATAACTCCAGGATATTTTAAAGGTAATAAAGTTCACGGCTGCAGTTTGACCTTTACCATTACTTTATCGATTCCCGAATGATATCATGTTATGCTCAGAAGAATTCAGTCTCGCTCCCCGACAGCTGTGCTGTGCAAAAAATCGTGCCGATTCCATAGAGAAAAATATAAAGCAAAATCAGCCTTTCCGGCGTTAAAGAGTAATAAATATACTTCCATAAATCACAATCTTTCACGTTTATAATATTAATAAGGATAACAGAACAGAATACTTATGCTTACTTAATTTATTGAAGTTGCTAAAGCCTTGATCTAATATGTTTAAAAATTAGTATTTTCCTATGATAGATCACTTAATGAAAATTCTGTAGTCAATATAAATTTACACTAGAATCACTTAAAAGCTAAGCAAGCAATCAACCAATGCAGAGGCCACAAAAAAACAGATTTTAACAAAAAGATAATATGACAGAACAGTACCTAATTATGTTGGAAAATTACTATTTACTATAGTACTATTCGATGTAATTGGCAAATTATATAAGGTAGTATTATTTTATTTATTAGAGGTATGTATCAAAAGTTAATCTTGCGCAATTATAAACAAGTGAAGCACGGTTGCTATAATTACCAAAACCAAACCTTGAAATCGAAAGCACTGATCTTATACACCTAATTTACTCTAAATTAATTAATGGTTTTGGTCGCATTTAAATTCGACACGCTTACACGCAGACAACTGCTGCCTACTTAATCAACAAAAAATGTCTAATTTATTCCGTTCATGTACTTATCAGTCTATTTACGACTTGGAGCAGGGCGTAAGCCCTTTTTGTTAAGCTTTGAATGCGGAAAACAAGTATTCATTTGTTTTCAACGACACTTCACAATAAAAAAACAGTGAGTTAAAAAACTCAGAATCAATCATCACAGTTACTATAATGTAATAAAAGACAATAAGAATATATTAAGTAATTCCATTAAAATTTAAAAACAATAGCTGCTATCTACGGGCAGCCCCGACACGGCTGTCAACACAAAGGGAAATTGTGAAAATGTACTAATTAAGCTGCTTATGGAAGTATTTCCATACATTTCACATCATCCTTGGTTCTCAACAATGGTTCTGTAATACTCGAATATATGTAATTGAAGAAAAGCTTTCTCCTATATGCAAATACTTTCTTGTGTTACTATTATCTGCGAATGTTCGCTTAAAACGACTTTTTTCGGTTTTTTTTTTGTTTCGCCAAGTATGTATTTTAATTGGAAATTCTTAGATATATATGTATATAGTTTAGATATTCTCAGCTTGAATGACGATTTTTAAGTTTCACAGAATAAGTGAACGTCTCAAAGGGAACTTCTATCATTTTACGTGTCCTGTAACAGAACGAACCTTCGCAACACTTCAGCAAGCGCGGCATCATTACGCCAGGACGATATTTTATTTTATATGGAGTAAGCATTGATCGCAAATGAGGACAAAGACATTCCAGGTCATGTCTCGTCATGCATTCAACAGGTACAGACAAAAAGAGCGTATCCATCAAAATGTGCAAGGCTGAGAGAGGAGGCCGCGCGTCGGATGCGGCGGCAGCTCGCAGGCGCGCGGTGCGGAGCCCGCTAGGGCGGGTGGACGGTCTACGGGATTTAAAGGTAAGCAGTTTGGGATCGCTACTCGCTACTTACGCGTGAAGAACAGCTCAGATCAGGCGCGACACTTGTTGTAGTGTGTGAGGCCGCGTGCCCGAGCTGCGGCAGACTGTTGCTCCCGGGCCCGCTTCACTTGTTACGTGCCACCCGCCGCCCTGCGCGCCCGTCGCACCCCCGCACCCGCGCCCCTCTCAACCCCGCCCCGCGTCCGCACACCAATATCACGGATCCTCCACTTAGCAGCATCCTTCTTACTCACCTAGCTACGTATGAGCGACCACCCGAGACCGTTTTTCTCAGGTGTCAACCAAAGATGCCTTTGCCGAGTGCGATGGAGCTTCCATTCATTGAGCCAATAATATAATTTTGTTGAGCTAAAACATTGATAATAAATACTCACAGAACTAAAAAAAGCTTTCATAAATATGTCATATAACAAGAAAATAATAATGACATAAGTTCATGAAGGTTTCTAAAGGTCAACTGAAATTATATTATTAATCAAGCTCACCATGTCCTCTCGAAAGAATGTGTTTAAAAACATGAACTTAAACAAAAGTTGAATTCTAAGAAAACATTGATTTCAGGATTTTTATACTTTGCTTATTTATAAAAACGAACTAAACTAAAAAACGTGCTAAACGTACTGAACATGTAAAAACTTTCACAGTATTATTCCAAATTAAAAGTAAAGATTGGTGGACAACTTATAGGATACTAATGTTTGAGATTTTAATAATTTGACACATGACATATTTTATCATTATTATCACAGCCATTAAAAGTTCACTGCTGAACATAGGCCTCTCTAAGAAAAGAGTTTTTCTGCCGATAATTGCCGCGCTGGGCAAGCTTGTTGGCAATCGTAGAGCGCAACTATCGCGACGTGGATGCTGCTGCCCATCTCCGCTGTGTGCATTTGAGATACACTATTTTGGATGGATATACTGCGACCATAGTCACCTCTGACGACACCTGGTGCACAGGAAGGTACAATTCTACTCCGCCGGCACCTCACGGCAAAGACATATTTATGACATATAAAATAAGCAAAGAATATCGTTGCTTCCTGTTAAATTGTAAATATTTCGTACAATCGTTTGTAGATAAGCGCACTGTTGCCAGCTCCGGTCGACGGCGAAAGGGGAAGCTATTTTTTAATAAACGTAATAAAACATCCTCTATTCCCCAGCGTGAGTGGCTGCGTTAGTTGCGGGAAACTACAAAATGTAACTTATAAAGGCGTGTACGTGCGCGTCGGAGGTATTTTCAGCAATAGTGTTTGCAAGCTTCTATCACATCCTTCATGTTTCATTATTTCAATGTTTTCCTGAGCTCTACCCACGCAACCCGCTGGAGGGGAATTTGTTTTTATGAGTAGCAATGGGACTTGCACTAGCATGAGTGAATTATTGTTTAATAATAAAATAATTACGTAAACAGTAAACACACCTAACAAATTCAAATGTTGGGTTCAAATTAGGGTTGAATACTATCATCCAGCGCGCTACTGCGGTTTAAGTCAGATCGACTGTTCACCTTGTGGATGAACATCCAACGCTGCACTTACCGGTACGTAGTCTCCATCCCAATACCTTATCGGCCATCGCTTCTACGACTACATGCCCTGCCCACTGCAACTTCTATTTGCTAACTTCTTCTTTTTCCGGGCTAACTGACTGAGTAACTTCTTTAAGAGAACTTTGAGAGAGGTTCTTTGAGAGAACTTTCGTTCCTGATTCGATCGTGTAAAGAGACTCCGACCATTGACTCTCATAGCTTGACGGGTTCTTTTCAGTTGGCTATTACGGTCAATAGAAAGAGACCACGTTTCGCTGCCATAAGTTATTGCTGGTAACACAAATTGATCGAAGACTTTCGACTTGAGACCTTAAAGTATGTCAGGCGAAAAGATGTTGCGCAATTTCCGAACGCTACCTATCCGAGTAGGCATGACAAATTTATCCTTAAACTGGACAGGCCAAAGATTCATAGGGCATGCAATACCCAAAGAAGAACGCTTAATGGGAAAAGGGAACACATCATTGAAACAAATACAGTAAACTAACATACATCATACTGCTACGTATGATTTATTTATACATAGTGATTTTTTTCTGTCATATTTTTTTGTAAAAGTATCAGTAGACATCAATCAGATTATGCATTTTCAATTTAACCTTATACTTTAAACCTATCTCGATTAAAATGAAGGCCAAACTAATGTATTTTAAAAATTATATGTAAAGTTCTGTCTTAATTTTAGGTTCACTTATACTTTATATATGAAACCTTTGTACTGTAAGCAATATTAATAACAAATTTTTTTGCCAAGGACAATTCCTTTGGCCAAATGACAGTATAAATATTACACTATACAATACACTACAATATAAATCGCAATCTCTTGCGCCAAAGATTGAAGTCAAGGGTTTGATCCCCACCCTGGACGTATATTTATATGATATTTTAAGTCTAGGTTTTAAATAAATTTACTAAAGTATTTTATTTGTGATTCCTCTGTTGGCTGACGTCTGTATCTCAAGTGCTATAAGCGATTTATCTTGAAGTCAGATCAGTGTATGAGATGTTCACACAACATCTATCAAAATAACTAAGCCATAGGCAATTAACACCGTTAAAGCTTAGTTTTAAATTTAGGCAAGTCTAAGGCTTTAACAGCAGGTGGCAGATGATTAAATATTAAAAAAAGTACTCTTATAATAAATTGAAAAAGATTGGGAACTCTGATTGAAAGTTATTAAGTACTGAAAAACTAACTGTTATTTTATACAAAAACGTTTTTATCGGTAATAACTACAACTTTCTCTAGATGAGTAAAATATGCACTTTTCTGTTACTTTTGAGCCTCCACTCTCTCTCTCTCTCTCATTAACTTAATATACTTACTTTATATATCCGTCCTGATTATTAAAGATTTTCAAAATTGTGTTTTTGTACACCTAGCAACACTAAACATCACAACTCTCTTCAACTGGATCAGTCGAGTAAACTCAAACGTTACAAATCTCAAACTTAACTGCTTCTATTAATAAAAGCTGTCCAATATCTTTTCACATGTCCATCAAAAGGTTGCTTGGAAGAGATTTATATGAGTGATAAAACCGCCAATTGTATATATTGGTGTTCACGACGACGATCGAATGTTGACAATGCTTCACAATTTAAATTTCTAGGTTTCTAGGTTATTCTATATTTTTATTCCAATTACCTAACAAATAATTTTTTTTATGTATGTACGTATATGTCCGTGTTTTTGAATGAAAAACGTTTGTGAACCAAACGGTACCTTAAACGGTTCCGTAAGACGATTCCGACAAAGGAAAGAGAAACAAGAGGTAAAGAACCTGTAAAACTTAGAGTTTTGTAAATTATTAGTTGAAGTAACTAAATCGTTATGTTATTTTGTAACTTAAAAGTTTACTATTTCGGCAAACAAAACTAAGAAAATTCAAGAAAATAAGCTTCCATAGTACATATAGCAACACTATTACTATTTCAACTTAAAAATCGTTTGCTGTTGATTTTAAATATTTTTTATTAGATATCTTTGCTTTTAGACTTTTTATATATTGACGATACGTAAAAAACTATATTGACAATTCATACACAAAAAGTAGAGGCAGAAATAAAAAATACGAGTTTTGTGCGGAACTCATTTTTATCACTTAATTGTTAAAAATCAGTCTTTTAACATTCAATCACAATATTTTTACATAAATTACTAGCTTGATAATTATAGAGAAGAGATTTTAAATGGAATTCCCTTCAGTAACGTACATATAGAATTTAATGTCTGCGTATGATATGATTGACCCTAAATTACAATTAAGACATTCTTTGCTAACTTGAGATCATTCCACAACAAGATGAATAGTCGAAGCTTTTATCTGTTTTCCACTGTCACGCTTTATTTTTGCCTTTTCACTCAAAATTGTCCTAATGTATCTTTCCGTCGTAGTATTGAATTGATTCGACTATCCGCTTTCTTTTTCTCGTATCTTTGTGTCATTGTGCTAGCGCATCTCATGCTTAATCAGAAGTCTTTCTTATTTCTACTTTTGATTTTTTTTCTCGAGGCTTACAAGCAAGCTGGCTCGTGGCATCGTTGCTAAAAAACTAGTCATCAGTATTACAAAAACGTAATTTTTAGTCTTAGCAAATAATTATATTTATAGCGTATTTAAACTATTTTTTTAAAGTTAAACATTGTAATTGTTCACAGGAAGATCTGGATCATAAATATCAGACATAGAAATTGTATAAAATTTAACATACCAAATTAAAATTTATACAATTATAGAAGCTTTATGATATACTATTTATTATGCTATATATTTAAAGATAAACGGTTTAATCTTTTAAATTTTATTCGGTTTATTCCCTTGAATTATGCTGTCTATGAATAACTACTTGTCCTAATATCTCAATAAATACCTTACACGGTAAAATAGTACCGAATAGTTCTGCACCAGAACTAGTAAGGGTTTTTTCCTATTAGTCTTATGATTTTAGAAGTAACAAAATATCAGAACTTACCACTTCTTATACGTATTTACTGTAGCTTCTGTTATTACAATTATTACTTTATAAACCGTGAAATCCCTCGCTAATCTGAGCATCTGACAAAATTTGTGGCGGTATTTTCGCGAATTTTTTTTATATAGTGGGAAGGTCAACATAATAGTTATGAGGTAAGAGCACATTTTGGTCAATAATCTACACCATAATACAGCAAGTAATTGATATATAAATTTACTTAGAAGATATAATTGGATTTGAGATAGATTCTTTTCTTAAAATTCGATATCACAGCATCTTTTATTTATTACATTTTCAAAAAAGTTTAAATTATCCCTTACAAGGGGGGCAGATGATCTGACTTAAATAGCAAGATCGCGCCGGACACAGGCCGCATAAATCCAGTCTTGTTAGAGAACATTTGAGGAGGATTATAATCCAGCAGTGGCCTATGGCTGATATGATGATAAATAGATAAGAAATTCACCGCTAGATGTTAATTTGTCTCAAAGTTAAAGATTTTGCTTAATTTTATGAGCAAAATATTTTCGAAAAGAAGCAATGTTATTCTAGAGTGTGGGTCCAGTGGAAGCGTGGTCACCTGATGACGATTTGGTGAAATAAACATATACACATATTTTTTACTCTTGAATGCGTTATGCACAGAATATACCTGTGGGTCAGGCTATATATTAGGGTAAATATTACAGCATTAACAGCATTATTAGTTCCTATCTTGAAAATGTTATTGTCTTCTCTTGGACCAACTTCAATACATTTCATTGCCGCTACTTAAAGGGCATAAATGTGAAGCAGTATATAGTTTAGTCCAATTAGCTTATATCTTTAAACTGACTTAGTTGATAAACCCAATTCATAGTCCATTACGTATATTACCTTTATCTTCCCTCACTACAAAAGGGCACATCTCATAATCAATCGGTGGGCGTGATACGGTGATCGATACCATCTCTAACGTCAAACGAGCTCACTCCTCTAATTAACTGCCTTTAAACATCAATCATCTTGTTAAATTTGAATATTGATATCAGCAAAAGGAACCTATCTTGTACCTACTAATAGCTCGCTGTATCGATTCGATGTAATTCGTCCAGATAAATGACATTGAGTTAAATGTTTTGCTGACTGACAGTTCTCTTGTAGATAATGTAATGAAAACAAATAATATAGTATACATATCGGATTCAGAAAAGAACACAGCATAAGATTATCTACAATAAAATATATGTATAAATGTCTAAATAAAAAACAATCGATAAAGTTAATATTGCGCAGAAGTCGCATCTACTTTTTTATCGCGTTTATTAAAATGAGGACATAATGTCCTCATTTTTTAATGTGCTTAAACACGCAGCGTCACTTGTTTTATTGCTAAAAACATACGATTAGAGCACTGCTTGTATAATACCAAAGGTTAAAACACTATTAATAATAACACTAAAGATTAGAACACTACAAATAATAACACTAAAAATTGAAACACTACAAACAATAACACTAAAGATTGAAACACTAAAGATTAGAACACTGCAAACAATATTACTAAAGGTTAGAACACTACAAATAATAACACTAAAGATTAAAACACTACAAATAATAACACTAAAAATTGAAACACTACAAACAATAACACTAAAGATTGAAACACTAAAGATGAAACAGAAAAGAAGAACACTACAAAGAATTATACTAAACACGCTGAGTCTGAATGTCAGTCAGTCACTAGTTCTCTGACTTGCCCTTTTCTAACTTCTCAACTAGAAGGCGCATTATTTCTCTACTATTCGTTTTGTCACACCGTACTCGTTCATACTGATTAGAATTTTTAAACAATATCTAATTTTAAGGATAACAGTATCTTTATTAAACCATATATCACATACAGCCATTTGATGGGCCCGATGGCGCAGATGGTAATGATCCTATCTAGTGCGCCAAAGGTCGTAGGATCGATCCCCACCCAGGACATATATTTGTATGATAATATTTAACCAGGCACTGATATTTCTTGATTCCCACCCAGAGCAAATGTTTACTACGGAGTCAAGTCAATGTATAAGATGTTGTGGGAATTTATTTAAATATAAATATGTATTAAAATATAAATATTATTTTTTTTTGGTTTTAGTTAAACCAAATAATCATCAAAATAAAAAGTAAATAGCCTTAAAGCTGCACATAAAATATCGTGATAGGTTTCTTAAACAAAAAGACGGGTAGATCCACAATTAAGGTTGCTTGTCCAAAAGCGATTGGCTGTAATCCCAACCATTAGGCTACACTCACGTCTATTCTTGGACATACAGTATGGTTCGTAACAATTCACGATATTTTATAAGTAATCGTTTATTAGTTACTTGCCGCTCGGCCCGACTTCGACAGGGTCCAGAGACATAGAATATCTCGTTGATAACGTTGACGATGACGGGCCCGAAGGCGCAGACGATAGTGGTCCTCTCTTGTGGGTTTGATCTCCGCCCAGAACAAATATTTATATGATAAATATTTTTATTTATTCTGTGTTTGGATGTTATTATATTTATTATATTTGTAGTTCCTCTATTATCTGATATCCGTAACACAAATGATTTAAGCAACTTATCTCAGTGTTAGGCATGAAATACATGAAAAGGCGTATGCAATTTTAAAAAAACCGTTACTGTAGGTTATGTAGGTTTAATTCTGCATTCAGATCTCTAACATTTTGAGAACACACTAGATACAACATATTAGCTGTGTGATACCGGCAGAGTGAAATAGTAACTCCCCCTTACCATGTATCGTAAGAGAGGTCTGATTTACCGGAACCGACAGATGGTGGTATATACCGCCATCTCATCAGCGTAGGTCGAATACAATTTCCGTCGCAAAGTTACGCTTTGCGATTGCCACCACGTTTTCCCAGCGTGGCAATTATAGGTAGATTCCCTTCTTTTTGGGAAGGCTTGTGTCCAGCAGTAGACGTTTTACCGCTGCTATGATGATACGGGATACGGCAAACATGGTTCTGATAATTACTAACACAATTAAAATGAACGAATTATCAATATGGTGCTTTTGTTTTAAAGTTATGCACATATATTTTGACAATTTATTGCAAGAAAATCAAAAATACCTTGTAGTATTAGCCAACTTGAATGAAAGTCGAACTTTGTTTTTTGTCTTGGAGATTACCCGTACATTTGGAATCGCTACCACTAAAACTGACGAAGTTTCATAGACACTTGAAAACCCTATTATTATTCTCGTATACCTTTATGATGGAAGTTCTGAAATATTAAATTAAATGAGTATTTTATAAAACTTTGGGTTTGATAGCTTAATAGATCAAAAGACAAGATAACATAGCATAGCGATATAGAGCGCATAGAAAAACGAGTTGATCGTGTCTCTGAATAGGGAGAATTTGTGGTTGGGAGGTTTTTGAGGACAACTCTCTGTTTATGTTGATACGAAATCAACTATAAGATATTCTGTTCTCACACAGATGACCGCGACTTCCTTAAACTAGAAGGCATTGCTTCAAGGCATTAGATCAAGCTGCCCATGGAGAGGTAATGATAGTGTAAATAGGTAGATGATACTATTAGAGGGACCTTGTAGGGGTCACGCTTTCCTAAAGGAACTCAAATGGAACTGAAGGACTGGGTGGGGACTCCTACAAATTTTATAAAAAATTTACTTTTATTCACTAGCTTTTTCCATCCAACCTCTATCGGCAACGGGTAAAAAAATTCTGGTCATTTTCCTTGTTCCTTGCAATGCGCATGGAAAGCCTACTTTCTATTGGAGAAGTGGCTATACGTCTTCTAGCTAGTGCGTACATATCAGTACGCATTTGGGATATCTCCCAAATTTGTAAAAGAAAACGAGGAGAGCAGAGTACGAACTTAGTAGTATCCAGAAAGGCAGATATGACGTAGAGCATCAACTACTGATTGAAGCCTAGTTACTATTAAACTAGGAAAATGGCTAATAACTATTTTTTTATTGTTTAACAAGACTTGTCATCATATTTTAAACTATAAATATAAACGTTGCTCCAAAAAAGATATGCCGAAATTTTTGCCTTGTTTGCACTACGAGGCATAAATTGTTACACCTGGACAAAAACTAAGAACAAAAACTATAAACTCCGACCAAGCATCTAGCCGGTGTGGATTTCCTTTTAACATTTACAGTAAGGTGATAATAGACAAACTTTAGACCTTTTTGGGGAGAAATTAGTTTCAAAATAATGAGTTTTTATTACAGTTTTCCTTTGAAATTTTTGTCAAACTGAATAGATGTCAATTTGAAAACTGAAAGAAGACATATTCATTTGATTGGTAGTATTATTTTCCACCCTCGCAAATACCCCTACCGATGCACAAAGCGTTAGGCTTATCAGCTCATTATTAAACGATTATCTGTATACACATTAAATAAAGTCAAGAATACACGATTTCTAAAGGTTCACGCGTACTTTTGTGATCACATACAAGATACAAGACATAATATTGTGACTGAAAGAACACTGACGTGGCTGGTGTGTTTGATAGTTGAAGTTTGAAGTGCTGTTTCTGGGAACGATTACTTCATTTCACTTCTTAATATTTAAAGATGATTTGATTAAGTAGTTAGAGTAGATTTCCTATCTGAAAATATTAGGATCACGCCTGTGTCCCATCGGGTTAAGCAGAGACTGTGGATCTCCTCTTGTTACGATCTTGGCATTCCTGTCTTGCTACCTTTACTAGCATTAGCCCTTTCATACATGCTCGTTTTTTTTTGTTACTTCTGTCCTAGATCGGGCCCTTCTTTAGTACCTCTTTTACCTGGTTAAGACACTTGTATGTTCGCTTCGTTCGCCCTATACCAACTCTTCCTTTCACTTCTACTCTATATATTTGTGCAGTCATTCTACTTTCATCCATCCTTTCTACATGTTGTCACAACATCACCTTTTACACCACATCGATCTCTTATCACACTATTTAATCTATCTCTCAAACACACACTATACATTCTTCGAAGTGCTCTTATTCCACTTGCGTCTTTTTCTGCCAAACCTAACATTCTCTACCATATGTTTTGAAACCAACAAACTTCTATAATCAAGCCAGTTGTGCCCTTTTTGCCACATTTTGACTGTCCATAAAAGCATGTAAGGCTTCATTGACACCTTTTGCAGCTTTCACTCTCCGTTCAATATCTTCATAATATTTCCCATCTCTCGTAAAAACACTTCCCAGATATACAGACTCTTTCACTTGTTCAACTTTCTTGTGATCGATCACATTTTGTCACACTTTCCTCCTTTTCAATCACCATCACTTTAGTCTTACTTATATTTACTTTCATACCTTTCCTTTTCATGAATCTTGCAAAATCGTTACTATCTCTTGCAACTCTTCAGTTGACGATGCTTACAGTACTTTATCATCAGCGTAAAGGAGACATTTGATGAGTCCCATCCACCATCCACCCATTCATGCTTTATCTACATTTACTCGCTGTTAAATCCGACAGACAGTTGTCTATAAATAAGTTGAATAACCAAGGCGATGCTACACATCTCTGTCTGACACCTCTGTGGATGTCACTATTGAGTATAGGCACCTTTGATTCTAACGCAAGCAGCACAAACCTTGTAAATAGATTGGAATGCCTGAATCAGTCGATCATTCACCCCATATACCCCATATACCCTATCATAAGCCTTTTCCAAGTCAATAAAAGCGCAATACACCTTTTGACCTTTTGCAAGGCACTTATCGACTATGCAGCGCAGGGAAAAGACTTGATCCATGCCCCATTTGTAAAACCCTCTTGTATATCCCAGATCTCTCGTTCAGTGTCAATTACAACTCTTCTTATTAACAGCTTTGTATAAAATTTGTCGACGACGCTGAGAAGACGCTTTTATTCTTTTTAGTGCTCTCAAAATAGCCTTGCTTGCCGTATCCACTTCCAAAACAGCTTGATATTATCCTTAAAGTTTTTAGATAGCCTTCTGTTAAATTCATCTTTGTTACTACTTTAATTTGCGCTACTATTTCTTTCACAAGCTTTTTTCTCGCCTGCATTCTTCGGTTAGCCTTCGCTTATAACTAGTCCAGCCAGGCCTTCTTCTTCTCACACACTGCTATCCGTACTTCTTTATTACACCACGTATTCATTACTTGTCAAACATTGTTTCTCCTAGAAACACCACACACATTTATTGCCGCATTCACAATAGACTCTTTTATTCCATGTATTTCTAGTTTTTGGTGGTCCCGCAACCCTTTCGCATTGGTCTCACTGACACATAAAATGTCAAGCTTTCTTTCATCCATCAACTCACATACTTCCTCCATTCCTCCTCTCACACAGCTAAGCGGCTTTCAGCAGTCCACTTTTCGCACCTCGATGGGACATGGCGTCACGTCACGTCACTGCGAACCCGGTCGCCGTCATTCTTAATTGTGGTTGTATTTTTACCAATTGGGTCCCAAGAGAAGCAAGGGAATTACCACGGTCCATCCTAGGAGAGCCCCACCACGAATGACTAATATCCCTCTGGGGGTGCCATAACCCAGTTAAATGGTCGCTAACTAATGGACTCGCCTCAACCCACGCATCTTTCAGCTCGACAGAACTTAGATTGACGTAAAAGGGAAATAAGGGTAGGTGCTTGAAGGAATATTAGGATTTTGGGTAGGACTAATGGTGAAAGGACACTATTACCATGGAATACGGCTCAGGTAGTGTCGGTCACCGACCCGTACATTCTTTTATCTACTACCGGTATAAAATAGTAATTAATAAAATTTACTAAGCGATTTGATACTTCAATCACGTATTCGTAAAACCTTGAAAATTGTATTGTAACTAACTAGAGTAACTGCGTCTGAAACTTAGACTGGCTGGCATTCATAATTAAATTTATGAATTAAATATTGTTAGTTTTTTGTTCGCTTAAATTCTTTAAATAAAAACACTTATATAATCGTGTTAGCGCCCTGATTAACATTCGTGTGGAGGTCAGTCAAAATAAACAAATAGGAAGACATTTTTCATATGTTATTATTCAAAACATTAAATAAAAAATAAATTTTCAAACTTAACTTAATTATGTTCATACAACATACATGTATAAACTTTCTATGATAATTATACAAGCACGATATTACAAAAAAATATGTATTTGATTTTTTAAACAACAATATCAAATCAAGATGATAGTTTTTGATTATAGAATTTTTTTTGCATGGCAAGAAGTAAATTCACTAAATAAAATATCATGATTATATACCTTATATAAAACATTATGTGTTACTGGTCTATTCAAACTACAATTATTTCTTCGTCTTTTTTGATTTACTTAGATAACACCTCGCTCGTGTATTGATTGCTGTTATTGCGTCGATTTACATCGTTTTCCATTTACTCGCATATACAAATACGTAAACGATAATAAACTAGTCTAAGCCATTATTTAGATTCGATCTAAACCTTAATATAATATACCTACTCGTATTATAGATCAGTTTTACGCTTAACTTCTTTTTGTTACTATACTTGATACGTTTTTGTGTTTCTCTGATGTATGAGCTATATAATTTTACAAACACCACAACCACATCAAAGATATTAGTGGATTGTCAGATGGCATTAATTCTAAAATATATAGGTTACTGTGTACAGTACAAAGTACCCTATCATTCTCGAATCGTCTCTCAATTTAATCCAATCGAGAGGTAATTGATCGACTAGAACTGATTCCGTAACAAGGCTGGGTAAGTAAACAAATAGACACGAGTTCTTTGAACTTCCTCCCACTTTCGTAGAGAATAAAAAACAATTTGCTGGGAACGACGGCACCGGGCGCCTCTCGGGGCTCGTAGATACGACCCGGGCAACCGGACCGATCGCAGCGGGGAAACGCCGCACAAACACGAATTGCCTTCGCCCTATTATTTTTAAAACTAAGCAACCTAGATCGTAGTTTAGTGCTGCGTTATCATCCATTACAATTTTTGATGGGCGCTGAAAGGGACGCGTGCTACGAACCTCGTAGTCTCATAGTATAAACGAACAAATTGTAGATGGTTTCCTTGGAGATTTTGTAAAATACCTTCTTCCTTGTTAGTATAAATGATAAGAGGTCAAGATTATTATCATAATTTATACAATAACAAGATTACATATTTCATAAATACATATGAACAAAACAAGTAATAGATAAGCACAAAGTTCTCTTCATTCTCTTCCCTTCAAATATTTCCCAAGTCACGTAAAGAATTAGGTGGGTACGCGGATAATTTAGGGAAAAGCATATCGCTAACTTTATAGGCTCAAAATTATTCTATAGCGTATAGGCCAGAAATTATCAAAGTATGTTCAAGTCAATACGGAGCTTTTCCAGGACTCCTTAAAACTCTCCACACGTACACTCAACGACTGTAGCTTTTGTTTACATGTCGAACGTGACCCACATTCACTCCGCTATTATAAATTTCACTATATTATAAAATACCAAACAACTGACAATACCAAACCTATTATATCGTAGAATAAATTAGTTTAAGTTAATAATAAAAGGTACCCACCTAGGGTGCGCATTATGTGCATAATTTTACATATAATGCACTTACGGTGCATGTTGAGACTAGATACATAATTGTTTTGATCTATATTGTAATATTGACAATCTTTACTTGCAACTCAAATGTTTATGGATATTTATGTAAGGAATATAAAGCGTATTCACTTATTAAAGTACACGCAATAAAAGAAGCAATGTACCTGACCCAACGCTTATTTGTGAGGTTATTTATGGATTTGGAGCAATTCGAGACCCTTTCTCGATTCGAGTGGGGTAAAGAGACGGTGCCTTGGACACAAGTATCGATGTCTTTCGCAAATATAATAACTTGTCACTTCGACCAAATGTCGAGTGCCACTCGCCGCTTGGTGTCGACTTTCTAAATTCATATCATTCGAATTCAATAAAAAATACGTCCGCAAAACTAAAAAACATCAAATATTTAAATCTGGTATAGCCTCTACAAGTAGCAATCTCTAAGTTTGATAACGGCTAGAATTTATTTCCAAAACTAGATTTACTCCTCATTTTTTTATTTTATACATTATACTTGTCTTTTGTTGTCCGTTTTCACTATGGCTAATAAAATAGAATATTAAAACCCGTGAAATATCCAGTTTTAATGCTTTGTGAATCTATAGTCTTTAATTTGAATGTCATTGTAAATTAATTATTCCTATATAGAGCAAAGTCTTTAACTTAATTCATATACACGCAGCATCTGTATGTAGCAGTCACGTAGGAATGTTAACATAAAATACCTAATTAATATTTTTGCCTTATATATTAGCCAAATACACTTTAATCTTTTCATAAATAGATAAGTTAGTATTGAAACTTTTATTCTCTGGCACCATGTCTCCTTAATGGTCCCTTAACGCTATAAAAGTGACAGATAAGAAAATATTACAAAAAGGGCTTATTCATGATATTGTTGTTATTTAAATAAAGAAAGAATATTCTGGTTATAAAAAAACATAACAACAGTTTTCACCTTATTACTCTCATTGCAGACCGACGGTTGTGACGCAAGGACTTCCGGGTTGATTCCAAAAACAATACAATAAAAAATTCTGTGGGTCTGATAGTTTTTGATGTCTATTTTTTTTTGCTACATAGTGAACGAAACATACGGTTTGGGATCAAGACATTTCAAATTATTTGTTGTATGCACTTAATTCGCATCGTAAATTTTAAAACACACAACACTGAACCAATATATTTCAATATGAATTTATAATTCATTTGAATATGAAATTAATCGGAAACTCATTATAAAATGTGTTTATAAAAATTGGTATACAAAGTTTCAATAATACTGTTAGTGCGAAAATTAAAACATGAGCAATCTACAACATACCATAGGCCAAGGCCTTTGTTTACGGTTTTACCGGTACCTACTAGTCCACCGGTTCTGTTATTCATTTAATTTTAATATATCGGGCGTATAAATAAATAATCAAACTGCTCCTATTAAATTGTTACATAAATACAATTGTTAATTTATGTTAATTCACAGTAATTCTAATAGAGGTAGCATTTTCTAGTAAGCGTCATTAAAAACGCGAACATTTCTAAGTATGAATGTATGTATAATATTCTTTCACGGCTGAACAGACTTTGATGTAATTTGGCACTGGAGTAACACAGGTTACTTTTGAGCACGAAAAGATATTCCCGTTGGATAAATTTACCTTTTGTTTTTCTCCAAGGAATCGGCACAACCTTTTGTACAGTTTAGCTGACAGGGATCTACATAGAATTCAACATGGGTTCAACATAGAAGATAATAAATACAAAAACTTAAACAGAAAATATCATTAAACAAGCTAAAATTAGTCAATACCCTCTAAAATAGTATTTTTTACCTAAATTATTATTTTTGTACGCACCTATATGCTAGCCTCAGTGAGTAAGTTAACGGAATAGGTAAATTAGAAACTTTGTTTGACCTCCGTCGGGTGCTCGAAGGCTTGGAATTAGTGACTGATGCCAAGGTCACGTCAACCCCGAACCGCAACAGGCCATGAAAATGCCTCGGGCGCCCTAATACATTCATAACCTCCGGGATGCCAGCGCGCCCTAACCTCTTAGCTGAAACGTTTTATGCATACTTATGATCTCTAAGTTCTCCTTCTTTAAGTCTTATTAGAAAACTTTTCCTTGTTACCAGAATATAACTATGGTACCATTCAAATGGATCATAAATGTTATCTCGATACAAATAGAGCATTGACTTGCATGTCACCCGAACGCGATAAACAAGGAATATGTGAAGGTTAGGCTGCAATTACAGATAATTTATGAATGTTAGAGCAATAATATTTTGCTACGGGAAGAGCCAAGGGAGTCTTTTATGCAACATTTTCCTTGTATTTTGTTCATCTGAAATTTCAAGCTAATTAACCAATAATTGTTTTTTTTATCAGGTACAGATAATGGGTTTGAGGTATATGAATAAAAATAATTAATTATTAGGTACTTGAAAAACAACGTAGTTCTTTTCTGTTACTGACGGCGACAAAATAACAAAAGAGCAATAAATAAGGTAATGATACCTAATTGTTTATTTATTGATGACATAGTTCCATTAGGAGTAAACCAGTTTTTAAGGTCATTATATATTTTTAATTATAAGAAACAGTAACAGCTATTGGGTGAATTGTTAGAAGCACTGTAGGTAGCAATCCGGCCTCGCACGTACGTCCTTCCTCGCGAAACAGAAGTTTGTTCAACTTTTGGTTACGCTGTACACGTTTCGCCAAAAAATCTGCGAATTAGCTATATTCTGTTATATATTTAGTATTTTTTACACCACTATTAGGGAGAAAAATACCTATTATTATTAAGACAATAAAGAAACAACATTTGTAATTTTAACTAACATGTAATACTACCTTAGAGGCATAAAACATCATGTTCTCCGAGAATGATATTGTTTAGTTGTGACAATAATTATTATTTATTTATAACACGCAAAATAATCATCTACCGCAAAAATATGAAGCAAAATATAATTATTCTGTTACTATTACCGAATAGGCGGAAGCTGTGACACTCCTATATCACTCACGAAAACAAGAGCAATTAAAGACCGACCTGGATACAGAGATACGCAGCGTTGAATTAATACTTGTATTTCAAAACGGGTACTTGAGTAGCTTGTACCCATATTTGTTTTTATCTGAAGTCACAGCGGCGAGGTTTCTTTTCGTGAACATATTAATATATAAAAACAAAGAAATCTACGTAATATGTAAAAAATAAAACTCTTTAACACTCGCCGTTTGTATTATCGCTACATAACTTTACCAATAATGAACCAAAACCAATCACTTATTCGTCTGATTATATGCATGTACTGATACAGGTAGCAAATTCACGCCAATTTAATATAGAAAAGTGACGAGTGCTAAGTTGCGTTAAGGTATTTATTGTTTCCAAATTGTAGACAGTCTGTAGACGCTACCGTAGTAGTAATAATTAAACTACTACTTACAGTACTGCTGAATGAACACAGCAGTGTGTAATACCAATCATAAAATCAACAAATTATTCTAATCGACTAATGATTGTCTAAAAGCAGAATAAACCAGTAATTATTTGTAATAAGCAATTTGTTATTACAATGGAGTGCGGCGGAATAGCGACCGCTAAGTATCATTGTAAGTTTCTAATCCGCTGTAATTATTGTTAATTATTAAGGCCACCTCGTGTATTATACAGATTAAGTGATTTTATAAGGAATAGCATTGGATAGCATAATATGCTTTAAGAAAAAACAATAAAACAAAAAATTCCGCCGTCGCATTACATATATTGTATGAAAACAAATAGAATCAAAAAATCGATAACAAGTTCATAATTATAATTTCATTATTGTCAAAAAGAAATAAATTGATTCATAACAACGGTCAAACAAATAAAATCCAAGAAAAATATAGCATTTTCATAACAATAAATGCGACCTATCATCTAAATAAGGTAAATGGGATGAAAACGATGATGGAATGGCGCCACCTGATGTTAAAGGTGTTATATCCCTCGACTAAGTAACGCGAGTGTAATATGCTGCTCGTAATTAAATCTGATTTACACTTTCGAAATACATACAAACAAAAAAACATTAGCTGGATTACTTTAACTTAAAAATAAAACCATCATAATAAACAGTTCTCCCTGGCTTCTTTTGGAGGTCCCGCGGGTTGCGCGCTCGCAATCGCGCGGTTTCGATAGTATTCTTTCGCTGGAGGCGGCGGTTCACGTGTATTTACTTTATGAGGCCTTTAGCCTTGAAGAGGTCACGCATCAGGCCCTTAAGGTAGCGGATTTCGCGCTGCAGGTCCGAGCACTTGTCGTTCAGGTCCGTGTGGCGCTGGCGCAGCGAGTTCTCCTCGTTGAGCAGGACCTCGATCTCCGCCTTCTTCTTCTGGCGGTAGCGGGTGGCCGCGTTCTTGTTCTGTTCCTTCTTGCGCGAGCGCCGATCGTCGGGAGAGCGGGAGTACGGCTTGGGGCGAGAGGAGACGGACCACTCCTCGTCGGTGGAAGACGAGCGGGGCGAAGAGGGCGGCGAGGATCGCGGGGATTCGCTCGAGCTATCGACGAAAGGCGCAGGCGACGGCAGCTGCGCAGCGCGGTGGCGGACCAGCTCTTCTACAGCTTGCAGCTCCGTGTCGTACTCGGCCGGGGCGGGCCCGGCGGGCGCGATCGGCCAGACCTCCTGCGGGATGAGGGCGGGCGCGAGCGGCGCGCACTGGGCCTGCTGCGCGTAGCTGAGAAGCAGCTGGGTGGCGGGTCCGGGTGGGCTCTGCGGCGGCGTGAGATGCGTCAATTCGACGACTCCGTACACCGTCTCGAACTCGCGCAGCAGTTCTTCGGTGGGCTGCGGTTCCGAGTAGACGACGGAAGCCGGAATCACCGGCGGCGGCGCCTCCACGCGCTCCGGCACCTGGTTAATGTTTTCGAAGATGGGGAGTTCCACCTTCTCTTCCAGCCAGTTAGAGAAAATATTTTCTGCAAAGAAAGAAAAAACTTGTTAGAACAGACTCATTTTGCATTGTTTACATTGCCCGTGATCGACTTTACTAAATGTGTAAATTGATAGATTGCGTGAAATCTGACACGATTCTCAAGAATACCTTTACCGAAGCTGGGCCATCTAAAAAATAGTTACTTTTAAGATACCATTAACAAAAAATATCTCGAATGTGATACAAAAATTGTAATCTGATAATTATCATGTCTTAACAATTAACATTTCATACTGTAGTTAATAGAAGGTTCTAGAAATAAAGATAAACAATATCAACTGATAAATAACTTGTATTAATTTAAACCATGCGCTAATGGAGATTTTCCTATATTAATATTGAAGTGAATAAATTATACAAATCCGACTAGTTTTGTTTTACAAGCATTAGCGAATAATTTGCGACGTGGGCAAGTCACAAGGTAGACTCCCTGAGCTAAATAAACACTATCTCATGTTGCACGCAGAGTGCGCTTGGGCAGACCATTGTTCAAAACCGCATTATGCGGCCATCACTTAATTACTCTTCTACTAAACGATTGTTTAATTACTTACTACCTCCCTAATGGGCGTAAATCAAGATTAATAGCTTTATTAAATATTAAAGTAATATTCAGTTAAAACGATATTTTCACAAAAAAAAATTATTTTCGCTTCTCGGTGACACTTGTGCGGCCATGGCTTTGTATGACAATACAAACTGTATCAATTCAAACACTTTAATTTGTTGAAGAATCAAACATGCCTATCAAAGAGGCTACAGATAGTTTACCAACAGACGCATTCAGAATCAATTGAAAGTAATTGGCGGTCTTGGTATCTCGGATTATAAGAGCAACGAAGAAATTATTTTAAATGGAGTTGCTCTAATTTACCCTAGGTTTAAGTTGGCAGCAAATATAGACTGCGCCGACCTCTGATAAACTTGCACAATCTAAGTTCGCTGCCACCCACCCTCGATAACAAACACCCGATAAAATAATACTTAGACAATACAAAGTGTTTTTAACGATATTCACTCCAATAACCGTTAGTGTCAATGACACCATGCAAATTAAGATATTTTATGACGCAAATTGTGAATAGCCTGAGATCTGATAATTTCCTGTTACTATTCCGAACAGACACAACACACGTGTTATTTATTTAAACATACTTAAATAGACGATCTTATCATCGTTAGCATTATACTGGCAACGATCAAAAATACTGGTTGCTCTATAATATAATTTCTGCAAGTTCATTTGTAATTAAGGATGTACTGTTAACATTACAATAAAAAATCGAATAGTCAGTCAGTGTTGACAAAAAACAAGTCTAAAGGTTTCGTCAATCACGTACAATCCGCGTGCTCGCTTTCGGCCCTCCGTCTGAAAGGCACCAGCCGGTCATATCTGTATCAATGTATAGGAATGGAAAAGTGACCAATAAGTCGGGCTAATTAATGGTCGCGCAGCAACCGAGGTCGCCTTGTGTACGAACTGGTTTATAAGTCGATATGGCACAAGTGTCGGGAGATTTCCCGCGCCTTGAGGAACGCCGCTGGCGACAGCCGACGTTGCTCCGAAATCGTATTGCTCACGACTCAAACAGTGCTAAGCCCGTCCTCCCGCCGACCGCTTAAGACGCGGGCCATTGGTTATGGAACATTGTTGCAACGGCCACGTGAATTCCATGCACTCTTTCTTATAAATGCATAACATGATTCAACGTATAAAATGTGAAATAATATTATAAATTGTTATATATAATTAATAATATGTTTATAATTCACTCATCAAAATGCAATTTGTTAACGAGTAATCGATAACAAACTAATGAGTTTGAGTGTTAATTTGATTAGACACGTCAATATAGCACTATTGAAACAACAATTTAGCTCTTTTGTTCAACTGTTATTTGTTTTTGAGTAAACATTATATTCGATAAAAACGGACGCAGACGTGTGGACATGGCAAATATAAACACGTTTGTTGCGCAGTTGAATATTCGCTCCAATTCCAATCGCCAATGAATTATGTTGCCTAATTGAGAGCATAATGTGGATGTATAAACCACAATATAAGGCTTTACAAAGCTCGCTGCAACGTCGTAAATATTCGGTCTTAACACATAAATATCGACAGAACCAGAGCATTTAGACCTTGAGTACTTAATGCTAGAGTGACTTTGAATAAACCAAAACAAACAAAGTAAACTTGCTCACTGAGTATCAAAGACACGCTAGAATGCAACTATACATACCAACATAAAAATCTGTCATTGCCATCACGAAAAAAGTTCAGCCGATCAGCTTAATCAACTCACAAATTCACACTTAATGATGTCCTTTGAGTCCTTAACTGCTACAATACAGATCTATGATAACTCGAATATACGATAAAAGGCAGTGCTAAATAATCCTCGATGTGCGAGCAATGGTCGTCGTAAAATTCCCAGGCCTGGTTGTGAAGGCCTAACGTCTTTTCACCAGTTTCTGTGAATTGAAAACGATCTCTTTGTTCCAAATGCAGCGATAGTGGCACTTCATTCTAACAGAATCCGAGGGGCGCATCAATTGCGGCAGACATAGGTTGTGTGCTGAGCGCGAACGCTCGCAATCTTCTCCTCTAGACGAATTTATTGTCACGGGTGGTACAGCACAAAAAACACCTGCAAACACGACGCGGCGCAGGAAGGTACTGAGAGGACTGCGCGCACGCCTCGCGCCCCCCGCCGCGCCCAGCCCCAGATACCAACACAAACCCACAGACATTGTTCATACTGATTAAATCAAAAGCAAATAAAACAACAGTAGGAGTTTATGCATACACGCCTTTACAATTGACTAGCAAACCGCTCCGGCATCGCACGTCATGTATTTATCTATCCTAGTAGTATCAACCGACGTTATTTCAGTAAAGTTTCCGGTTGTCAGGACTATTCCCATATATTCTTCAACAATCATCATCACATTTTCAACAATTTACAAAAATTACAAGAATTAATCCCTATACTATATAAACGCAAAGGTCTGTGAGGAAGAATGCATATTTTGTTCTCACATAATTGATTTAATGACACAAAATTAATACAGCTCACAAGAAAAACATAAGCAAAAATATATGCAAAAACACAAAAAGTAAGTAGCCTCACGCTTGTGAATTATTCAGCGAAATGTTGTTCACAGTGTATCTACCCATTAATTAAAACCCTATGAAGATCCGTTCGTTCGTTCGGAAAAATGATGACTGGTCTCAGGGTAACAATTTTATATTATGTAGTGAAGCATAATAATAGTTAGTTAGTTATAGTCTTATTTGCAGAATGTGCATTGAAGAATAAGAAACAGTTCATATATTTGTCTGATCGTCTTGTTGATTTGTTGTTCAAGGTACAAATGTTATTTTCTATAACTATTCCAAAGAGCTCAGTTTCTTTTTTCATTCTTTTTTCATTTCATTTCATAAATATTTATTTTATATATTTCTATTTTTAAAAGTCGTAACTTTACATAATTTTAAGTAAATTGTACGCAAATTAAAAAAAAACGCCAATTTGATTTTGGCAGGAAAAATTCTTTGTGACATCGCTACCAATTATCCCCACCTTTAGAGCGTATATTTCTGTTTCTAAAGAAAATGTTAATTTACTTTGAACCCTTGATGAGACAGCCTTTAATAATACAATGAACTGTAGCAAAGTATTACTTTCACATCAAAATATGGATTTTAAACGTATCAAATAAATGTTAAGAGATAAAGTGAAGACATCTGACCTGCGGAATATTACAGTAGATAAGACGTTGGGAAAGAATAATAACTATTTTATTGCAGCGTGCCCTTTAGTCGTTACGAAAAGATCTATCGATGGAAAAGTATGGTCTACTACTCCACTGATAAGTTGTTTTTTAAGAAATCTTCATTATATATCTCAACAATATTACAAAACTCTATAGCAGATAAACATTAGTATGATATAGATTAATAGAAGTAAACAAAAACATGACTCTTTAAAGAATAATATAACTCTGGTTTCATGCTACTTAATTTGTAAATATACAGCTGTATGCCTAATTTCCTTTTAAATTGTTATAGAAAAAAACAGTCTTAAGTTAAATTCTATGAACTCATATCTACTCCTATCAGAATTCTACACGCAATTACACGATATTGCTAATTGAATATTGTAAAATAATTGGCGCTCAACGTATTCAAATTATTCACCAACTTAACGACGCATTTTGCAGAATGTTTACGGAGGGACTCATTTACCTTTATTGATCTTTATGGAACACAGAGTTACGTCACAAAGCTAATGCCGTAATTGGCGTGAAATCCGATCATCTACATTGTTTCTACCCCGTGTAAACGCTTTGATCACCACAACACATATAACCGTGGTTGCTAGAGGAAGAGACTCATGCTGATGAAAAACTTGTATATTTTTCTTAACTGTATGAAATTAAATAAGAATCACTACCGCGCTTACATTCAATGACAATAATAGTTTTGGGACTGAATTTCACTATCTAATCTTGTCTCGGTATTTTTTCACGATCAAAATAATCCAATATCTAGTGTTAAAGCTATACCAAATTCCATCCTAAAATAGTTAGTTTGGAGACTAGTATGGATTTAACTTCAGTGAAATGTAGGTTTAAAAACCGTAGAGTATGTGGATACCCTTAACACAATTGCCTTACTCTCTTCATATGTTACTCATATTTCCTTTGTTTCTGTTTAATCTTTTCAGCTGTGTTGGTTAAGTACCTACATACTTTAAGTATCTAAGAACAAAATTAAATGCTTGTTGAGACAATATCACTATTTTAAATCATTGATGTGTATTAATGATATAATATTCCATCGAGCCTTCGAGGTAGTAGACAAAAATCAACAAAATGAAAATTATCAACAATTACAAAAAAAAAATATTTTTAAGTAAACGCATGTATGAATCATGACTCTATACATTTTGCAAATATAGGAGAAACTAAATACAAAGAATATTTGAACTAGGCAACTCAATTTTAAAATTAGAATTTCTCATAATAATAAATTATGATATAAATTTGTTTCATATGGGGAAATAACTATAAACATATTTAAATAATGAATAGTAATTTAGCAAACACACCGATTTATTCTTAGAGAAAAAAGTATGGACAATGACTATTTTTACTGTCGTGTCGCTTGTTAAACAAACAGATATCTCTCTCACATTTCAAAAATATATATAATATAAGAAATATTAAATAAAATCGTCGAATTTGATTCAACATAACAATTATCAACTAGTAAATGTTAAATAAAAAAATTATAACGGCCCATTTTTTCAGATAATTCGAAACGTTTTTCTGAAATATTTATTCTTATTAATATGTACTAGAAATATATAGTAGAATTGAATAATGCCAAACAATAAAAATTATGTTTTGCACAGAAGGTAAATTCGTTCAGCTGAGATGACTAAATGTAAACTAAAATTAATAAAAGTATAAATGTGATATTAAAATAAAATATATGCTTGCATGCATATATACCCCTAGATCTAAAGATTAAATACATTCATCCAATGCATATTTTTTAAAATAAAAAATTCATTCCAGCCTAAACCACACCCACCATCATCTTATCACAGCTACTTCCAATTGCAAAAATGCGTTACAATCTAATTAAACCTATCAACGCATACGTAACCTACATACAATTAAATTGGTTTGAACTTTGAACTATGTATTTCTACGCACACCTAACTGAGACGGTAAGGTATACAACAACACTTATTATCAAGAACTAAAGACACTATTAATATATATTTCTTTACAAAAATTAAAATATACAGGGTGTATTGAAAACAACTAAAGTTTAACCTATTAAATCGCTATTACGCTATATTGACTACATTCGTACTCTTTCCCGGATATTAGCCGAGTACTTATCTTATTTATAGAACAACTTTACCATTTTTTAAAGAGTAGATCAAAAATCTGTTTATATTCTTATTGTTTGTTCTTCTTCAACATTTTTTTAGAAGTTCTAGTATTCTAATACTATGACGATGTGTAAATGAGATCTAACAACTAATAATCCTGGGTAAAAGATAAATTTAGGAATATTAGTCATAGATTACGACCAGCGATGTACCTAAAGTAAATTTTAGCATTCATATCTAGAAGATTATTAATCAAGCTTACTGGCAATGTAATTCCGATGTTTATTTACACTGTCCTCATGATGGCATATCCTCCTTATAATTTGTCTACATGGTTTTGCTTTACTATAATTTATTATTATATCAGTAAGGTTTTAAATTATTGTATAATTGTACAACTACACGTGTAATACAAAATAAAAAATCATTTAAAATAATACTTGTCTAATTAGCTATTGCTATAAATAAATTATTTGGTACACAAATTATTCTTACTGAATTATTTTAAGGATATCGCCTATAGCTGTAAAGTGATACATTTCCCAAGTAAAACAACATGTTAATTATTTATTCCGTACAACAAACATCATAACTAAGACAAATCAAACGCAAATACGACTTAATTATGAATCTCGTAATACGTACTTCGCTATCTTTAGAAAAAATATATAATTGGATGTTAATAATAAATCATCGCCAGATCACGCATCCCAGCTGTGGTATCAGCTATCAGAGGTGTGTCACTATTAACCAACCATAATTTTCGCAAGATAACTTATCAAGATAACCGTCCACGCTTTTTCCTAGTTATACAGTTTAAATATAAATCATTTTAGCTACGAAATAGAGATTTAGTTAAGTGTTTTGTGTACTATTCGGATTATCTACAACAAAACTTTTTGTAGCTGCCTAACTCTTTAGAGAAATAACAAGACATAGATAAGATATATAATTTTATCTCTGGTAGACATGTGGCTATATATCACACACCCCTTGGAGGTGTGGCCGATGCATTTCGAGATCAGCTGCATGTTTGAACAAAATAAATTTATTTAATAAGGAAGGATTACCAATATTCTATAAGCCTAAACTACATGCAACATTCCAGCAGTCATAATACGTGGAAAACCCAAGTTGGATAAGCAAATATTGCGTCTCGTTTGAAGACATTTAAATACTGATATGTATTATGTAATATGCAGAATATAATAGTACCCTCTTGTTCCAGGTGTCGTGTTGTGTTAGAGACGACTGCGGTACCGGAACTGCCAGGTGGCGGTGTATCCTCCAGCATACGTAACACGGCGGGGATGACCAGCAGTATTCCGATTTGCGAAACTACCCTCTACGATTGCCAACACGCCTGCCAAGATCGGCAAAATACCACAAAATTTCGCTAAAATTGGGCAAAAGCAGTAGTCGTTTTTCGGCTTCCTTGAAGCATTCATGGAACTGTCCATCTCCATAAATATCGATTTGAAAAATAATCTTATGATATTAAAAATAAATAAAAACAACTACAGGCGTGACTTTCATGTTGACTTTTTTATGTGATTTAATTTTCCGATAACATCATCACAAAACATAATGGAAAATGTAATTTGTTTGAAATAATATTCATAATTTGTACCACTTCCCTGACCGTCCATAGTAACCATATACTTCTTTAATTCAGTGACTATCCGCTACAACCATTAAACGATAAATGTAGCATTAGCTTGCCTTTATTAACAATTAGATCAATGGTTTATTAGAAATAATGTAGTCTGCCGACCTATCACAACAACTGGATCAAGAGGAAGACAAATCATATAATCTTCAATGGTTTAGAATTGCGAGCAGTTCAAAGACAGAGTCACAATCTAGTTAAATAGCATCCCTAACACAATGTATCAAGGGTTAATAAAACTTACCATACCGTACTTTAATACTTAACATTATCACTCAGTATTTAACGTGATATTGTGTGATACCATATATTTGGTGAGAGTGTCCCTGACTTATTCGAGGCACTGCTTAGTAACCATGAAAGAAAGTCCTGTATGTGATTTTAGCAACTACTAATCATGTGACTTTAGCAACTATTTAACCCGCTCCCTTGTTGATACTTTGCGCGGTGAGAGCTAAGACTAAACCCCACCGCTAGCCAAAATCACGTGTATGTACTAGTACAAATATCTGAAAAAAAATTTAGGGTAATATAATTTCTTCTCCTTCATCCCTCCCTGATATTTCGTGATTTCTACCGAACCCCCTTTACATGGTTGATGAGCTGATCATTTGAGTAGCGAAGGTCCAACTTTCCTCTCCAAGTTCAAAGGTTCACATTCCGAGACGCTTGTCATGCCTGATTTTGACCCTCAATGATGTCACATCAAATGTTTCAAGTTTTTCTCCCAGCTCAGAATTTAAAACGTATGAAAACGATGTTTTTCATTAATATACTGCGTAAATCACTTAATAAAAAAACATATTATGTAAAAGTGAAACGAACCTTGTTTGCATTGATTGTCTAGCTGCTGCAGAAGATCGTTGGCAAGCTCGGCGCGGCTTGGCTTGGTGTCGGGCGGCGACGGCGGGTACATGCTGGCGCCGTCGTCCAGTGCCGCGCCGCATTCTTCAATCTTGGGAGCAGCGCTAGGTAGGGTCTTGAGGAGGTCTGCGGACGAAAAGTTCACTTACAAACCCTTCCGAACATATTTCCAGCAAAAGTGCGTGAAGTGAATATAAATCTTAATTCGCAGGCGTAAATTGTATAGGCGACGTATGAGATGAATATACATAATTAAGTTAGGAACTCAAAGGCCGAGTAGATGAATTTATGTAACATATGTTCAGAAGTATATTTGGTATGGTATTTGTTGAGTTAAACATAGTTGACATAATTTCAAAATTGTTTATGTTATACTCTCAATATGTACTTACTAATTTTATTAACAATTCAATATATTAAATTTTCATTTTATTTAGTTGCGTAAGTAATGCTTGATTTTTAATGGCTAATTTAATAAAAATAAAAATAGATTTCTTACTCTGAAGAAGCGATAGCTGGAACTCTCTACATAAATCACACATTCCGTTATTTTTATAACAACACATTTTGCACTTAATTATTACTCGATTATTAATAGAAAAATATTAACTTTAATTTAGTATTATTTTTAACTTAAATATTGCAGATTATTGTACGTAATAAATCGTAAAATAATTAGCGCAGACGCCGACTATATGAAGCTTCAAGGTAAGGAGCTACGATAAGTAATGGACAAAATACATCGGAGAGAATGAAGACGTCAATATATATATGAACGATAATGTCGCCCGATATTACGTCAAACCAACGCCCAGAAGTCGTGATGCTTTAAATCTTAAGTGATAATGTGACAACAATATGTTTCTGTTATAAAAACATCTTAAATTATACTGTTTCTTAGAACTCACTTGAGGTTCCGTACAATACATATTATTATATATGTAAATCAGAAAGTATCAGAAAGAATCTAAATTTGATCTTAATTCAAATACAATTATTTAAATTTATAGTAAAACCCCTTCAGCCATTTGCTACTCACTTGTACGTTAAATAACTAGTCAGTATATATCCTCTAGAACTTAGTAAACATAAATATATATAATTTCAATATTAAATTTAAGCAACGTGAAGTATTTAAAATAAAAATATTTTAATGTTTTCGGTAGTAGTTCATATAAATTAAATAATAGCAGAATAATACTTGTACAGAATTCTAAAACTTATTATTGTAGGCGTACCCGATGTTTCGAGATAAATATGTAAGTAATAATTATCAGTTTACTCCGAAGAAATCGTGGCTGGGCATACACAAGTTGAAGAAATAATATATTTAGCTCTAAAAGTGGCTTGTTTTATTTATAATTATACGATCGTGAACTACGAGTCACATTGCAGCCTGAATAGAGATCTAATCTCATTTACCAAAGTACCCATTTATAAGATGAGATATGGTATAATCCAACCTCGTTGCAACTCCAATCTCAAATCTATAAGCCACTACTAGAGCTCCGCGGTTTCACTCGTGTAGTACACTATTCTATAATAATAAGGGAATAAAATATAGCTTTTGTTATGCACTGACACTGTAAATTTCTGTTAGTGATATATTTTTTGAGAACGGTCTAGTAGTTAGTAGTAAGAGCTTTTAGATTTATTTTTTTAGGTAGATCAGAATAGTAATAAAAAAATAGTACTTCACACGATACCAGGTGTCGTAAGAGGCGACTAAGGTGATGGTGAAGGTGACCGGTAGATAACTGTGCATTCATTCGAAACGGTGTAGATCAAATGCGCAGGGTGGTGATGGGTATCAGCATCCCCTTCGCGGTCGCTGCGCTCTGCGATTACCAACACGCTTGTCCAGCGCAGTTATTACGGACCTATGTCCAGTAGTGGATTTCCAATGGCAGATGTGATGATTTGTCAAAATCGTACAAATCCATTAAAATATTTCCACTTAATAAGTGAAAGAATTTGAAATTAGGTTCAGTAGTTTTTGAACCAACTTCGTTACATACCAAAACACATCATTTCTCTTTATAATATTAGTATAGATAAAATAGCTTGATAACATGCAATACAATGTGAACTTAAATTTCTTTGTCCTGTATTTGCAGTGTTAGGAATGTTCAAATATGTAAAATACATATCCGATAATTCAAAATTTTCTATAAGAACAGCAGCGTACCGCGATTTTACCCGCGTAGCTTCCGTTCCCGGAAGAATACCAATAATAAAAGTAGCCTAAGTTACTTCTTATAACATCAGTTATCTTTCAGAGGAAGTACCTTTAAAATCAGTCCAACCATTTTAAATAAAAAAAAAAACTGTCGAACTTGTTTAGCATTAAGTGAAGTTTTAATTATAAATAGACACGTTTAATTTATATGTATAGGTATTTAGCTTTTGTTACGGTCACCATGTACAGAATTAACTGACCCGCGTTTTGTATGCCGGCCAAAAAATAGTTTTCTTATAAGTTCGGTATATGTATAAAAATAACATAATATATGCGATTTAAATGGCCGAATGAACTATTTTTCCAATCTGCGTCTGTTTCAAATATGAACCTTGTAATAAGTACATTCATATATTGTTTACATAATATTAGCCGCCCGGATGGACGAAGTCGGGGTAAAATTATATCCCGTTGTACGCGTTAACATGCGAGTTTTTATCAAACATACAACCATTCTTCTTCAACTTCTAGCTAGACCTGGCCCTAACAATTACAACCACAGCAAATAAAGAATTTTCTATATAGGTGCAGTCGTTTAAGAGTTATGCGCGTAAGAACATTTCAAGGATTAATTTTTATTTATATAGATAAAATGCATTTATTTAATATTTTTGCCCCAGTAACAAGTACTATTTACCTACCTATGTTTTCTTAATATCGTTAATATTATTCATCCATTCCGATAAACAAGATGTTATAATATTAAATGTCAAAACATATTTTCATTGGAGACAAGATAAATAGTGGAAAAACAGTTAACTCCGCGATATGATTTGCAAACATGAACAGAGGGCCATCAACTTGCAGTAAATATGTTTTTGGATTGGGTGGACGTCATCAATTGAAACAAATAAGATCAGAAATAAACCGAATGACACTATGACAGTTATAAAGACACACCCACATTTTTCAGCTAGCAACTACAAAAAGCAGTGAACTAAAAATATTCCACTGATAGTGGAATGGTACTGACACTGAAATGATAGTAAGATTTACACATATTAACGAAAACAAATTTAGTTAACCAAAAAGCGAAAACTTAAATTATAATAGAAATGCTGCGTCAGAAGTTTTACACGGAGATTGTAGAGTTTGTTGAACATTATTTTAAATAATTTTGTGTAAAGAATTTAGGAAAAATAAACTTCTAAATTCCTTGATTGTTGGTGTTTGTCAGGCAGACAGCGTTAAATGACCAAATAGAAAAGTTGAAGTGGAAAATTACCATTTATAAACGTAAACAAACAATTGACTTCTTCTTTTTAAGTTTATAAGTCGATCGTTTCACGACAATGCTAGTTAGAGTTATTACGATATGATTATTTGATCAATTATAGTCTAACCGTTTCAAATACTTTTTCACCAGGTCTAACACCACGTCTCGTAAGAGGCGACTAAGGTACCAGAACCGATAGATGGCGGTATATCTATCCGGAACAGTGCAGCTCAAATGCACAGGGCGGGGATGGGCAGCAGAATCCCCGTCGCAAAAGCTGCGCTCTGTGATTGCCAACACGCTTGCCTAGCGCGGCAATTATAGGCAAAAAATCTCCTTTCTTATCTCCTTAGACTTTCAATGGCTGGTATGATGATGCTGACGACAATAAACCTATTTAAATTACATATCGGCTTGTCTTTATTAGACCGTCGAAGGGGATCCTAATAGAGCTCTCGCCTCTGTTCACCGTGGATATGACAAATAGAGGATTGCCGACCGATGCGTCGGCTTATGCACAAGCAATAGGGAGGCGGCAACTCACGTTCTTTTAAATGTTAATCTTAGTACCTATAAAGAGTAAATAGGTAGTATAAATCTTTAAAAGTAGAGGAATCTTCTATCTTGTTTGGGGACCTGCCAGTGGAAGTTATGTCTATTTTTTTATTAAAAACATGTGTTTCGCATTTAATTTTGTAAATGTAAAACCAACAAGGAATAGAAAGCAATACATTACGATTTTATAAAATTATATGAGAAGAGGTTATTTTAAGACTTAGTCAACAAGCATATGGTCCACGTAATAGTAAGTGTTACCGCACAAAGATATCACTAGCGCATTGCCCACCTTGTGACTTTAAGATATCATGTAACATTACTCAATAGTTTCACTGCCCCTTTCTCACCCTACAAACCGGAACGCGACCGTGCGAACACAGAGGTAGAAATAGATAAGAGTGAGGTACCAATGCAGACGACCTTTGCATGAGGTATGTAGATTGATTGATTAAATTCAAAACTGATATGTAGTATATAATCTTAAAAGCTTTTAAGATTAATGAAACGGTGTTATTTAACTATTTTTTAATCTTACATTTTAACTTAATAAAGCTAGTTTGAACTTTTTGAAAATGATTTTAATTCTATGGTACTCTCTACCACCTTCAGTTTGAAATGCAGGAGATGTCGTAGAGGAGTTTATTAGGATCAGGTAGACAAACCAAATATAGGCTAAACATCAACGTGTACTTTTAAACTTAAACTAAACCTACATATCAATAAAATTAAAAGCCTCTGTTTGTAATATTAAAATAACAGCTTTTTAAATTAAGTACGTACGGTGTGATTTATAACAAAGATCAGCTTTTTAATTTTTTAATGTCTGTTTAAGGTAACTTAACTCCAAAACAGCTGCGAGTTAAAAGTTGCGCGTGGACGACCGACAAGCATTTTGAGAGTTTAGAGGGGCCGTAAACTAGTCATCCCCCTATTTGGTATTTCATACTGAAATAATACTACTACGTGTTTATGTTTTATTAAAAATTACCGGATTGATCACTTTTAAAACGTTAAAACTTTTTATTCTGTAGTCATATTTATACGAAGTCTTGTATAAATATTTAAATTAAAATCATTTGAAAGCTACGTATTTTGAAGTTAATATTCTAATATATGGATTTTTTATTTCTTTATCCTAGACAACATGCTTATTTGATTAATTTGTTTACACATTGCCTTAAGATTTCTATTTCTCACAAAAAAAAACTAACCGGATATGAACCAATGCAAAATTACTTTTAAATACAGAAACGAATAATCGGGCGGAGTATGTACCACTGTATGTATTGTAGTTATATTCTGAATTGTTTATCATAGGTACAGTGGCGCTATCAATATCCCTTACGAAAAGAGGTCAAATCAGTTATCGATCCCTAACAGTATTGGTATTTAGATTTCGGGCAGTGACGTCAATGTGCAATCAATCAAAAATATATCTGTTATGGACCTGGTATTATTAATAATGCCCGGTCATAATGAATAATGTTTAACTCTAAAGACTAAGTGATTAATAACTATCTTGATTATTTATCACATTGCACGGTCATTATAAGAATGCGACTAGACGATTGGGCAATTTTATAATAATAAAGCAAATTTTAACCTATTTACAAAAAATTGATATATCCTTAATCAAATTCAAAAAATATGGTAAGGTAGAAGAATTAGATTATATATTAGTGTATGATTAGATTATAGATTTCTTGTTGTATGCGGTTTTTTTGCCTACAACCTGTATCTTATCTTTTAAATAAGAGTTAGGTATAGTTGTAATAGGTTGTTATATTTTAATAAATAATATGTTTAACTTTATATTGTATCGCTTTAGTCTAACAGCTGAAACTGTGCTTATTCATAAAAAAATATAAAGGAAAAATATTTTCCCAAAACCATATTTCAATAAATAATATGTGTAGAGTCTGGACGTCGAGTGTACGGAGTGGACGGATGTAGAGTTTGGACAGACAACTAATTGGACTATTTGCATAACTATTATCAAATTTCTCCATTTCAATTAGGCATTTTTTATGGTAACCGGACATTTTGTACGATAGCAAATTTATTACTTGATTCATAATATATGAGCTAATTATGTGTAAAAGTACGCTTTGAGTAAATATTTAATTCGCAGTAGAGTACACGGGTAGCAGAATAGTACCTCCTGTTCCAGTTATTGTAAGAAGCGTCTGAGGTACCGGATAGGTTTCCGATAGCAATAATATATGTACATTTGTATCAGTGCGCAACCGGCTACACTTTACCGATACCTTTTTGAATAAATAAGCGGTTTTGCAGATTTCCACAATGATAGATTTAACTATCGATGGCATATCAATAAGAAAACTATAAGGTTATGTATTAAAAAATCCCCAACAATCTGTTTAATCATAAAAAGGGCTTTCCGATCTTTGATCAGAAAGAAGAAAATATGTTACAAGTACCCAGCCCAACGTCTGCGCATATTCGTATCGTCATAAAACATAGCGAAAAAGTAATTCTCACGTACACTATACGATACATTATCAGAAGGTCATTCCGTTGGTTTCTTATGATAGAAGATATTTTAAGTTAGTAGTACTATACTATAGATATAGTTCAAACCTCCATGCTTTAATTTTTCTAGTTGTATTTCTTCGTTCTGTCTCTTTCTTCCTTACTCTCTCTACCTCCATCTCTCCACATCCATCTCTCTCCACATCCATCTCTCTCCACCACTCTCTCTCTCACTCCATATCTTTCTCTACCTCTTGATCTCTCTCTCTCTCTCTTTCTCTACCTCTTGATCTCTCTCTCTCTACCTCTTGATCTCTCTCTCT
>JACJUM010002971.1:8761487-8786343 GCA_020976665.1 Heortia vitessoides
TCTCTCTACCTCTTGATCTCTCTCTCTCTACCTCTTGATCTCTCTCTTGATCTCTCTAGATCTCTCTTTCTTTAGTAGTATCTCCCTCCCTATAGTAGTATATTCTATAGAATTGGGGAAAAAAAAGGTCGAAACACAAATCTTACTCTATCATCATACTAACACCTGTTCGACAGATGTTCGATACAATACCTACAACCAATCAAAACTAGTATAAAAGGGCATCCTATTACAAATATTTTTTTACAAAATATGTTAATTTTAGATTGGGGCTATTTACGTAATCTAATTTATCTGGCATTGGTATCATGGAAATGTACGCAAATTAATAGCTTAAGATCTGTTTAAAGTATGACCTCTAGTTTATCGGATGCATGAGGTGAATCCGTGGGGGGCTTTGTCGTCGTAATAATGTTAATTACAATTATAATTAAACTACTATCTGCATGCGAATATGATAGTTAATACAATTACAACATTTTGTTGAATCCACGTGTACTGTGGGCGTTAGGATGAGTTGTTACGAATTTTAGATACACAAAAATGATATATGATGAAATAAAATGATAATTTGGAATCTAAACGATACACAAAACCTAGGAAATTTACATCAACAGAATGTTAACAACCGTCATTCGACTTTTAGAAATATTTCGCTACAATTGTTAATATAATTACCACTTTGTTGTTACTCCAATGACTGCATTAACTACTGCGGTATCTACTGATGCTTAACGAGTCGAGAAAAAATATTAAATACTCGTGTCAGACATATGACACGACTGTTTTTTTCACTAAAACTCATTGAAAATGTACGAATTTTGTCAGGAAATCTTAATTTGCTTAATTAACGAACAGATGATATTATTTTTACCTTATTTTGATTTTATCGCGTGGTCCCGGCAGAGTTGAAAAGTACTAACTTCTGTACCATAGTAAGATTTATCCAACCGAAACAGCCTAGGATATAAATAAATTCTCTTAAAGTATCTCTTGAATCTTGAAAGTAGAGGACTGATATTATTATAGCCTTAGTTGTATTGTTGGACACTGCCTGTATAACAAGCTAGTGTTAATAAATAAAAATACTTTAGATAAAAATTCTGAATTAGATACAAAAGATAATATCGATTGGATACAATTTAATTCGTCTGATATACCTGAATTGTATTTAATATAAAATTAGGCATTTCTTAATGCATGAAACCTTAAAATAGTTTAGTAACTATTTCCTCTCGATCGATTACTTAAAATTTTGACTTTTAAGTGTGACACCAACAGGTGACGCTGTTTTCTCAGAACGTACTTGTACTGTTATTGTGACCGTGGAGCGTCAATGGAAGAGCGAATTATGTTTTTTTAAGTAAGAAGATAAGACAGTAACCCTTGTCCGCTATAAAAATTACCAGCTTACGGTCTTTACTTTATATATATAATTTATCTCTGAGAAAGTCTTGTTAAACTGAATTCACTGAATTATTGAATATATATATGTTTATATAATAGAATGTTACAAACGTTAATATTTTTTGATCCAGTCCCTAGTAAATACAATATATAGAGTACTTACTGCCTACACTAGCGCCTCTAGCGGCGTACTTAGGGACTATGATGGCGAATACCCCATATACGTATTTTTTAACTATCTAAGAAGAATGCGAGGATGCGAAAAATCAAACATGCAAAAGAAAAATCTAGAAGTTTGTCTTGATCCTAGACGCCGTTTATCAAACATTTTTTTATCTTTCCATTCACGTGCTTGCCAACAAGAATCCAGCGCTTAACTTCTTCAAATTAGGAAATATACACTATTTCGACAAGTCTGATAACGCAGATGGTAGTGATCCAATCTTGTGCGCCAAGTGTCGTGGGTACAATCTCTACCCAGGACAAACATTTCTATGATAAATATTTGAGTTTGATCTGTAACTGGATGTTATATATGTATTTAAGTATTATATCTGTGATTCCTTCCTTCCTTGTTGTCTGATGTCCTTAACACGCTCTAAGCAAGTCATCTGGAATTCAAGTTGGGTGAATTAATTGTCAATATATAACCAAAACTGCAGATTTTGGAATGCATGATACTTTCTGTGGTTTAATATTTTAAAGCTATATATTTATTTTCATACGAAATCATACAGGTAAACATCAGCCGTAGGACGTCCACAGCTGGACAAAGGCTGCCTAAGTGATTTTCAATAGGGTCTGCATCCAGTTGTTTGCGACCTGCATCCAGCACGACCCTGCCTTTTTAATATCATTGTCTACCTTATAGGTGAACGTCCTACGCTGCACTTTCGGTGCGTTTACTTTATTAGACCAGATCGACAAACAAGCGTACAGCTCGCGTGATTTTACGCAGCCTATAGATGCCGTCCTTGTGACTTGAGAGACTTGGGAGACTTGGGAGATATATATTGCCAAGGCAAGTGAGAGACGCAGTATTAGCACTGCCTCTCTCACCCTTCAAACAACAACACAGCAATGGGAACACTGCTGCTATTTGTCGGTAGAAATAGGTGATATTAAGATACCAATGCAGACGACCTACTGTATGAGGTCTATCTCATGTAAAGTTTGCATTCTAGAATAATTATATTAACTAATAGTTTTAGAAATATATAAAAACAATAATAAAAAACTTAATGGGCAATTTATCACTTTAAAATATGCATTTTCGACATCCTTATCCTTTACTAATATAACACTGAATGTTTGTGAGTATGGATACACGAGTATGGATATACTCGTGTGATAGTAACGAACCTAGGTTCGTTACTTTTTTACGACGGAATGGTGGAATATTATATTAAATTTGACACAGAGTTTAGACTGGTAGTCTGGAATAACACATAATAAATCCAAAAACTTTTCTTAGGAAATATCAAGCTCTTTATTTTTCTCTATGGAATTGGGACGTCTTTTTGGCACCGCTTTCCTCTCGGGGGACGAGAAAGATTTCTTCTCGGAATCGAAAGAGTTCCTCAGAGATATAAAGTCGTGAGCGGAATGCTAGTGATTAAATATAAATAAGTGATATTAGTACTCGTACAACACAATTTGTTTAATATTCGTGTCTCCACGATTTATAGTTTCACTAGGGATTATAAACTGAACACTATTAACATGTTTTCATCCTCATGAGTAATCTCATGGATCACGTGCTATATTACGTCTAGCATTACCAACCAGCATTACTTTCAATGGTCATCGTATTTGTCAAATTACTAGAGCTAACAGAAACCTTAATCTAGACAAGGTAGACGAAACACTATTCGTCGATAAATTCGATAATGTTAGCCTGTTAATAAAAAAAACAATAATAGTGGTATTGGTTATTGTTTCCAGTTTGCATAATAAAAGAGAAGTCCTTAGATTGTTATAAAATTTAGTTATCTATGGGTAATATCAAAATAACAGCTTTTTAAAATGAACATATGAAAGTATGTACGATACTTATAAAAAACAAAAAGGATTTATATGTATATTTTTTTATCTGTCTGTCTGTTTGAGGTAAGCTCCAAAACAGCTGGGAGCTAATTTTAATGGGACGTTCACGACGGAACCCTCAGTACGTGAAGTTATAATTATTGACTTGATTTTTATAATAGTTTATGTAGTAATTTTGGCTGATGCTCTTAAAATATCGATTTTCTACGTAGGCCATGATAGTATAGATAGACTTACAAGAAAATTCACCTCAATCGTTCGCTATATATATATTTGTATGTATACAACAACTTCTTGAAAAATGGTTTTACCTTTGCATATTGAAATATTGAAAATTATATGTTGCAAATAGTTATTTTTCTCTTTTTTATCATTAGCAAGAGTAAATATGCATATAGATAGTTTTAAATTTGGTGGGTTAATTAACAGAAGTCTAAGATTTCCAGTATGGTATGCTAAGTTGATCAGTCAAAATATATATATATATATATATTTCTATCGTGAATATGTTGGTTATGAACGACGGCCGCGACATAACTTTCGTTTCTGAACACTTGTTTTTAATCGCGCGCCGACTTAAGGATAATGATTTATAACTCACTGGGTATTTCCCAGAACAGTACGTATTTAAAATCATTGAGTGACATGCATATTGAAGTAAATTAAATGCTAGGAAACCAACGTCTCAGTCCTGTTTCATATTTAAAAATACAAAAATAAATGGCATTAAATTTGAAAAAAATATATTTCTAAAGGTGGTAAGTATAAATCACTTTACTTTTGTAACATTGGATCACATAACAGGCAACTAAGTTCGTGATCGAACTTATTAATTAAGTATACACACAATTCGTGTAACTTTTGAGTACTTTCCTTTCAACACAATTATTTCTATGGTACATCTTAGTTTATTTTTGTATGTATACTTTTAGCTTTAAAACCCTGGTTACTTTAAGATTTTATGTAGGGTACACGTTTGTGTCCTGTTCGGTTTAAACAGTTAATAGTAAATGCGAAACTTTTGAAGATGCTTATACCGGATATACCGGATTGCAATAGTTTTGTTAAGAAATATATAAATAGAAAATATCACATATGCAAAACGTGCGTGATATCACGATTGCAATTGCGATGTTCTAAATATGTATCGATACATAAAATTAAAAACCTGAATACGTACTATTTTCAGCAAAGAAGTCGATTTCAAGCAGCATAGAACACTCTTCATTAGTTAGAAGGCCGTCGGCCGGAGCCAACGACAAATCCCATAGACTCGCACTCATTCTTGCAGTTGGTGTTTACACGCTGGAATTTAGAGACAAAATGCTATGTTAATGTTACAAATTAATAAACAAGTTTGGAACCTTATTTTTAGGGTATTAAAGTTAAATGAAATTGTAAGACTAGCATTACAAGAATAGTAGGTATGCACTGTCTTACTGAAAGTGACTAAAGTATACTTGACAATTTTTTTAGGCGCCGGCCACTTCAATAATACGAAGCCCTGAAAAATTTTGACTCTACTGTGTGTAATTAAAAAAAATTCTTGAGACGAATAATATTGCAGCTTTTAATATGATAAATCATTTTTGGTAAGACATTAATATTAGCTTTTAGAAAAAATATGTCTAAAATATATGTTCACTTGAGGAACTTAGATTATGGAGCGGATCACTAGGTAATTTTATAATATATATATTAGTCTGTCTTATTTAATAATATATTATTGTCCTTATAATATAATTATTTATTATATTATATTATATTATATTATATTATATTATAATATAGTTATTACCTATCCTCAGAAATTTCACGTTATTATATTAGTATGGTAAGACGGACGATAAGGAGAGGCTTAGCTGGCCGACTATACTAATAAATTCACTAGCACATTACTTATGCAAGTCATTTTGATTTTATACGGTGGACGGAAGAATTGTAGCAAGCTTTATTTTTTTTTTTATTTTTTTTTTTCGGACGAACCTAGTGCTGGACTACTCAGACGTCAATTCCAGCGCCACCGAAAAAGAGGGCGGGGCCTCTCGTAGATGAGAGGTCCGATGCCCGTAAAATAATCTTGTTCTTAAATTCTTCTTCTTAAATTTAAGCGGGACCGACGGCGTGTCCGAGGGCGCCTCTAGAGGCTCGACCTAGGCTCGGCCGCCGTCGTTGGGGTTGAATTTACTATGGATTGAATTAATTAAAGCAAAAGAGGACGGACAGATTGAGCCCGACAGCCCTAGGGCTGTCGGTTATCGCTCGTAGGGGCAGAGACTTCACGCGTTCGCCGGCGAACGCGGT
Source organism: Heortia vitessoides (assembly GCA_020976665.1). NCBI lineage: Eukaryota > Metazoa > Arthropoda > Insecta > Lepidoptera > Crambidae > Heortia > Heortia vitessoides. The sequence continues at coordinate 8,767,245 of JACJUM010002971.1, forward strand.
GTACTGCTCTGTTGTACGAGTGCATGTGGAGTGTTAATGATCGTGTTGTGGTGCCAGTGAGAGGGCGAGAAAGGACTGCGATTTTCGCGGTTGTGCTATCGGGCGGGTCGTCTAAGACGTGACGCGGTCTGCGAGATCGGGCGTGGACGTTTTTCCGAGCGACGTATTTTGCGGCCTTGGAGATTAAGGGATTGGGGTGATTTATGGCCCCATCGAAGAAACGGCGCGACGCTTCTTTCATGTATTCGCGAATCGTGGGAAGATCGAGATCGTGATGTAGGCTCACGTTACGGACGTACCACGGGGCGTCGGTCGCCCTGCGCATGAATTTGTTTTGTACCACCTGAAGGGTTTTAATATGACTCGGGGCCGCGTGAGCGAACACGGGGCTCGCGTAAGTCATTACTGTGCGGATACAGGCCTTGTAGATAGTCCTCTTGTGGCGGAGGGACATCTTACTTTCGCGGCCGATGTAGTAGTTGAGTCTACCTAAGATGTAGGCGGCCCTATTGCTGACTGTTTTTAGATGAGGTCCGAACGTCATGCAGCGATCCAGAGTGACACCTAAATACTTAACTTTGTTAACCCAGGGGATGGGTCGATCGAATAGTTTAAACGCCCGCACTTCGCGGCGCATACCGTTCGCGCCGTGTCGACTTGACCTCGAGAAATGTACGGCTGCACTTTTCTCGGGGTTTATTTCGACACGCCACTTGCGAAACCATTCGCCGAGTACATTCACCGCGCGTTGGAGGCGCTTGTAGCTAAGGGAGGGATCGCGGTTACGGCCCGCATCGTACAGGGCCGTATCGTCCGCGAACAGGGCTAACTCTACGCCCGGAGAGCTGGGCATGTCGCACGTATAGAGCGCGAATAGGATCGGAGAGAGCACGGATCCTTGGGGGACGCCGGCTGAGATGGGGTGTCTGCTGGAGTAGGAACCCTCGACTCGATACCTGAACGATCGGTTCGAGAGAAAATCTTTAATAATTAGACAGAGTCTGTCCGGCACTCGGAAGCTTTATTTTTAACACTTATTTTTATACAATCGGATTGCTTTGTAACTGTCAAAGTTTGCATAAAGTCGTTTACGTATCGCGTAAGAAACACGTTGTTGTATCGTTTATACGAATTTGTTAATCATTTCACCTGATAAACACATGAGCAACAGGTGCTTATGTTACTAGGTGACTAAAATTCAGCAGTTCTCTTATATCCATAACGTTAGGAGCAGGAGCTTTAACGATACACATCTGATAAGAAAGTAGTGTTTTTGTGCCGATTTATTTCAATTGAATTAATTCGATTTCCTCACATATTTTTTCCCACGCGATGCGTATACATATCGAATTATTAAAAATTTCGTAGCAAACACAAATAACATTTTATAACCAGTTGATAGTGTCATATAATCCTTAAACCTCTTAACCGATTTTGATTAAATTTGGCACAGACAATCTTTGTACCCTGAGAAAGGACAAAGGCTATTTTTTAATTCGAAATAAGGGTTGTTAGGGGTCGAAAAGGGGGATGAAGAGATGTATGGAAGGGTCGCTATTTTTAGAGCTAGAAACTTGAAACTTATTTTTCAGGCCATTAATTCGATATAAATAAATATGCCATTCAACTTTTATATAAGTTAACATAAAGAGGTATGGTACCCAAAAAAACTATTCCACGCGGACGAAGTCGCAGGCACAGCTAGTATAAAATAAACCATCTTTTAAAAAATCATGTACTCTGTCTATTTGTTTTGATTTACCACCTAATTTGCTGGAACGATTTTAACTCTTACCGGCACATGTCTCAATGTTATTTTATGCTGCTTAATTTTAGTACATAATACATGTGGCGGGCTTGTTGGCGCAGATAGTAGTGTTCCTATCTTGTGCGCCAAGGGTCGTGGGAACGGTTCTCACTAAGAGAAAATATTTATATGATGATAATATTTGTGTTTGTTCTGTCTGGTTGTTAAATATATGTATTTAAGTAGTATATTTGTGATTCCTCTATTGGCTGGCGTCCATAACACAAGTGCTTTAAACGATTTACCGCGGAGTCAGGTCATGTATGTGATGTTCTGGGAATTTATTGTTATATCCATATCCATCATCAACAAGTACGAAATTGAGAACATCAGAGTTTAACTTAAAAATTTGTTGTGTTGTGAAATGTCGCAATCATTATTATCTTGTAATAATTCAAATAAGTTCACTTTAATTACTAAGATTGTTACTACCAGACTCGTCACATCATCTGACACCATATCAGGTTGCGCACATGTGTTGCGTTTTTGCAACTGAATACTTAATAAAAATATGTGAACTAACAGAATTTCTCATTTAATATACATTACAATAAGGCTCAGGCTTAGAACATTTAATAGAGAACAAAGTAAAAGTAGTTATATTATTCTTCAACTTGAATAAATATTTGTTTGAAATGTGCCAAAAGGTAAATAAGTGGTTAGCGCTTAGGTACATCCGTTTGTTATGTATTTTAAAATAAAACCAAGAGTAATATTAATTGATGGGCCTTTTGTTAATATTGTGAGACGAAATTAAGCATGACAATAGCTTCCTATATGACCTATGACAGTAAGTTCTTCATCCGGGTAGCAGGTTCATTGTCATGTATCAATCTGGTTGGGTCCCGAGTTATTAAATAGATCTGATAAAAAACCATGATCATTGTGCCGTATAGAGTTTTTAATATAGATTATTATTGCATCATCAGATCGTGTTGAAATCTTTACCACGTGTAGTCGCCTTAAAGTTACCACTTTGAACGAAACCACGCTAAACAGCGCAATCAGTAAATTTTGTTTTGAGTAATTTTCTGTAGTAAGCAATTCTATGTGTAATTTCAGTCATATACTTAAGTTGAAATATAAACAACTATTTTCACAAATATAACTTCTTAACAATCCTGTAACCTCTTAACTTAAGATTGTTTTTGAAATAAAATTCTGTTCAAGTAACTGTGGTGATGTTGAAAGTAGGTCACATCTAATACTAGCCTGCATAGCAAATTAGTTTTAGTGAAAGTAAGTGTACGTTTCAATGAGGACTTAATCAAAGTTATCTATGTAGGTACTAAATTCTATCGCAATTAAGTATATAATATTACTAGCTGTGCCCGCGACTTCGTCCGCGTGGAATAGTTTTTTGGGTACCATACCTATTTACTTCAAATTATATAAACTTTGAATGTCACGTTTATTTATATCGAATCAATGGCCTGAAAAATAAGTTTTAAGTTTCTAGCTCTAAAAATAGCGATCCATGCAAACAACTTTTCATCCCCCCTTGCAACCCCTTACAACCCTTATTTCGAGTTCAAAAATAGCCTATGTCCTTTCTTAAGGTCTAAAGATTGTCTATGCCAGATTTCATCAAAATCGGTTGAGAGGTTTAACCGGGAAAGCGTAACAGACAGACAGACAGACAGACAGACAGACAGACAGACAGAGTTACTTTCGCATTTATAATATTAGTAGGGATGATTATTCAACAGCCGACAAAAAGTAAACCTAAGCATTAAAAAAAAATCTTGACGGACATTCAAACCATGTAACGCATTATCCGACATAATATGGTATGTCGGATGACGTTGACGTGACATTCTTCAAGTGACGTTGGTCTTACGTACGCTAGTGATGACTCACCCGCAGTAAGTAAACAATTATGAAGCAGGTAGATAAAAGCTATCTAGATCTACTCACCAAAGAATCCGGTACAAGCTTGGCGAGATTCGGGTCCGAAGTTGATGGTGGTGGTTGTGGTCGTGGGAAGAAGCAGTCCGGTAAGGGCGCCATCATGGCACTGAAATTTACAGAAAAAAAAAACATGAAAATAATGTGTATAAATTATTTATCATTCTGCAAATGAGAGCTCCTTAGTTATTTTATTGCCTTACAATTCAATAGATGTAATATAAAATTGGTAAGAACATAAGGTTGACTCTCTGAATCCCAAAATAACTGTAAAAATCGTAAAACCCGAGTAATTCTTGCAACTTGTTTATTTTTATAACCAACAATTTTATTAAACCAAACAATATTGCGTTGTCATCATTACATGCCCCTACAATACAAGATAAATAGTGTACAGATACGAGATATCACATTTAATTCTAACTCATCAGTTTCAAAAATCTACAATGTAATGCAAGGTATTGGTAATTATATTTTACCATGGTGCGAGTCTTGCAAAGGTTGATCTACAAAATTGTGTAACGAACAATTGCAAAATATTTTGTAAGCGCCTAACATAAGTAGTTATTACTGCAGGAAACTGTGCCATAATGGTATGTTAGCTACTTAAAGCAAATTATGTGTTGGTTTATCCTTGATCACTTTATTCCCTCGTTTACATAAGTCAAACGTGGCTAAGTCCAGAAGACATGCTTTGGAATTAGGAGTAGTTTCTTTAGCAAACTAATAAATAAACTTTAATCATTGATATTGTTTATCTTCTGAGGTTTCCTTGAAGGATCGATGTCGCATTCTGTTGTGTCCCTAGCTTCTGCGACAGGGGTCATGGGTTCGCCACCCGGATTAACTTTAATGTAATGAACATTTTTGTTCGCTCTTTATTAAATTAAAAATAAGTATTAAATTATTTAATTGGTATACCGACGGAGAAAATAGCACCTCCCTCTGAACGTAAGAGGTGACTAAGGTACCGAAACCGAAAGATGACAGTATATCAATCTGAAACAGCGCAGTTTAAATACTATATGGTGGACGGGTAGCAAAATCCTACTCGCGAGGTTGCGCTCTGCGATTGGCACCACGCCTGCACAGCGCGTATATAATTATGGGCATAAAATCCTCCTATCATGGGGAGGCCTATGCCCACTGTGGACTTTATATGGCTGATATGATGATGATGCAGTATTCATTTATAAATTAAATAAAAAAAATGTAAATCCTCAATTGTATAATATCCAAACCACACAGCTAAAGGTTGTTTATATCTCTCTCTCTTCAGTTCATGTATGAGACGTTTTATGAATTTTTATATTTATTACTAAGTATTATTATTATTCTATCCCCTAATACTAGAATGTTTAGAAAAAAAACGTAACAAGTATTCGATTAACATTTCAGAATAACGTCAATTAACGTATAACATACAATTGAAACCATACAATCCATTGAAATTATCCCTTCGTAAGTTCTAAAGGGCCGTGAGGTACCGGCAGAGTAGAATAGTACCTCCCCCTGTAACAGATGTCGTAAGAAAACCAGAACCGACAGATGGCGGTATATCCATACAAAAAAGTCAGCTCAAATGTACAGGGCGGGAATGGGCAGCAGCTTCCCCGTCGTGAAAGCTGCGCTCTGCGATTGCCAACACGCTTGCCCCGCGCGTCAATAATGGGCAGCATACCCCCTTTCTTGGGGAGGCCTATGTCCAACAGTGGACTTTAATGGCTGATATGATGATGATGAAGTTCTAAAGATAATGGCAGTGGGCAGCAGTAAAGACAAAGTACAGCAAATGTAACAAGAACTAAATTCTAATTAGAAAAAGGTAAGCAATGCCTAATGGAGGCATCCCTTTTTAATAACACGCCGAAACAAAATAGTTTGTACTTTTGACGTACTTATCCCAGGAACGGCCAGGTCAAACTTATATTTTATTTTTAAACAGTAAATGTAAAACCCGAGAACCAATTACTAATATATCTAGCAACATATGCCTGCATTATTACTAGAAACAAAATAAGAATAAACAGTTGCATATAACCACAGTCAATATCCAAAAACATAATCTTTTATACTTATTAAAATGCAACTTTCAACGCCAGTTTGCTACAATTAAAGAATTTTATATACAAGATAAATCATTACTTTGATGATGTTATGACCCTATCATTTTCAATTAAAACGGTCGTAAAATGATTGAACACTTGAACAGTGAGTGATTGTTCATAATCTTTCGCAATAAGAATAGGTCTCCCGCGCAATACACGCAGTGAAAGCTACGCTTTGATGGAATGCAACATCACCATGGTTACCATAAAATAAAGGTTAAAAAGAAAAACAACGTTTTACTTACAGCATTTTGTATCGTGTGTAAAGGCACACGTTGTGTGCTAACTCTTGGTACTAGAAATACATCGTAATGCAATAATAGCACACAAAAAACAAAATACACGTCTATTCACACTTAAGCATTGATGAGTAATAGGAAGAGGAAGGGGTAGGGGCAACCAAAGCAGGTATAATGTTGTAGCGGAATATAATCGATTCATGACGTTCGACTTCAATAAAATCGATCAACATCAACTTCATTTTATTTTGATAAAATTATGGAATTATTAAAACGAGCTTCTGTAGTTCTTTTGGTTTATAAAGAAATTTCTGTTGATAGTAGTAGATTACATGCTTGTGTTAATTTATGAACTATATGACGTATTATACAGATAGTTAATAATTTGATAATATTAGAATATTAACAATTTTAATATTAGCATTCACTGACCAAGTTTCTAGAAATTTACTTCACGTTGGAATTATTACGATTACTATTTAGATGTCCAAGTGACAATCGGTTAAACATTAAATCGAATCCTTAATTTCGATTTATTTGCTCTGTGGTTACTGTCACTATTTATAGTCAAAAACAAATCTACTTCATAATGTGTTTATTAAATAACTAAGGTGTCATAATAGAAATTTTGCATATCTAAAATTCATGAAATTATACGTATATTACAAAAACAAAATAAGTACATCCCACATTTTTAAATCTAGTCAATACTATACCTACAATACCCTGTTAATACTATAAAATTGAATCATATGGGGATTTTCTTGATAAGAAATATATGGACAACTGATACATGAACTCCATCAATTTAAAATCATCGCGTAAAATTAATTTTAGTAATTGGTTGATCCACGGAAATGTCAGTTCATTAAATTTAGTATGTTTGAATGTCTTTTGCGTGATTGAAGAGGGATAATATTTATGTCTACTGTTCCAAGTAGTATTATTTCACATGTAAACTACACAAAACAAAATAGGGCCCACCGCAACTTTGTCTCTTATCGTATTTATAAATAACTCATACACTTATTATTGGCCAAATAAAGTATGTACTACTACTTCTAGCACACGTCTCACTGGCACAACTTGATTACTGAGACTGCACATGAATTCGTATAATAGAGCAGTAGTTACACAGCGTTCACCGGCGAACGCGTGCAGTCCCTGCCCCTACAAGCGATAACCGGCAGCCCTAGAGCTGCCGGGCTCACTCCGTCCGTCCTCTTATGCTGGATTTCAAAATTAAAATCACCCCCAACGATGGCCGTCCAAGCCTAGGTCGAGCCTCTAGAGGCGATCGCGTTTGATCCCGCGAGCCTTGCGGGCGCGACCGTAGCTAAACGCGCGGTCGCGGCCGCGGAGTACGCAGGATAATTACGGGCATTGGACCTCTCGTCTATATGAGACCCCGCCCTCTTTTTTCGGTAGCGCTGGAATTAACGTCGTAGTCCAGCATCCAGTGTATGGAAAATTAAAGGAGAACGTTTTACAAAACCGTGCACGTACGGAACTGATCATTTTGGAGGTCTAAGTGTCATGATATGGGGCGGCATAAGCTTGTTTGGCAAAACAGAGCTGGTGATCCTGAACGATGGGACTATCACTGCGACCAGTTAAGCCGAGAATGTAATCCGACCTCTCGTCATCCCATATACATAAAGGGTGGGTGATAATTTTGTGTTTATGCAGGACAACGCTCGTGCGCACATCGCTCGTGTCACTCAGAGGGCACTCTCTGATGCCATTATTTCAGTTTTGCCTTGACCAGTGATGAGTCCCGATCTCAACCCAATTCAGCAACTATGGGATCAATTGAAGAGAAAGCTCAAAGAAACCCACACCCACGTTAATAGTCAACAGGGCTTTATAAACGCACTAAAACTTTGTTGGGAATGAATACCTCACGAAAACATCACTCATTTGATCGAGTGTTCCAGATAGGCTCGGAGTTCGGGAGTAGAGGTCTTACTCAATACTAAAGACTAATTCCCGACAAGTGAATTTACAAAGAAAAACACGATTTTTTTTAATTTATAGTCTAATTAATTTATTTTATTTGTTTATTTTACTTTATTGCACAAAATGTACAATTGGCTTTATTCTCCCATATTGTGTATTTTTGTGTAACATAATCAAATTAAACAATAAAGACGTTATTCTGTGTTTATGTGATGACGTAAACACATGAGTTGTAGCACAAAATTATGGTAGGCCCTATTTTGTTTTTAATAGTTTATAAGTAAATAAAGATTATACATTAATAGTGCGCAAGGTACAATGGATGTTCATAAAATTGTTTTGAAAAAAAAAATTTATTTTTCCCCTATATTTTTATTATCACAAAATATACTTAATTTTAAAAGAAAAAAAAATACAAATTTTTCATGTATTTTTAAGAAAAAGTCATGCTATAACACTCCATATTTGCCAAATTGACCAGGGCAACTGTCTTTGATATACAAAAGTCTGGAACACATACTAGTCTCACTCGCTGTCCATTGTTACCTGGAAAAACAACAAAAATTGATTGATTTTCAGTACATGTGAGTAAAATTGGAGTGTCTGTTTGTAATATTAAAATAACTGCTTTTTACTGAATGCATATATGTAGGATACACTATAACATATAACATTTTTTTTTTAATTTTTCGTCTGTTTAAGGCAATCTTTGAAACAGCTGGAAAATGGGACTTTCACTCGCAAATAGCTGACATAATAAGGAGTAACTTGGGCTACACAACATCTTGCTACAACCAATACGAGCGGAGTATTAACTAAAAATATTTGGAAATAATGGGCAGGATTTCATTACAGGTGCAGGGTAATAGTTAATCGTTTGAAAGAAAATATGGTGCTCAAAGTCACGCTGACGAAGTCGCGAGCACAGCTAGTATCAAATAAAGTATTTGGTAAAGGAATTTATATTTCCTTTGTTGTAGATTCATACATGAAATTCATAAAAAGCTCATATTTTCAATTTTATCACTTATTTACTATTAACTCCATTAGTAAAGCTAAAGAAACTATACTGACCCTCATACATTTCTGTAGCAAATTCTTCACAATTCCCACTAAAGTATATAGCAGGGCAGTTATAAATGATGAAAGGATCTGTGTCAATGCATGGAGTGCAAGATACTGTATCTGGACATGTAGGTGCTAGGTGACGCCATTCTAATGTCTTCTTCAGAACTTCTAAGGTATTTTCTAGTTTACTATATCTCATAATATCTTTAATTGGTTCTCCTGATGTACCTAAGCAAAAAAATCCTGGAAACAAATAAACAAATTAACATATTACAAATATAGGCTAAATACACATAAAGCCATGTAATAAGAATAATACTATTTATAACACAAACCTCCAACATCACATTCATAAGGGTTGGAAACTCGATTAAATGATTTATACTCAATGGCTTTAGGGAATAAACCTGCAAAACAGGAAAGACCATGAATGTGAAATCAAATTGTGTATCCAAGACAAATCTAACCAAATTAAAACTTTACAGTAATGGAATGGTTTCTGTGGTAACATTATTCCTGTAGGATCCTTGCAACCAGGCATCAGATCCAATGGTGCTACTGAACTGACTGCTGCTGAGAAAGCATCAACAGAGTCAGCTGAAGCTATTATATCCGATTCACTTAAAATACTCTCATTTGTGTAATTTGCGAATACTCCACCTGTAAACAAAAGTATTGACACCAAATCAATAACTAGTATACAGGCAAACCCGATTATGACAACTTTGTCTACCATGACCAATTGGTTATTACGTCCAGATTGTAAGGTCCTGGCCAAATATATAGTAAACATACAGCCTATAACAACATCGGATATAGCGATATAGCTTATAACAAAACTTTATTGATATTCATGGACCACAACAAAACAAAACAATAAGAATGATCTTAGATCTTATTATTATGCATTGAAGTAATATTTAGGCTATTATTACCTACGCTCTTTCTTCCACCCTATTCAAAACTTCTTCCCAGCCATTTGACCTTGCATATTTATTGTTTGTATGTATTGTTCAATATTAGACTTAGATATATATATACTTATGATAATTTAACTACTTATGTTATATATTACTTATAACAACTATCGAATATAACATCGGAATGGTACAGTCCCACCAATAACGCTATATCTGGTTTTGACCATGTATAGGTTTATTTACAATTGCATATATATATTCCATAAAAACCATACATTAGTATAAATATATACTCTAGTAGTTAATATGACTAAAACATTGACTTATTTACCTGCAACAATTACCCTAACAATTTTGGATAATTCTTCTTGATACTGGCTAGTGCCAGACAGGCCTGACAACCATTCTAAAAGTAAATGGAGTGAAAAGATATGGTCTGCCTTTTTGGATGCCATGTTCAAACCGGAAAGGATCACAACATACCTGAAAAAGATATAAACCATAAAAACTATGTTTATAAAATTAACCTGACTATAATAATAAGGATAACTGATTTTACAATTATCAAAACAAGAGACAATTTTTATGTTAGTATAAAAATTTTATGTTATTAAAAACATTTAAGATTTCTCATTTGGTTATCTTTAAGATACTGTTAAGTCATTTCAACATATGTTTCAATACTTTGTAAAAGACAAAGTATTTATTTAAAATAAGTAAGTTTTTTGCAATTAAATAGAATAAAGTAAAATCAAAATCTAAGTTTAGACATGATTTTAGATAGATACATTAACATCATAATAAATTAAATTTTTATAGATTTAATGGCAGTTTGGATAGTCGAGAATCAGCATCCAGAAGACCCATGTCACCCAATCTTCAATTGATTTAGAAAGAATACCAAATGAGAATAATATACATATAAAAATTATACCTATCATTAGCTAATATTGGCAAAGACTTCTGAACACTACACCCAGCATAACAGACATCATGAACTGAGAATATACCATCCTCATCTTCAGAACCTGCACAATAATAAATTTATTAATTTAGGTGACAGGATATAATCTAGGCTTTGTAGTTTTAATCACTAATTAGTTTATTGAAGTGTACATAATAACATACCTAAAACTGCACATACTACACCAGTGACAACTCGGTGGACATCAATACAGTCTCCGACTAATTTGATTCTCTGCAATTCATCTTCTAAAACTATACTATCCTGATCATGAACAAAATGAGTCCTGAAATGAAAAGATTTTAATCTAGTCTTTTTACTGACGTATTACAACTCATTAGTCATTACACGAATGCAGGTACGTACCTTGTGGGTTGTGGAATAATTTCCAGTTGATCAGATAGTTCTTTTAAAATACTCTGTTTCAGAGATTGCAATTTGAATATAGTTCCTATTATAATACATGTCGTACTTTTTTCCCTTAAATCACAGAGCTTTAGAATCTTGTGTTTATTAGACCATTTGTTCCTTATCACTGAGCCCAATATATTTCTATACGTATTTAATCTTGCGGAATATATATGAGCATACTGTTTCGAGAAATCTCGCGATACTTCATAAAACCTTTTTGAGCAGTCTACGTATTCCAAATCATGTCTTTCCAGCTCATGGGATTCAAAATCATCTACAGATTCAGTTGGAGTAGTGGAATCCACTTTAAACAACATGTCTAATAAGCAAACTGATGGATATTATAAGATATTTATACACGTTTTGGCGCTAAATTTATTTTTTTGCGTAATAGTGACAGTGACAATTTCACTGGTGTCAAAAATAAGTATGACAGTTTGTTTCAAAATGTATGTCCTGGCAGTTAAAAAAAGTATATTGGTATATAACATTTCTTAATTTATTACAATTAATCTTTAATTTCTAAATTAGATGAGATTTTTTTATCAAATAAAGATTGGTCTGTAGTTGTGTATAAAATATTTTTTTATCGAGCCGATCATATTACTTCTTCCGCCGAGGCTTTTTCACGGCTTTTAGGTTCATAATTCATTTCATTGCTTACAGTTAAAATGGCGGGAATCCAGAAAGTGCGTCTGAACAATTTGAATATAAATATAAGAAATGCCTTTATAGTCGGTATCATAGTTGCTAAAAGTAGTCCTCGAACTATTGGGTTAAAAAAGAAAAACGGTGATCTTAGAGCGGTAACATCTTTCACTCTAAGGGACTCGGAAATAGATACTATAAATGTCGACATGTGGGGATCGCAGTATTTTATCCTTACATTTTATGAAAGGTTCCTTACGGGTGACGTGGGTAAATATATATATTTTTTTATGTTACTAATGTTTATAATGTATAGAAATCGCCACCTTACACACATGGACTTACTTTATTTACCCCTCGTATATTGTAGACTATCGACCACTCCCGTTATCGCCTACATATCTATCTTCTCTCTATTAACATAACACATAAAGACATGATAGGTACTTCAAACTTCACATTTTTTAACATTATAATATTTAACACAATCAATTGTATTTGGCTATTTGTCAGTATGTTGCTTGAGTATAGGTAGTTACGCCACTGATACATCAGCATGAAACTTTAACTTTTAAATGCTAACAGTAATTAAAACAATTTCAGTGGAAATTTCGTCACCGAAGATATGTGTAAAATCAGGTGAAAATGAAATGTATAGGCCACAGGTGATTAGTAATATTGCTTTCTAACTACAGTTGCTAAAGATTGTCAAGGAATATTATTAATGACAATAAATATTTTAAAGGTCTCATCGCCATTCTATCTATCTCTAAATGAGGGAATGTCCGAGGTGACAATACACAGCGGGGATACTTTTAGCCTGTACTTGCCACTGTTTCATATTCCTACAAAACCATCAGCAGGCTATCATGGACTCGCAGAAGTATTAAAACTCTCAGGTGCGATAGTAGGGTTTATTTCTTTTTTATTTACATCAACATTTTGTTACATTTGATTCTGACACTGCTTTCGGCTAAAAATTACTTGTTGCCAGTTAGCAATCTATTATTACATTCAACCAAATATTCTGGAATTTCAGAATCTAATAATATGTATGTGGACCTTCTGGTTGTAGTAAAATGTGTAAAACCAACGAAAACAATCAGAACAAAAGCTGGTAAGTATAAATTAATTTTATTCATCCGTATTTTTTGTCACTTGTGTAATTACCTACTAAATTAACAATTACAACATGTTATAGGCATGGATATGTCCGTTCGAAGCATCGAAATAATTGATAATACAACCCCTGCCTCGCTGAACTTGGACGCCTTTGATATTGATACAATACAAAGGTACGTACTCCTTGCTTTAGATAAATTAGGAGCTGGCAATAGAAGCTCATAAACCTAGCGTGACAAACATGGGCCAGTCGAACGTTCAGGGAACATTTCTGTTAAATTTAGGACGCACAAGAATATGTAGATTAGCTGTAGGTAATTATCCTCAATATTAAAATGTAGGGCAGAAGAATGGCGACCTCTAGAAAGCGTACTCTTCATAGCGGACGCTCGAGTGACATGGCGCGCACGAGGTGTGGGGGCACAAGTAAACTCCAAGACAGTAGTGACGCATCAACCGCATACCGCTGACGCGGAGTCACTGAGGCTTCACATACGTAATCAAGCTAGTACAAGTAAGACGTACATTGCTATAATATATCACCACATATTTTTATTTAGATAGATGTTCATGTCGACATGACTCGTTCAACTAATCAAACTCTTCAGCCTTATAATACCTACTTATAATAGATAGATGAATAAATATAGTATTGGCATAAAATAAATTGAGTTGATTAAGAATTATTAAAATGGATAGAAGGTGGCGAAGCAGCTGCATGGGCGGCATGGAGCGGAGAACGTTCCTGTGCGGCTTGCGTGGCGCAAGTGCGCGACAGGATCTCTTCTGGTGCGCCTTTCTGTGCTTCCCTACACGCTCTGCTGACGCATCTTGACCTTGACGACCTTCACAACACTTCGTAAGATATTCATCTCTTATTTCTGGAAAAACTATATATTGTATAAGAAACGTTAATTCAAAATAAATGAGCTCATCATGAGATCATCGTTCAAAAGTTATACAGGACTTTTGAAAGCAATGTTAAGTGTGTATAGTGTAAAGAATAATATTGATGACGACAGCTTTGTGTCCAATAATCGTTTCAGATTTTATATTTAATAATAATAAAGATCCATTTGGTTTGGGCGATATGGTAAGCCGTCTCTATAGTCTGTAAATGCTCGCGACATTACAAGGATATCAGTAGAATGCCCAGTATCTTCACTGTCTCACTTCTCATTACAAACCTGATCACTAACATAGTAATGCAACCTCAACCTCACTCTAACTTGCCAAGCTGCAGAAATAAGTTATAGTGAGGTAAATACCAATGTAACTTAGTAATAATATCTACTCTCACACCCCATCTTTCTCTTATTGCGTTGTTATTATATAGTTGTTAATTGTTATGTGAAATTACATTCGCAGGGATGACAATGAAGAATTACGAGTACGTTTTGCTGATCACACTGGAGAGTTGAACGCTCGAATAGCTATCAGCATATTGGAAGACGCTTTGGGGCATACAGTATGCTGTATTTTTAGGAATTCATCATCTTTTTATGCGTTTGAGCAGTTAAATTAATTTTCTACACCGCAATAAACCTCCTTTGCAGGCGGACCAGCTAAGATCGATGTCTTCTGAAGACAGAGCGGCTATCCGTTGGATGGTGTTGTTAGAACAATGTACAGTGAAGCTCGCGTGCTGTTCATCGCGCCTTCTAGTCTTGACATTGCGGCGAGCTTCACCTGCCGACCCAATCCCATTGTATTAAGCCTTATATTCCCCTTCACCATAATAAGCATTTTTATTTTTTTTTGCTTTTCCTACTCATACACAATGTTGTCATTGTAAAGTCGTCTTTTGTTACTTAGGTAATAATAGATAGTCGTCAAAAAGAGAAACTACAAATATTTTTGTTATTTATGTAAGTGCATCCTTACAAGAGATAAATAAGCTGTAATACATACTATGGTATAACTACACTAGCTACTGTTGAAACACTTTTAACGATATATTTGATTATTAGTTTATTTCAATGAAATATAAGAAGCTATTTTTTACATTGACAATTTTATTTAAGAACAAAAATAAAAATTACTTAATAAAAGTTATTATATTATAAATAATATAAAAGATAGTGCCCAAGGTACCTACTCTATAATCTAATGTCAGCGAGGTAAGGATAATGTAGTCTAACGACAACATTATTGATCAAACACGCGTTGCACAAACAAGTATCAGTACCGTTGTTCTAACTATGGAAAAACCAGAAAAGGTAGAATTAACATATGAATATTCAAGACGCAGAAAAGAATATGGAGCGCAGACTTTATTCGAAGACTGTGGACCAGAGATGCGAGTCAGCATACCCTCCAATCCGGCGGTATTCAAGAATTACGTCCTGCGTAACCCTGTTCATACAGGCGTACAACATACTAAGTCTTTCTCTGAATGTTGGGTAAATTCTGAAAGGTATGAATTATGATTTTTTTTATATGAGAATAGAAATCAATCATGTATTACCAAAATAAAGACTAAACTTTCACCTGGGCGTAAAACAGATCATCTTACTCCAATTCCGGCGTAAATCATGTCGAGGGAGGTTGGCCCAAAGACATCAATAGCGCTGACCCAGAAGCGACTCAAAGGTATAGACGTAAGATTGAAAAGGACGACGCATATATACACGCTGTGATGCATTTGGGTCACGTAAGTATATTTTTTCAAATAGGCTACAGTACTTCTGTCACCTTCACATTTAAAGTTTATTTCAAAAAAGCTTTTATGGGTACAAATACTTAATAAAATACTCGAAGGTGAACTCCTCCTTAAAAGTATCTGGTGCATTTTAACCAAGCACAATTGTAAACTTATGGGACTTGCCATAACACGTCGTCGAGCTATCGAACATCATCAGCACAGGTGCAATTTCATGAAAAATTGTGTTCTTCATCACACTTTAAATACCTACATACAATACAATGTTAATTGCAAAAGTGTTCTCGTATTTCTGGGTGGCTACGAGATCAATAACGCTTCCGCCACTACGTCATGTGCAGCCTTCGTCTATCAAACGCAAGTATCCATCGATCAAACGGATACTACCACCCCTAAAAGAGCAAGGTTTAAATTCGGCGAATAGGTATTAAGCTGTAGATGACATATTAATAAGGTTACGTTGTTTGGCTGACTATCAACTATTCAAATTTAGATAAATAATAATTACTATATTTGCAATTAGCTGAGTAGAATAGTACCGCGACTAAGGTACTAGAATCGACAGATGACGGTATGCCCATGCAAAAAGTCAGCTCAAATGTACAGGGCAGGGGTGGGCAGCAGCTTCCCCGTCGCGAAAGCTGCGCTCTGCGAATGCTAACACGCTTTCCCAGCGCGGCAATTATGGGAAGCGTACCCCCTTTCTTGGGGAAGCCTATGTCCAACAATGAACTTTTAATGGCTGTATGATGATGTTTGCAAGTCTGTAAAAACCATGTCGACGACACATCAGCAAGATATGTCATTGCCAATTCTACAGAGTATGGAGCACAACATACTGCAGAACAACGCCCTCGACATGTACGAGATATATTATTCCGAGTTGCCAAGCATTCCTCCGGTAGAGCGTAGCAGTTGCCACACGGTGAACGTGTACCGCGAGCCCGGCGCGCGGCGCCCGGTGCGCTCGCTGTCGTGGCAGGCGGACGGCGGCGCCCGGCTCGCCACCTCACACGCAGACGTCGACCTCTTGAGGAGCAATAGAACGCAGCAGCTCTCTTACATTTGGGACATAGGTAAGGAAAAGCACAAATAAAGGGCCCATTGATTCAATCTGTGTCGAAGCATTATTATATGTAGGTATACTTATGTATATACGGAGTTCTTGACGGCCTAATCGTTAGGCCCGATTTAAAACGATGATGACTCCTAAAATGACTGCGCATTAACGTGCATGTTTCTTTTCAGAAAACGCTAATGCGCCTGAATTGGCAATAAGACCAATACAACCTTTATTAGATTTACAATACAATCCTAGAGACCAAAACATATTAATCGGAGGAATGTTAAATGGACAGGTAATTTAAGCTTTAACAACATAATATACACATTTATTACATAATATATACATATTTATACTTTCCTCTTGTTAAAGTGGAGCAGGAACTAATGCATTACAGAAGAATAAATCGACAATTTATAATTAAAATTTATCTGTCATACCGTCATATTTGATACCTAGCGCAGCTGCTAAGGAAAGTATTTTATAAAGTGCAAATATTCATGTGTCGGTCCTCAGGTGGGATGGTGGGACATGCGAAAAGGTGGCGATGCAGCCGGCGTGTGCCTACCACATGTTGCCCATAGAGACCTTGTGAGGAATGTCCTTTTCATCAATTCTAAAATTGGTGCAGAGTTCTTCTCTGCTTCGCCAGATGGCGTTGTGAAGTGGTAAGATCCAAACGGAAAGTGAAATACATGTATGTTGAAATTACTTAATTTGTCAGAAAATATAACCCTAATGCAATCTACTCATTTATAAACTGTTTTAGGTGGGATATACGCAATATAAATGAACCAACGGATACTATGATAATTGATATTGTCAAAAATCCAACAGATGTACCGAGCGTCGATAATGCTATCGGAATCTCCGCTCTAGAATACGAACCAACGATTCCGACGAGGTAATTTTTATTTCAATATTTAACGCCAACTGACTAACGCTAAACAAAAGGCAATAAAGTATGAGGAACGGATCGAGATTAAATTAATAGATGTTACTTGAATGAATACAAGTTTATTACTCTTTAACAAAAGGGACACACGAGGTTAAATAGACATCAGTTTTAGGTCAAACTTCAAAGGGTATTAATTACAACATGTTTTTTTTTTGCAGATTTATGGTTGGAACTGAAACCGGCCTTGTAATTGGGGGCAATAGAAAAGGGAAAAATGCTGTTGAAAAGCTTCCAGCTAGGGTAATATTATCATGGAAAACAAAATATAATCACATCAAAATAATAATATTCTACAAATATGAATTAATACTTCAAATAATTTCAGTACGAAGCTCACTTGGGTCCCGTTTACGCTCTACAGAGGAACCCAACTTTCTTGAAGAACTTCCTTACAGTCGGAGATTGGACCGCCCGTGTATGGAGCGAAGATTGCCGGGAATCCTCTATATTGTGGACATACTCCCATCGAACCAAACTTACTGATGGGGCATGGAATCCCGTTCGGTAATAATAGTTAATTTCTAACTCCATTCGCAGACAGGCTTACGGGCTTAACCTAACAAAATGATAAAATAAAAAATTACCGGTTAATTCATCTGCTTTGGTGCGTGAAAGCTTAACGGGAACTACTCTTTATTGTATCTGCCAAATTAAGTCGCAGTAAGATAAGTTTGCCGTAAGGTATTGGCAGAGTAGACAGAACCTTAGACCTTCCACTGCACTAGGTGTCGTAAGAGGCGACGAAGGTACCAGAACCAACATATGGCGGTATATCCATCCGAAACAGTGCAGCTCAAATGCACAGGGCAGGGATGGGCAGCAGCATTCCTGTCGCGAAAGCTGCGCTCTTCACGATTGTCAACACGCTTGCTAGCGCGGCAATTAAAGGCAAAGAACCTCCTTTCTTGGAGAGGCCTATGTCCAGCAGTGGACTTTCAATGGCTGGTACGATGATGATGAAAGCTAAAGTAAAAAAACAGTGGTGAAATACGCCATAAATACAATGTATAAAATTTGGAATATTTTTCACACTTCATAAGCAATCATTTCAAGATTTACTTTTTAATTTCTTTGGATGATGTTCTTATATATATATAATATATTAGGAGGACTTCTATTTCTCAATAGCATAATAGGAGTATTTACTTTTAACTTTAGTTAATGAGGAGGCAAATCTAGCTGTTTAAGCAAATTTAAAAGATTTTAAAGTAGTTATTTGGGGTTAGTGCACTGTATCTTCTATGTTGCATACGGTGTCAATA
>JACJUM010002971.1:8795685-8944999 GCA_020976665.1 Heortia vitessoides
ATTTGTTCAAGACTGTTTAGTCTAGTGAAATTGACGTTGGCTCGAGCTCGAATAGGTCACCCAATTTATGATGGACAGATTATGGCGAAAAAAGTAAAGCAATGTAAATGTATTTTTCTGGCTCGCACTTATTAATGATTTAGTGCTATTTTCGTTTTCGACAAACCTATTTTTTACTTATATTGATCAGTATCCATACATTTCTAAAAAGTTTTTTACACAAAGTCTGAATAGTACAACCACAATAAATATGTAATTATTTCTGTGTGGATCACAATTCCAATTAATGTCACGTTTTAAGTCTTAATTGTCAGTAATCAGTTAAACTGAAAAAAAAAACGGGTATAAACGTTTTTTTTTTGGTTTTTAGAAAGGCCCTAAGACTTTAGACTCTAGACTCAGCATTCAAAAACACAGCCTCCAGCATTGCTAATGCTTCTCTTGAGAAAATAGAATTCAGGTGGCAGTTTATAAATCAGAGGTCACTTAGGTCTTGAACGCCGGGACCTAAACTTCAGCACCAGTGGTGGTTGTTCTTGGAAATATTAAAGGCACCGGTTATACCAGCCTTGCCAATGTTTTGTGATCTTTTCCCAGAAACAGGTAGGAGCTTGGGGAGAATTTTGATTATTAAGTAAATTTAAAATTACATTCCAAAATCAGGGATTTGTATCTTTTTAGGTATAACGGATTACACGGATAAGTCTCAACCGCATTGGTCACGATAGAAAATTTGCTATAGCCGGTTAGTAAACAAGGGACATTGCGAGTATTATGTGATTATCTAAAGATATTGGATATTCATCGTCATTTGGACTAAATGGCATGTAAATAATTTTGAAAGGTTTTGATGAAGAAAAGGTTACTTAAAAATTACCTTCGTAAACATATGCATGCATGCACTTCAAATAGAAAGTACAGATTCACCTAATCTGTACTTTCTATTTGAAGTGCATTAATTGGGTATGGTCGTGTCGTCACATGTATGATACTCCAAGAAATGGACTAAATTTAATGGGCAATGGCGCCAATGGCAGGCCAAATGCCAGGTCAAATGCCAGGCCAAATGCCAGGCCCAATGGCCAGGATCTGAGAGGAGGGAGATATAGTTTTTTGACTGTACTCTTACTGACAGCGTGCTTATGTCATTGGAACAGATGACATTGACATACTCAAAGTAATGTCAGAATCACACCGGTTTGTTGATTGTTTAAGAAATTTAAAATAATTGAAATGTTTTGTTATGACTATAGTTTATTCCTATTTATAAAACAATATGTTTGTATTAGCTGAAATGAAGGATGTTATTCGGGTTACTCCAGAATATTTTCATCAAAGCTTATCTGATTCTATCACTACTTTACTTAACAGAAAACTGGCAAACAAGGTAAAATGTGTGCGAATCCTAACCTAAGCTGTGATAATAATTCGATGATATCACTGTATTATTAGAATAGGATGTAAATATTTATGAAAACCAAGTTTTTAATTACAAAGCTTTGATAAATGTGATATTCAATTTTAGGTGGTGTTGAATGTGGGCCTATGTATAGCGCTATTTGATATAACACATATAGGTCATTCTTACATTTTCCCAGGAGATGGTTCATCTCACACGGAAGTGAGGTTCAGATACATAGTCTTTAGACCGGTTGTTGAGGAAATTCTCATTGGGAAAATCAGAAGTTGTAGTCGAGACGGTGTACATGGTAAGATCTTTATTTAGTGGTACTGTAGTAACTTTTTTTTTGACAAATAAAGTAATATTATATGGGTTTTGTGATAGCAAGCCAATATGCCCTCATATTTTCACAAGGATATTACTAGCGCATCATCAACCTTGTGACTTTTTAAACCAGAAAATAGCAAAACGAACACTGCTGTTTGGTGGTAGGTGACAGTGACTACCTCTAGTTATATATAGCAATTGATTTAGTTACCTAAAATTGAATGTAAAACAAGAACAAATAAAAATTAACTGTTGTATTTTTCAAAATAGACCCAATTATGTTGAAATAGTACAATTTAATATTAATTTTAGGCCCTGTACCATAAAGCTAATGTGTCTAAAATATATTGTTTCAGTTACATTGGGATTTTTTGATGACATATTGATACCAGTTAACGCTTTGCAACATCCATCTAGATTTGATGAAACCGATCAAGCTTGGGTTTGGGAGTATCCAAAAGAAGATGGAGAAAAACATGATTTATTCATGGATTCAGGTATAAATATAATTTTCACCAACTGACTATATAACACATTTCAAAATGACATCAACTTGAAAATTCAGATTTGATTAACTGTAATAACTTTACAGGGGAATCAATTAGGTTTAGAGTTACTAGTGAAGCATTTGAAGAAAGTTTGCCCTCTGGACCTCCAGGCTCAGAATGTGCAGTCCAAACAGTAGCACCTTTTAAGCTTGTCGGAGGAATTAATGAACCAGGTTTAGGTCTACTGTCATGGTGGGAGTCACCAGATCAAGATGATGCTGATGATAATGAAAATGAACCAGAAAATGATGAATGAAATCATCTAAATATATATTAATATACTATTTTTATTCGTTATTAAAGAACTATCTCCAAACTGCTCTCAAGTTATTATATACAAATTCTAGAATGTTACAGGACTATATCTTTTTTATTAAAAAAAAATTGCTTAGTTTGATGCTTAATCGATATTGACTTTATTACCCATTTCACTGCCATGTCTGCCAACACAGGGTTAGTCATTATTATTAACTCAATGAGGTTGTGAAAAAGCTACTTAACATTTTGTTCTATATTGCTTTCTAACAGGGTATGAAACATTAAAAAATAAAAGTATACATTGCTGTGTACAACAATAAATAGTGTTTAATATATATTTTTTTTACATTTTCAATTTGCACAATGGGTATTATTTTATGAAGTAACGTCAATACTTATTAATATTAATAGGTAATATATGATAAAATTATGTTCTTTTAAACATTTATCACTGAAAAACTATCACAATAGGCAACAATCACAAAAACAACTTATTCTATAACTTGATTTACACACAAGTATATGATAGGTAGATTGGCTTAAAATAATAGTTACACATATATAAATCACACTGCCACAATGGTAAACTGAGATCGTTCATGTTATTGGCTTTACAACCCTATAATTTTGGTTAATTAAAGTAAAGAATAGAGTTAGAATATTGAGGCTGAATCGAAATGACTAGTGCTGTTCTTTTTTTACCAACTTATACCGAAAATACCATACACTCAAATAAAGCACTACACAACAAGCACCTTATTTTGTGACTTGAAACAAGTATTAAATATTACAAAGTGATTAATATTGATATGCCAATGTTTCAAAGTTATATAGAAAGCAAATATAAAACTAAAGATTATATTTAGATTTTTTCTTTTTTAGCCCAATACATTTTTAAATAGTTCACTTAGTATAAATACAAAAAATGAGTTTTTTTTTTATTATAATAGTTTATACTCTTTCTACTCTTTGCCAATAATAGTACCCGTAAATTAGATCTATCGAAGTTGGAATAGCTAATTATATATTTTCAAATAATAAAAAGAAACAAATTTGTTTTAATATACCTAAACATTGTTCATAATAAGTACCTACATACATATTAATATGTAAGAATTAATAAACACTGAGATGTACATTCTAAGGGTATATCATACCTGTTATGTCATGATTAAAAGGAGGTACCTATAAGGAAATTAAATAAAAATATTTTTGAATATAAAAAAACTAACCATTAATCAATTTAATGTAATAAAAAACATATTAAATTTTTAATATTCCAAAAATAGGTAATGGAAGGAATGTAACACTTATATAATTGCTTAAAATAGCTATATAATATTAAATAATTTATTTGCAAGGACGTGAGGAAAGAAATACCCAAGATCCATAATGTGCGCTAATCTCAGGAACTACCGGTTCAAAAAAAATATATAATATCACGTTGCAAAAACGAGAAAAAAGGAAACTGAAAAAGGAATAATTTGTTATTCAGAGTTTTCGTTGCGTGATTTGAACACGTAAATGGTTTTAAAATTATTCAAATTTAATCGATATTAGTGCCGATATTTTTCCTGTCTTCTCGTTCATCGTACAAGCGCTTACATTACGGGGAACATACAGCTACACATACACCAAATAAGTCACATATTGTGATATCCGCATTCGGTTAACAAGTTATGGTTTACTTGAAGGTATACAGCAAGGGTGAATTGGTGAAATGGTGGTGGTTGTTGATGTGCGCAATGAGCCGGCCATCGAGCAGGTGGCGGCCGTACGCGATAGCCTCGCTATCGTCCTTGGCTAGCCCGCAGTTCACAAGCCAGTGGACCAGGCACGAGCCCCGGAACACGCCGCGGTACGTGCGCATACGCCATCTGGCGGGACACGCAGGCATTAAGAACTAAAGTAGTTGGTACTTAAAAATAAATATCATCTATAATTAAAGAACGCGCTAGGGACTTAGTTGCATCGAACGAAACCTAGTTCGCAAAAACGCATTCCCGAAAACTGTAGCTATAAAATAGTACTAAAAAAACACCGCCATTTACACACAGCACAGCTCCCACTTTCGCGGAACTGTCCCAGAAATTGACGGGACAACTTTACGGTTTCATATATATTTAAAGGCAGGATTACGATTGATATATTACCTAGTATCTTTAGCAATAGCTTCTCTACATCGCTCCAGGTGATGTGTAATAAATTGGTCGCAAACATGCTTCGTTTCAAAACTAAGATCTTCAATAGATGGCAGCACAACACTATCTGCGCCGTGTCTGGATATATTGAAAAACATCATTAATTTAGTATCGATCTTTAAGTATACAAAGTAAATATTAATTAGTTTACATAATAATAATAAACTACTAGATAGATTAAAAAATACCAATTAAAAATTAGGGAAGTCAAGTAATATATTCATATAACGCAGCTTCAAATCAAACCATCCATGTAAATAAATACCTTAAATACTTTGATATAGTATACCTCAGACAATCGTAATAGAATATTAAAGAGAACGTTCACGTATAACGTAACTATAAAACCGCAGCACCAAGTACGTATGTATTATAGACCTAACGCAAATCCAAAGTAGATTTCGGTTGCGAACACCCACGAAACAAAAATACTTACAGTTTTTTTTTAAAGAACCTGATAGTGGGTATAAGAATCTCATCAGGGTCGAGTCCGAAGAGTATGAACAGTATGAGCGCCTGTCCGTAGTTGGCGGCGATATCCAAAAACTCCACTTCAATAAAAACACCGCTCTCGTCTTTCATCATCATTCGCCAAGTCGTGTATGTTATACCCTGCAATCGAACGTGCAACAGTTAAATAAACTACAATAAAAGTGTTGAAACGACATCTACTCTTAGTTAATAATTGATTATAATAGATAATACATCAAAACTTATTTATTTTTCGATATGTAAGAGAGTTATCCTTCTTTCAAAAAAGCATTTTAATACTTGCTTAAATACAGACCTTGTTATGAGTCTTTGTAATTTTTCTGTATAAGCAAATGTTTCGTATTCTACATTAAATCAGTTAATGTCTAGACAAAACAGTCTCTTGAGCTGCAAACTGGGAACTACAAATAAATAAGGTTACTAACACCAGAGATACTGATTCCCCCTCTTAACATTCTGAGTCCATACATCGGTTCTCGACGCCAATGCTTAGATACTTAAATCTAATTCGTAATCTGCAGAGTAGATTTAATCCTACCCTAATTTAGAACTTGCACTTGTCGGTCCGATATTGCAGGTATTGTGTATAGAGTTCTAAAGTAAATTTTTTATCCGCTAAATCCAAGATTGAGTTTAGTTCCATTAAAGCTAGTGAGGTGGCGCATCTTATATACTTTATTATTTTCCTTCTACTATAAGCTATTCGATCTGTATCAAAAATTATTCTTATTTTTCTCTATTTATTCCAAATGTCTTAAGCTTCCTAGACACACTTACAATAAACATGCTAAGACTGTATAAAATAATGAGCACAGTGTGCTTGAGCAGTTGACTGCCGCGGCCGCGGGTCTGCTCGGGCGGTAGCAGCCCCAGCTGGCTGGCCGCTCGCTCCAGCTCGTTCAGATACGTGCAGGCACCGTTGCCGGCATTGCATCGATGTTTTTGCGACGGAGGACACGCGCAATCCCTAAAAGAATTGTAATCTCCATTACAAAAATTGTAAAAAATATTTTTTTGTGTGCAATCAAAAGAAAATATTCACTTCATAATTAAACCTAAGACCATTTGCTTAGAATTTATAAACATAAACGTACAGGTTAATCATCATTCATCATCACCATATAAGCCGTTGAACCGTTCACTGTTGGAAAAGAAAGGGGAAGAATGTTACTCTTAATTTCCGCGTTGGGCAACGTATTGACAATTGCCAAGCGTTAGTATAGCGACAGGGATGCGGCTGTATGGCTGATGCGTTCTTTAATTGACTCTTAGAGCACCTGGTGCAAATGGAGAGCTGCCGAGAGACCTTACAGCAAAATTTTAGAGAATAATGAGTTTAAACATTATAATACAAAAATTATAACAAAAATGTTGGTTTTAAATTTAGGTTACATATAATATTTAATACTGAAATAAAATTATTGGTTGTCTCCCAGAAACACCCCTATCCGAAAAAAAATCAGTTATTTTTTGTCGCCCTAACCGGAACCGAACACTGGGCTTCGCGACTAATCGTCGTGCGCAATACTTTATTCCTTTATAACACGGAATTTAAATATAGGCACACTTCATCTGGTAGTACTGGACAACCCACATTTCAGTATAACGTGTACGTTACATCAGATTTCAATCGCTAAGGACGAAACAATATTCATATTACAAGACAAAAAGAAAAAGTCGATACATATGTTCTTTACACATAATATAGAAATACTCACTTGTCTGAAACGTTATTGCCTATATCTTCAATATCTTGACTATTGATAAATCCATTTTGACAATTAGGATCATCTGAGCAGCATCCCGGGTTGGGAACTCGGCTTGGAGACGGAGTCGCAGTTATAGCGCCGTAGCAACCTGCGATATCATGATAGCCTATCTAATTAACCATAAAGATCTTATATTTAGTACGGCTTTCATGTACTAGGTGCTGGAACTACCTTTGACCCAGAACAATTTTTGACTGGTCCACATGATTGCTTAGTGCTGTGGCGTGTATGAGACATCCAGTCTTTTGAACATTATATGCTCTAGGATACTCACACGTGGTCCGATAAGAGAAATAGAGATATTGAACAACTCACCAGCTTCCTCTCCAAGGAGAGAACTCACGAATCATTTTCCCAGACACAACACAAAAGCCGAGCTGTCTGGAAAAAGGCAACTACCCAAATTATTAATTAACCTCCGGCAAACCACAGCCTTTACTCTAACCAATTAGGATTCAGACAAAGATCAGAGCCTCCCGTATTTAGACAGAGTCAAGGAGCTTGGTATTCTAGCAGCGTTTTACAACGCATACCTTGTGTCCTTCCGTCTTTATGTGAATCATTGAAGCTGGTTTCCGTTACTTTTGTCTGTTTCTTATTTAAATGATTTCTAAGAACTATTGAAAGACCCCGCGACTGTTACAAGGTCACTTATCCCCTTACGACTGCTTGGAGATTTTAACCTTAATTTAAAAAACCTTATTTCGCTTAAAAGATCTCGGTTAGGTCAGAGATGGACGAAAATAAATTCAGTTAGCATCCTTTCAATCTTAAAACAATATAAAATGTAATAAAATATGTGACGTATTGAGAATCAATAGTCATTACTGTATATGCAGTTCTGTGATTAAATATATACTGGCTTACCTTGATCGTCGGCTACATGCAAGCAAAGATAAAAAAAAGAATTAGTAAGTTAGTTTTATATCAAAACAATTAGTAGTAGTTTTCAATATTAAAATCAATCAAGACACATTTAACGGCTATAGGTGTCGTACCTAGAAACGAAACTGTCGAAACTAGATTACCATGGAAAGAAATACTATAATTAGGTAGGGTTATTTTTCAAGTGCTTATAGCATTAGTATCCGTTGCACGTGAGTGCGTTCATGTGGACTTATTAAATTAAAATGTAGTCTATATTGGTCAAGGATATTCTATTAGACATTCCATGCTAGTATGTTTAGATTACACACATACTGATTAATGTCTCTACTTTAGTCTTATCATCGCCCTATTTTACAACGATACTTTTAATGATAATGGCAGTGTGGTACCAGCAGAGCATGGCCGTGTGGTACTGGCAGAGCAGAGTAGTACCTCGCCCTGTACCAGGTGTCGTAAGAGGTGACTAAGGTACCAGAACCGCCAGATGGCGGTATATCCATCCAAAGTGGTGTAGCTAAAATGCAACAGGGCGGGTATGTTTGCAACATGAGTCTTATTTTTAAATTTTAGGAATAAAACTATTATATTTTTGTTTTAATAGCACCGCGATCTAATATTGTGCGTGGAGCCATTCTAAAAAGATTAGAATTTGATTGCGACGTGGACTCAACACTCTCTACAAGGTTGGTTGTAATGTCGGACAGGGAGAGCGAAAACAACGCGACTGTTTGCTATGCTAACTCACCGTTCATTCAGAGAGATGGAATTCTATGTACTCAATATTCTCGAAGAGGGTTGTTGTCTTCTCGGGCAACAGCGAAGTGTTTCGGCGCCGCAACCGAATGTTCATGTACATACTGTAACTCACCGCTTGCACAAATGGAATTAGTCTGCGACGTGGGCTTGACGAGGCTAGTTGTCTCGACGGGCGTGGAGCCAGACACGGCAGCTCTAGTGATGCGAATTGCGCGCTACGTCGCTGAAATCGAATTTACATGTACTGTATGTAACTCACCGTTATTAGACATGGACTTTGTCTGCGACGTGGGCTGGATGTTCTCGATGAGGCTAGTTGTCTGGTCGGGCATGAAGCCAGACACGGCAGCTCTAGTGATGCAAATTGCGCGCAACGTCGTCGGAACTGAATTTTTATGAACTGTTTGTAACTCACCGTTTATAGACAATGACTTTGCGACGTGGGCTGGATGTTCTCGATGAGGCTAGTTGTCTGGTCGGGCATGAAGCCAGACACGACAGCTCTAGTGATCCGAATTGCGCGCTACGTCGCCGAAACCGAATTTACATGTACTGTATGTAACTCACCATTAATAGAGATGGAATTCGTCTGCGAAGTGGGCTCGATGTTCTCGACGAGGCTAGTTGTCTCGTCGGGCGTGGAGCCAGACACGGCAGCAGATAGTGATGCAAATTGCGCGCTACGTCGCCGGAACCGAATGTAAACTATCAGACATCCAGCCGACACTGCCAGATAAATAAAGATTTTTTTACAATTGCTCGTACGACTTGGACGTGGTTTTTACTGAACATTCTTATTTTCATCGTTATTCGTCGTCGTCATCGTCATTAATTTAATGATAATAACAGGTATTTCAAAAGTACAGTTCATTTTTTATTTGCATTTTAAGAACACGGCCCTCCTAATGACGCAAAAAGTTGTTTTCAAGATGTTAAAAAGAGACATCTACAAAATAACGGTATAACGTTTATCAGGCGCATTTAATTGACCTTAACATTATAAGTGTAAATCCCTATTTAAAGCTGTATCTCTTTTATTTATGTGACCTCATCGTAGGGTCGGTCTCTTTTGAACGAATGAGCCATAAACGAAGGGTGGACATGTGATAGGTTCCCTTTTTACAATAAAGATATAATCATAACCACGATCGTAGCGCTAAAGATAGGGATACTACCGAATGCACCGCCTGATTATTTTGCTAAGCAGTGGGTAATCTATTTACAATTATAAAAACCATATCGCGGGTACTTACTATGGCGAGCGTTATCCTGCACAAACTGTTAGAAAAATCACATGTGTACCTCATTAGGATTGGGGTCAAACCATAATAACCACAGCGCGTATTGATTTCAATCGGTTTCAATCCTGGCATACTTTCCTCGCTTCCTCAACATTCATTAGCACGAATGACTATTAAAACCTCGCCAGACCTATTTTTAAAATATCCTCAATTAGGTCATCTTACGTCCTTACATGTTTAGGTTATTTTTAAACTTACCAGTTAAGCAGAATATGAGCAGGCATAGCCTGATAGCGTCCGTGGCCTTGGGGTCAAGGCCGGCGGCGCCCTTCGTGAAGACCAGAACTGTAGTCATGACGGCCGGTGCACCCCACGCTATGAATCCCAGTACCGGCCAGAGAGTGACTACGAAGCAGGGCCCACGACTCTATGTGATATGTGGATCATTGATTATCTTTTGCAACTATGAGAAAACTAGCGCCCATCCGCAACTTCGTCTGCGTACATATTGTAATAAAGTATAACTTCGTTGATACTGCATTATGTGCCATGTCGACTAAGGTAAACTTCACAAGAGGATGATATTTTTTTTCTTTCTAATTGCTCTACAATTATCGATTTTTTACATATTATTATTATAAGAATATCATGCGCACTAAAGCTACACGTATAGCAAATTCAATATCATATAAAGTTAGTATGGCGAGCCCGACGGCGCAGATAGTAGTGATCCTATCTTGTGCGCCAAAGGTCGTGGGTTCGATCCCCATCAAGGACAAATATTTATATGATAATATTTATGTTTGTTTCGTATCTGGGTATTAAAAAATATTTGTGATTCTCTGTTGTCAGTAGCACAAGTGCTTTAAGCGACTTATCGCGGAGTCAGGTCAATCGGATGAGAAGTAAGCCTTAGCACAGCCTATCAGAAGGATATTGCTAGCTTGGTGCCAACCTTATTACTTTAAGATATATAGTCACATTACCCTTTCACTGCCTTTCTTACCCTTCAGACCGGAACATCAATGCAGACGACTTTTGTATGAGGTCTATCTCATGTGAAAAATGTATTTCCTTTCTCTTTCAAAGTTTATCTTAACTTGTGATATATTGCAGTATCAACGACAATAAGCTAAATTCTTCCTTTTGGCAATTGCGAATAATATTGTTGCGTATAAATACAGTAGCGTCCCGCCCTCAAGCTGGGTTCCCTGTATGTTGGGCTTGCATGCTTTTTTCAACATATACAATCATTACCTTCACATTTTAGTCAATAAACACAAAATATTAATTGCACGTAATTGTAACTTACACACAGATAGCTGCGACAGTCCTTTTTAGTTAATATGGCCTTTAAGTGATAAAAAGTAAGGAAATAATCACACGTGTGTAATCCTCAAATCTCCTAAAACTATACATTCAATATATATGTATACACAAATAAAATGATCGCTTTTATTATATGTCAATATGTTTTATAAAACTCGCGACAAAACATCAAGAATGATAAGGAAATTACATAAACGTATCATATTTACCTCTAGCATAAGAAGTCCAATAGATAGCATCGAAGTCCACAGCAAACAAGAGTACATGCTAAATGTACGTAAAGATTCTTGTAATGTCATATACCACGTTATTTTCGTGTTTGGTAGTGGACCGCCCCAAATGACACTGATCGCTAACAATATCTGAAAATATATGAAATTGAATATAAGTGTTCAGTTATTTTTGTACTGTGTATTCAATCAAAGATTTTTTATTTACCTGGGACATAATCAGACACAAAGTCAATCGATGTGGCATACGTTTATATTTTTTGGTCACCGAGAAGACAAGTAAAACCCAAATAGCAGCAATCAAAGACACAACGGACAGATCGAAGCCGAAATTCTTGAGTTGATCAGCATAATCTTTGTTAATTGATATGACTTGGGCCGACATGAACATCATTGGTGCCGAGAGAAATGTGCAAATCACCATTGATGAGGCCATCTGAAATAAAAAAAAACTGTGATAAACTATCATCCACCCACGATTAAGTCTGAAAACATATTAAAGTATAAAATATTCTAGCTATCCGTCCCGGATGCTTCACGCGGGTGCAATGAGGATAAAAATGGCTATTGTCGATTGTCCCTAACTAAGATAGACATATGTCACCGCAGACATTTTTGTAGACCTTTTAAATGTGTACAATACTGTAGTACGTTGTTTACTGTTTAATATATACAATACTGTTATTCTGATCTCGTCGGGTTTAGCCAGCGTTTGCGATGTAATCGCAATAATTGGACATCATATGGGAAACCTCTAAAATTATTATTGTTTCTCTACGATATTTTGCATGCATTACACATAAAAACCTTTCTCTTGATTCACTCTGTAATGAAAATCCGCATCAAAATCCCTTGCATATGTTTAAAGATCTAAGCGTACATAGGGAACAGCGAAAAACGACTTTGTTTTATAAAATTTAGTGTATCTATTTGACGTCTAGCTATATAATTGTCAAATTCAAGTAAGGTAGGTTCCAGTAGGAACGCTTCGTGCTCTCCATCGATTTAAACATTTTCTTCCTACTAAAACCAAATCCGTTCCCCCTTATTCAATCCTTGGTTTTATCCATAATTGCCTAGGGTGACGTGTGCTGCAATTATATCTCTCAAGAACTCCTTAATAAATTTGATCGTCTATTAAACAACAGTCTTCGTTTCATTTTCGGTTTGCGTAAATACGATTATATTTCCCATTACCGTTCTCTTCTTGGCTGGCTTCCTATTTGTGAACGTCGCAAAATTTGAGTTCTAACCATAATTTTTTCAATACTTTTTGATCCGTACGCACCAACTTACTTAAAGGACAGATTCCAATTCCTATCTTCCTCTCACGATCGTAATCTCCGTTCTTCTTATACTCTCTCGCTCTTAACTCCTTCTCACTACTCTAGTTTTTTGACAAACTCTTTTACAGTGACAGCTATACTCTGGAATGAGCTTCCGTTGAATATTAAGCAATCCCCAAACAAATTTATAACCCTATTTCTAATGTACGTTATTTTATATTTTTATATTATATATATTTATTGCGTTTATTATACAAATATGTAAGTAACCTTTATCTATTTTGTATATATATTGTCTGCACCACTATATATATACCTCTATTTTCTGTTTCGTGTAATGGTTGACTGGGAGATAATGCCAGTTGGCATTAAGTCCGCCATTTGTACATTTTGTAATATATAGTGCAATAAAGTTCAATAAATAAATATGGGAGTCTGTCTGCGTCTGCGCATTGTAACATCCTAATGTAAATTTTTTTAAAGAGTTTATGTTTAGACCTATCTTATTAAATAAAAAATATGTAGATATAAATTTTAAGAGAATACTGAAAATTGGCTAATGAATTTTATCGTAATCCTATTCCATATCTTAGGCTAACTGCACCGGCAACGGACCGCATGTTTGAGTATACGAATGAATATCGCGACTGCGCCGCACCGGCACCTCATATTACTGTAATGTTCGCAACGACTATATATTATAGACGTGTTATAACGATACGCTACTTTTAAAAGGCCTATTATTTTTTACCTTATATTTTTATTATTCTCTAATATAATAACTTCGTAAACGCCGCGTATTGATTATTTATCGTCGTGACGTTAGTCACGTTGTGTTTATTGTATTATTTTACAATACGTTATTTAATTCATACGTGTAATATCTATGATTTAATAATAAAAGAACAATAAGTTATTGATATGAGCGGAAATGACGGATAGTAAAATAGTATAGTTTAACTCACTTTTATATTATTCTTGTGAAAAAAGCATTTCTGTATTATACTTACGCAGCTAAATAAAATTATTGAATTTTCCTTCGAACTTTAACATGCTTAAAACTGTCTAACTAAATTTATTATATATTAAAATACTGATTAAATAAATAAATTTTTATCATATTTTTTTACAATAATAATTACACTCTGCCTTAAGAAAACTAGGTCTACCCCCAAAAAATAGTTTGAGCTTGTCCTTTTCGTGGTATTTTAAAGAAAATAACACATTTTGTTTAATAGCTAAGAAACAATTTTAATAATATTATGTGCAGTATACTATACGTAAAACGAACACTTACATTTACACTGTAAACTTAAGAAAATAAACAGATTGATGCCGCTATCAATTACACGTGATGATCAATCGAGTACCTCACGCTATAATCCGCGAGGTATCCGAACTAATTGGATTTTGAAAATATGTTTAATTCAATCAAAAAATAATACATCGATGAAAATATTCTTGGTACGCCTTATATGAAACTATTTTGATAATACACTTTATTCCCTTGACTTACAGTACATTTTTGCACGTGCCAAAACTCAAAGATAATTAACATCTAAGTGAAATTGGCCTTGTGGGAATCGTTCCTCGCGGCGGTGGTCAGACGTATTGTTGCTCTTGCATATAAATATATCGACAGCATTTACCTAGTGTAATAAATATTCATTTATAAGAATATCAAAAAGTAATACGCATTTTTATCGAATATATAATATAACGGACACTTCAACCGCATATGCATCAGGCCGCCTCCATGCAGGGTGGGATTATATTTATATATCCGCTCAAACACGAACATTACATCGTATCTAGTAGAAACGTATTAACTCTCGTATTTATTAGATCCATCAATAATTTTGCTTTATATGCTTTGTCCATTACAGTTACAGGATCGCGTAAATCCTAGCTGAAGGTGTCAGAATCTGGTGATATCTAACACTGGGATATTCTTAATTAATTATACAGGTAATACGTATTTATTTACATTCGTGAAGAGGAGATAAATGTTTTAACTATTATTATTATACTAGCTGTGCCCGCGACTTCGTCCGCTTGGTATAGTTTTTTTGGGTACCATACCTCTTTACCTTAACTTATATAAACCTTAAATGTCATGTTTATTTATATAATATAAACAATGGCCTGAAAAAAATAAGTTTCAAGTTTCCAGCTCTAAAAATAGCGATACTTCCATACAACTTTTCATCCCCCTTTTCGACCCCTTACAACCCTTATTTCGAAGAAAAAATAGCCTATGTCTTTTCTCAGGGTCTAAAGATTGTCTGTGCCAAATTTCATTAAAATCAGTTGAGACGTTTAAGCGGGAAAGCGTAACAGACAGACAGACAGAGTTACTTTCGCATTTATAATATTAATAAGGATTTATTGTACTTATTTCGCTCATTATTGAGCGACTCTATGCCCAATTGTACATGCATATTCGCGGGATCTGAGCCGGAGAATCTACGGCTTCTGGTGGGAGCGTTTATTGGGCATGCCCTACTACACTAATATCTGTTCATTCTAGGTATCACTGACAGCCCTCTATACAGAGAAGCTGGAAGAAGTGATGAAATAGTCAAACATGCTATCACGAAATGTCCAGAGCTCACAATATATATATATATATATAAATATATAGGATATATCGGGTTTACTTTAGAAAGCAACCAGCTATAAAAGCTTTCTTAAAAGAACTGGGCTAGCAATATTAAATCCAAGAGTCCAGTAAACGGCACAAAAATGTGTCAAGTTGCAGAAATCTGCTAAGCTACATAGAAGAATATCCTAAAATATATTGTTTTATTATATTACATAGGGATTAGGGGTCAGTGTTTTCAATAGAGGTTTTTACACAAAACATGTTTATAAAAATCATACTATAAACCTATATCACAATTATTACATAGACCATATTAAAAATCTATATGTAACTATTCTGTTTTTATGTAGAAAATTTATAACTCACCAAATCCATTTCTAGCTGGTATAAATTTGAGAATACAAAAACAGCAGGCGCAGTTGGGATGGTCCCATACAAAAAGGCATATGTAGACAGAGAAGATGTGTCTGTTTCATTAACTCCAGCATTAAACACACTGACACATTCCCTCATAACTATGGGTAGTATTATTCTAGAATGGGAAAATAAAAGTACAGTAAATGGAATAATTATCTATAAAGTAAAATCAAAAATATTTTTATACTTACAATT
Source organism: Heortia vitessoides (assembly GCA_020976665.1). NCBI lineage: Eukaryota > Metazoa > Arthropoda > Insecta > Lepidoptera > Crambidae > Heortia > Heortia vitessoides. The sequence goes on from JACJUM010002971.1 coordinate 8,811,630, forward strand.
TAACCATAATCAATACACTAGGCAACACCAAAGCTGGGCCCCTCAATCTGTGTATCTGACCCACCATACGCAAACCAAGTAGAAAGAGTGCAGATGCAGAAAAAGCTTGGCCAAACACCTAAAACAATATATTTTGTACACATAATGTAGCCTTCTAAAATTTTTAAGGGTAGCTTTTTACCAGTGAGAGAAATTTTAAATTCCTTTTACTATTTTTTAGCATAGGTACATAAAATAAAAGTTTCTCAATTTTCAGAGTTTATCTATGACTATCAACCAAAGAATCATTCTTGATATCTATAAATTAATTCACACATCTCATACATCAACCCGATTGAGTGATAAGTCTCTTAAAAAAATTGTGTTACAGACATCATGCAACAGGGAATTATTACATATATTTAACAAAAAGACAAAGAACAACTACAAATATCATCATATACACTTTGGAGCACAAGATGGGACTACTACAAACTGCACCATTAGGCTATTATCTATATTATAGAAAAACTGTACTGCATTAAGAGTCTTGCTGTATAGATAAATACAATTATAGATAGCAGAGCCGAAAATATAAAAAAAAATATATACCTCTAACAATCCCTCAATGTATACTGAAAGCTTATGCTTGAATACAATATTGCCAATGATGCCCAAAATTGTCATAACCAAAACTGGATTGAATGCAATGCCTATCAATATCTGTTTCAATAATTTTAATTTTGAAATTTCAGGTTTCCGATTGTTTTCAGTAGGCATTAGATTACTCTGGGCATTTTCTTTTTGCTTGTTTATCTCCATCAATACAAATGCAACTGGATTTAAGATTGCTAATGATATTGGTGCCATTAGATACAAATAAAGTGCATATTCTGGGTGAGTATTTTCATAGATAGCATTTACTGAAAAAAAAACATATGATAAATAATAAACATGCTATTTGAAAGGAAACATATATCAGTTTCTCAAGAAAAAAATAAGAATTACTTACTAATTGGGTATCCAAGAGCAAAATCATTACTTTGTGTGCAGAAAATTGCAAATATTCCAGCTCTTCCTAAATTAATAGGCTTTGATACAAAAATTGTAACAATGATAACAGCAAAAAATATTACTCCTTTAGCAAGTAATATAGCTAGTAAAAAGGTCCAGTTTACTGTAGTGAAATCTAGCCTTGCAAGGGATAAGAATATTAATGAGGGCAATGCAAAAGTGCCAACAAAGGTTGCAATGCCTTTAGATTCAGTTGATGAAACAACATTTAGACGTCCTGCTATATATCTAAAAATAAAATAAATGTTATTATCAGTCACTTGTTGTCAATGATAATCAATGAACTATTATTTCTATATTTATTATTACTACTTATATGATTTTATAATACTGTATTACCTAATACAAAGGTATAATTTCTTTACACAATAGAATAAGCGTCGAAGTGCTGCTTTTCAAAGTTCAATTCAAAGATATACTCACCCGCATAAAATTATGGTAAAACATTGAAATAGTGCAGGATATAAATTATCAGCTGCAGCATCACCAAGAAGCTGGGAATCTACCTCTTGAATACTCTCCATGGTTATTTTGTTATTTAATAAAGCTTGTACACATCTTGCACTTTTAATTAAAAAATATTACAGTAAAGTGAATTACATACAGTACTGTATTTAATATTATATTCAACTAGGCTCAAAATACAATAACTAAATTTTGATTTGGATTATCGATAATTACCTATTGAATTATTTTTTTAAATTACAAAGAACAGACTTATTAAAATTTTCCTTTTTGGTTAATAACTTAGAAGTGATTTGTTATATTGACGTATATTGCCGATTGACATATGACAGTGACAGTGACAATTATTTGTGCTTCAAAATGGCATTCGAATCCGCAAAAATCGACATCCGTTCGGTCAACATTTAGAATAACTCAATTAAGTTTTCAATTAATCTGTAAATATTAACTATATTTGGAAATTAATTAAAAAGTGAAAACTACATAATTTCCGGTAATAATGGATTTAAGTGTTGGGACTAATGAAAAAGAATAGTAGATGCTTGCTAGCAATAGATGTACACACAGCAACAGATCAAACTACCCAAATCTGTCGAAACTTTACAGTCAATATCAATCTATTATAATGCGATATTGAGTTTAAAATTCACTGTAAAAGTTTGATAAATTTGGATAGGTTGATCTGTTGTCCACCGGACTTTGTACAAATTTATCAAATTTCTCATTGTTCTCGGGTGTTCTTGGCGTGAGTCTGTATGAGTATCAGGTAATCAAGGTACATGCGGAAGAAGTCGCGGGCACTACTAATTAATCTATAAATGCAAGTCATTGAGTTGTAACAATTTGACAGATTGAGTTAATTTGTTGCTTCCCGTACAAAAGGTCGTTTGCATTGTTATCTCACTCTCACATATTTCCGCTTCAATTACTGTAGCATGTTCGCATTGCTGTGTTTGCATCGGACAAATCGAAATACAGCAATGAAATGTCTGGGTCATGTGGCTTAATATGTTAAAGTCATAAGGTGGGCAACTCGCTAGTGATATTACGAGCGTCTACAGGCTAATGTGACGCTTATTATTACGCGGACTGTACGCTTGTTCACTGATATATTAAAATAAAATAATAAAAAGAGGTATTAAACCTACTGGATTTCATAAAATCAATACATTTTATTTTATCTGGCAACTGTTGCAGCATTTGCTAGGTATACGAATTTCCGTTTCCGGCGGCCATTAACGAGTTGTTCGTTCGCCGGGTCTGTGAAGGTCTGAGGTGAATGAAAAATCTAATTAGAATTCAAATTCTCTCTTAATTGAGAGGTAAGTGTGTAAGAATTAGTTTATTGTTAAACGTAAGATGTTAAATAATGAGCAAGTTTCAGTAGTGGTCAATTGGTGTCTTGTTCCAGATAACTACTCAAGCGTTCACCACCACGTAGATTCTTCGAAGGATCTACAAACTATTACGAAGATGCAGTACAACGGATTCCATAATCAACATCCTATGTAAGTCTCTTTTGTTACTCCTTACAAATTGCTAATTATTATTTTTTCATAGTTTTCACCAGAAGGGATTTTCACAGCCGCCATTTTGTGAAATGTTGTGTCCAGCTGATAATGGTGGCCAGAGTATTAATTCAGTTTTTTTAGTCTTTACCCTTTTTCATTATAATTGTTGTTTTGGTTCAACTTGCGAAAACTTAAGCTATTTAAATTATTTTCCATTATTCACTTTGCCATAAATGATTCTCTCTATAATTTCATGATTGGCCTTGCGCGCAGACTCGAAATAACCATATATTCAATATACATGTGATGAGTCAGCCTTAGCTGTATTGATTTTCTGCGCGTTAGTACCTATCCGTACTTCTTACCTTACTTACCTCACATTATTACAATTTGTTACATATGCTTATTGGAATGATAGCTTCAAATCTTGAATTTAAAACAAGATTTACTTCAACTGGTCTGCCTTGTTTCCGTTAAGGACAAAATTTAATATGATGTAATAAACGTTACAACATTGTTCCTTAATCATTACATTAATGTAGGTATATACAAAAGTTTATGTCTAAGCAAATCTACATTATGGAAATAAATAATTGCGATAATATAACTGTTTAACATACCTATATAAAATTGTTTCCAGATAAGAAACTATTATTTTACACAGAAAGTAAGCAATATGGAGAAAGAACTTAATGACATTTCTATATTTATTTTTCTAGGTACAGACCTAGACCAGACCGGAATGAACAATTTGGTAAAATTCCATATTTCAATGGCCTCCATGACTTTGGTGGACCTAAAAATTTTGGTGGCCCTAGAAACAACATGGGCAATAAAAACTTTCGACCGAGAAATGATTTTAATGGTGTCCGAAATGACATGAATAATCAGAAACCTGAAAATGGCAACCCAAATGATTTTGGAGGACCCAAAGAATACAGACCCCGAAATAATTATAACCAAAATCCTAAAAAAGATTATGATGCCGGACCTAAGCTTGTTGGTGGAGCAAACATGCAGTTTTACAGTCCCAAGAACGATTTTGGTGGCCCTAAGCAGCAAAATTTCCCAAAAAATAATTTTGGTCCAAAAAACTATAATCAAATGAGCAATGGGCAAAACTTTGCTCCTAAAAAGGTTTTTGTTAACCAAAATGTTGGACAGCAGCCAATTGATTTCAATGCTCGTAAGATGCAAAGCAAGAAGGCTAAACATCCTGGAGACAGCTTGGTTAAGCCTATGTGGGACTTAAGCAATCTTGAGCCAATACAAAAAGATTTTTACAAACCGCATCCCAATGTAGAAGGCAGGTCTGATGAAGAAGTTCAGATGTTCCGTGCAGCCAAGGAAATCACTGTAAGTGGTAATAACATTCCTCGTCCCAATCAAGTCTTTGATGAAGGCAACTTCCCTGATCATGTTATGAATACTATCAAAGAACAAGGATGGACTGAACCAACTGGAATTCAGGCTCAAGGTTGGCCAATTGCTTTGTCTGGTCGTGATATGGTTGGAATTGCTTCTACAGGCTCCGGCAAGACTTTGGCTTATATGCTACCTGCAGCTGTTCATATATTTCACCAGCAGAGAATTCAGAGAGGAGATGGTCCGATTGCTCTAATCCTGGCTCCAACAAGGGAATTGGCCCAGCAAATTCAATCAGTGGCTCAAGCATACAGTGCTCGTGGGAGCATTAAAAATACTTGCCTGTTTGGTGGATCTCCTAAAGGACCTCAAGCAAGAGATTTAGAACGGGGAGTAGAAATTGTAATTGCTACACCTGGAAGGTTGATTGATTTCTTGGAGCGTGGTACTACAAATTTACGTCGTTGCACATACCTGGTTTTAGATGAAGCCGACCGCATGTTGGATATGGGATTCGAACCCCAGATCCGAAAAATAATTGAGCAGATTCGTCCTGATCGACAGGTGTTGATGTGGTCTGCTACCTGGCCTAAAGAGATTCAAGCACTTGCTGAAGACTTTCTAAATGATTACATCAAAGTCAACATCGGGTCTTTGAACTTGTCTGCAAATAACAATATTAAACAAATAGTTGAGATTTGTGAAGAACATGAAAAAGAGGCAAAGCTTACAAACTTACTCAAGGAAATATCATCAGAAAGGGACAACAAAGTTATAGTCTTTGTTGAGACCAAAAAGAAGGTACCTAAACTTAATTTTTTTATGCTTATCAATCAGTCTTAATTATTTTATATTAATTATTATTTTCTACTCTGGTTTATAGGTAGATGACATTGCGCGTGCAGTTCGCCGAATGGGACATAAGGCTCTTGCTATCCATGGTGACAAATCACAGCCAGAACGTGATGCAGTTCTTACTGAGTTTAGAAATGGAGCTACCACCATACTTATTGCAACAGATGTAGCCGCCCGGGGCTTAGATGTTGAAGATGTTAAATTTGTGGTTAATTTCGATTATCCTAATTCTTCTGAGGATTACATTCACCGAATTGGTAATTTTTTTCTCTTAAAGAAGTGGTAATAACATTTGTTCTAATAGACTCTGTTTCAAAATAGAATATAATTACATGTAACTTATTTTACTGCTTAGGCCGTACTGGACGCTGTCAACAATCTGGAACGGCATACACATACTTCACCAGTGGCGACGCGCGTCAATCTCGTGCTTTAATGGCTGTGCTTCGTGAAACGGGACAGAACCCACCTAACAAACTTAGTGAAATGGCCAGGAACAACAACAGTGGCTCAGGTAACTACAATTATAAAAATTCTTAAATATATTATTTATATTAAGACAGATAATTATTAGGCTATTATGTTTATAGGTCGTAACCGCTGGCAACAACGTAAAGAAAACAACAGCGGCTCCAGTTCCCCGCGCCAACAAAATAATCAGTGGAATAACAAAATGGCCAATGTTGCTAATGAAGAAAATCAGAATACTAACTCCTATCAGAACCGCAACACCAACCAGCAACAGCCACCACGTTTCACTAACAAAAACCAGGCTAATCAGAATTATGTTCCTATGAATTACCAAAAACAACAGGTACCTTTCCCAAGTCCCAATGTCTTTGACTCTATGGGCGGTTACCAAGGTGGCTACAACAATGCTTACCAAAATGGATACAATAACCAAAATGGTTATGGTCAGCGTTCATACAACAGTAAGTTATTATATTACGCACAATTATTTAGAACGTCATATCTCTTTGTTAGCAATTATTTAATGTAATTTCTTTTAATTTTCTAGATCCGCGGAACGGCAACCAGCAGTACCGTAACAACAATTCCAATGGAAATAAGTCTGGTGGTTCAGGATCATCATTCGGATCTCCCCCGCCTCACTTTGCTACTCCTACACACTTTTCACAAATGCATCCCCATCACCAAGATATGCTAGGTAAGTGTATGGAAATTATTCCTGGTTATCAATTATTCATGTGTCGTAATTTTCAGTAGAGCATACATAAAATATATTTAGTAATACAGTAAAAGCTCTTTATTCGCGGGGTATATGTTCCATAAATATGCCGCGAATACGGAATGGTAATTTGTATGAGATTATAGGGGATACGTTCCTAGGTGACAAAATAAAAATAAAATATATATAAAAAATTAATTTAATCAAAGTTTTTGAACATTTTAATTAATTATTTTAAGACTTAGGCAATGGTTTGAAGAATTTTGTAATTTTTTCTTGCTTGGCTGTTTTCAAAAGCTCCTTCAATTCAGACTGATACACAGCAGTCGCATTAGCAATTCGCGGCGAAGGCGGCTTGTGTCAAAGGCCACGGCGGTGTCATTTAACAACATACTTTAGACAAACTTGTAATAAGATCTATTTTACTTTTTTATTAGTCCATTTGACAAGGATATTGGATTGGATACCTATTGGAATAATTTTATTATTATGTATGTACTTATTAGATCCGCGAATAAAGAAATTTTTAGTCGCGAATATAGAAATTGGGTCGCATTTTTTTAATCCGCGAATAGTGAAAACGCGAATAAAGGAAGCGCGAATAAGGAGCTTTTACTGTACTAGTGTAAAATTAACTAGTATAAAATAAAATTAAACCAACACCTTAATTAAATTAATTTGTATGAATTTAAAATAGGCCTGTTTTATTAGTGAAACAGTTATCTTTAAGGAATTGTAATTTTGCACATTTATTGAATGTTTCGTTATTATGCACATGTTTTAAACTGAATAACATCTTTATACTGGTTAGTAAAATTTTTTATGTAAATTTATTAAATATTATTTTTTGTTCAGGAGGTAAATTCTATGGTGGCGGTGTTGGCGGAGGCGGTCCCTGTGGCTACCAGGCGGCTGTGGGTACCAGCGTACCGTATGCACACCTGCCGCCCGGTCCGCTCCTCTATGCGGCCCCAGTACAACAGTAACTTTTTCATTCCCGCTTTACATCCTACATGTTGCAGATAACTGGCGTTAAAATCGATTGATTGCTACTATAGTTACTAACCATATCTCGATGTCTCTCTAAACAGCTTACAATTCAGCAGGCTATTTGACAAGTTCTGAAAACTTTCTTTAGATATTTATTTTTTCATAAGAGCCCTAAAAAAATATTTTTCTGTCTATGATGTGGCTATTTTATTAAAAAATCGGAACAGAAAATGCAATATTCAAGTATGCCGCAAAAACGCGATTTTTAGCAAAATATAATAGAAAATTGGATTGTCTTTAAAGAAGACTAACCATTATTGCGTCCAACTTTAGAAGGTTTCGGCTGTCGTCTTTCTCAAAATTGGTATCCTTTTGGTATCCTGAACACTAAAACCTTGCTAAACAATAACGAACGGAGCGAACACCAAGGAACGGTACGATCAGCAGGTTGTTCATGCAGAATCTACGTCATCATAGAAATAGCCAATCACGCATAAAAAAACTCATTTTCGGAGACGGAGTTTAATAAAGTAATGCAATACTTTTATCATCATCAAATCCCTCAGAAATAATAATATTAATAAGGACGAAATTATATTTTCATTACAGTCAAATAGCCTTTTATGATATATAAATTTATTCAATATGTCTTGATGTACTTAGAGTAACCTTTAATCGTTTGTAAACTGTGCGGGGTGTTAAGTTTTTTCTATTATATTACATTTTTATTTTTTGATTAGGATATTGATAGATCTGAATGAATGCATACAAATTTATTTAAAAAGATGTGGACGATATAGAAATGTGTAACTTTTTATTATTAATATTAAAATGTCATGTTGTGTCCTAATAAAGTTACATTCTCGCACCACTTAATGTTTATGGATTCTCTTCAGATCTACTTGAATAAACAAGTATAATATATTATGTGTGTTAGTTTTGTAAGGGATTATATTCTGTGATGGGTCACATTCACATTACTGGTACAGGAGACCAGACATTCTAATGATTGAATTGGCCATGAGTCAATTCAATATTAATTGTTAGAAACCCTGAATTATACTGAGTCTACTAGAGGTACCTGATAGTTCTTGAAGAATGTTAAAGTTTCAGTATTCATATATAACCCTTACCAATTAAAAGTTTTGCCTAAATATTGGTAAAATGTGAATGTGACCAGTATAGAATTTCAAATCCAAAATATATGTGTGGTGGAACAATAACATGTCTGTTCTACCTTTAGATTTAATCATTATATTTTAGAGTAGTTGGTGTGGTACCCATTTGTGTAATCCCGGGTGCCTTTCGTTTTTTCTTTAAATGTCTGTATGATGTACGAAATGCACGAAACATATAGAAGATGGGTGAAATTATAGAGGGAGGGTTCAGAGAAGAAAAAGTTATCTGAGATATTTTATATAAATTATTTTTATTGTTGATAATTGATCTTATCCAGTGAAAAGTGGGACAACTTAGTATTAGAAAATTAATACTTATAAACGCGTTGAATTAAAGCTTTTTGATATACTTCATTAAAACAATCTGTATTGCCAGATAAAATTGTGAATATTTTTCTTATGTGAAGGTGATGTCAATGACATTTCAAGTCACTGATTTCAAGGTTATATTTTTTTTTATTGAAGATTAGATCTTGATAATACTTGAATATTTATGTCTAGGGTATAATAGTCTGCGTCAATTGGACTTATACAGCAGTTTGACGATGATAATGTTCAAAGCTGGTTTAACCACTCAAAAATGTAGAAAATATGTATATAACATGCATTTATCTTAGGAAGATAGTATTTTGAGCGTGATAAATAATCGAACAATGATTGCTTTTGTTTCTTAGCAATATAAGTTTTTCTTTCTTCATATTGTTTTTCGATTATTTTTTTATGATGTGATTTCAGATATTTGTCTAGTTTATACTGGATTTCTTTGAACGTAAACGGGTTCTAAGGGCTAATAAACAATAGGAAAATCAATAGGTACAAATTATCTACTGAAGCAGTTATGGAGTTGTAGAAGCCCGTTGCTGTCCAAAGATTTAAAAAATCTGTGATATGTCATTACTATAAACCTGTCGTTGCGTTGGTCAATTGTTAAATATACGTATGACACTTCCTGCAAATGGATAGTGTTTTATTAGACAAAAAATATATTTTTTGACTATTTGAACGAATTACAAGAATGTTTGTGACATCAAAGCTCGCAAGTTGTTCACAGATATAATATAAAGGATATGATAGATGTAAGATTTAATAATTTATTGTTATTCAATTTAGTTTTCAGTTTACTGTTAGGTGACGAAATTGAACCAGTTCAATGGGACGTAAAGTTATTATCTATATAGGAATCCCGTTCTAATTTCATTTATGATGTTAAGCTACGGGCAATGACGGATTAAAGGGGGTGAACATCGTGTTCGTGAGTCTCGTGTATGTTACTATTAAGAGCATGCGGGATTTGCTTCGTTATTTGTGTACATTTTACGAGAAAGACTGCCATGAAAGGATGTGTATATGTGCTAAACTCATCTCGGAGATGATTTCCTCAGTGTGAGTTCACCACTGGGAGTTGTCGGTAAAAAAATATCAGACTGATGGTTCGTCTGAAGTAGTGTGTGCTGTGGCGGCAGAGTTTTGCGTGCATATGAGAGCGGCAGGCGTGTGTCGTGTCAGGAATAGTCGCGGATCGCAGGTAGCTCCTGTATTATTATGTACAAAGTACTGCACCCACCTCTACTAAACAACTGTGATAATAACACTAAGTAGCGTAGCAGGCGATTTATATATTCTAGTTACGTCCAAGAGAAGGGATGACATCATATCTGACATACTGTATTGTGATAATATTATATCAAGGCGTAACCTCTTCGGTATGCGTTTTGACTAAACGTTTTCTCTAAACAAGACTGATTATTTCTTATTGATAAATATTTTATACATGTTCCACTTTGACTGAATGAATTAAGACGTCTGTATTTATATTGGTAGAATTCTCTCTTGCTGTGTGTTTTCTTCTAAAATTGAGTATTCACTATGTTGGATATGTGTCAAAACGCCTTTCTAAGCGGTCACCATGTCATTTTTGTTATTCATTAATTTCTAATTCCTTTGTTGTGATGGAAAATGTTGTTGACAAATTATGTAGCAGCGGCAGCTAAAACACATTGTAAAGAGTATATTATTTTTGTTGTTAATTTGCAAATTTTTATTTATTCAACAGATATTTCATAGGAAATCTTATTTCCATGCTTTACTATTTAAGATTTTTTCAAAAAACACTGCAAGAACGTGAAAAATATACATAGATTTTTAAGTATGTGGCAATGCAGATCTTCATAAATATTGATTATATTACTACAAACAACATAGTTTGTATTTATTCACTTTATAAAATATATGGAGAGAGGCTCCTTATAAAACTGTCCCAAAGGGAAAGTCTTCTGGATGTTTCTGAGAAGTGCATTTCTTCTATGTAATACAGTATTAAATTCAGATTAATAAATGAATGTATAATTATTATGGATACCATTTATTTTACCACCCCTCCAGCGATAACATGCAATACCAGTGAGTGGATTTGTGCAATTAGTTAGTCGCCTAAAACAATCGTCTTAGTAATTTCGGTGGATTTCAGGATTTTCCAAGATTTCGTTAGCATTTGATTAGCGCGTAAACCACAGCCGCAGCCTACATATGGGCAATTTGTAGCGCAGTGCTAGTGAGGTTTGAGTTATCTTTGTCAAGACCTTCGTTTTCAGCATTGCCTTTACCAGCCGACCGGTGACATCACAGGGAGCCGTAGCTCTTTCTCAGGCTTGCCGCTATTGGCTGTCTTAAAGTAAAGAATTAAAGCTGTTTACTCACGGAGTGCGCAAGTTCTGAGGCACTGCAGAAAGCTGTATGCATGTGTACCACGAGCATTACTCACCACAACCGTAGTCGTCCGATTGTGCTAAATTATTAAGGTGGCTCAGCAATCTAGACGCACATAATTTTGAGAGCGGCAGATAGCAAATCTGCCAAATGTAAAATACCTGACAAGCCATAGCCCAAAATATGAATATTCTATTTAATAAATATGGTACTAAAGGCAACTCATGCATGCTAAAAAAAGATGGATGGGTCCCTTTGGAGCCGTAATCTTGAAATGTACCATCAAAATATTTTTAAATATTCTATAATGTACTTCGTACTGACACATTTATTGATTTGTGTATAAGTACTTTATGACATAACTATATCAAATTCTTTATTGTACATCAGACAGTATTACATTTAAATCTACACTAATATTATAAAGAGGAAAGATTTGTATTTTTGCATTTAGCGAATAAACTCTTACTAGACCGATTTTAATAATTCTTTTTTTATTAGAAATTACATTATCATTGAGTAACATAGGCTATATTTAGTACTAGATTACTTAAGAAATTCCTATTAAAACCAACCAAAGGTGTAAAAAAAATAGTCCTAAAATTTTTCATCGCATACGCTGCGAAGAATATTAATGATAGGACAAAAATTGTTTGACAATATTATACAATAATATCAAAATCTACAAAAACCTTCGCGAGACCATATGTCTAACTATTGTAGTTCGTCACTATAACTACTTTTTTAAATTTAACTAAATGATAGAAATGCCGACCAAAATCATTCTGTGTTATCCAAACCATTTACAACTTTTATCCATATAAATAATTAAATATTAAAGACTGTCTTAATACCTAATGATTACTTTTTGAATTATTAAAATCGGACATTCCATTCAAAAGATATCATGTAATTTGATGACTTCAATGAATTCACAACTACTATTTAGTTTAGATATCAGCTTTATTTTAGCTAATTTAAATAAGCACATACAGTTACAATAATGTCAACGGAGCAGAGAGAATAAAAAAACGGTCAAGCGTGAGCAGGTGTTGCTAGGCGCAAAATTCAAAATTACATTCAACTCTTCCCGAATTTAAGCCTTACTAAAATTAAAACAATTAACAAAATGCCTCACAAACATCAGTTGACCAAAGGAAATTACAAGTTAAAATTAAAACTTCTCATACTAAGTTATTGACATAATGTAGATACATGTTTCTGAATAAATTATTAGCAAACTGAGTTAAATGAACACATACCAAGTTTAGTTCTTAAAAACTTAAACTTATCTTTTGACAATGCTTTTGTGAATATATCGTCATATTGATTATCACTACTTACAAATTTTAATGCAATGATCTTTTGATGATATTTTTTTTTTAATAAAATGATATTTAATTTCAATGTGTTTACATCTCTTATGAAAATTGACATTTTTAATGTCACTAATTGCACTTTGATTGTCCAAATAAAGATACATTGAATCTTGTTTGTATTGGTCAATATCACTTAAGAACTGCTTGATCCACATAGTTTCTGTAGTAGCAGCGCAGGCTGCCATGAACTCCGCCTCTGTTGTAGACAGAGCTACAGTTTGTTGTCTTTGGCTACACCAAGTCACTGCGGCTGCATTCTTGATGAATACATAACCAGTAACAGAGCGACGTGTATCTAGGTCATAGCCTGCGTCACTGTACCCTGTGACTTCTGCGGGTTGAGGACTTTGTGTGTAGCACAATCCATATTTATTTGTATCTTTCAGATACTTAAAAATCTTCTTAACTGCATTCCAGTGGGTTTGGTTGTAACAATTGAGAAAACGACTCACCAGACTGACTGCAAACATTATATCTGGGCGACTCACAATGGCCAGGTGCATCAAGGAGCCGACTGCCTCTCTGTAGAGTATACTTCTGTCAGCCTCCCCTTATTCTTTTTGCAACTTCATGTGAGGATCCATCTTGGGGCCTGCTTCAAACCATACAGCGATTTATTGAGTTTGCAGACCATATTTTCTTCATGAGCCAGTCCCTCTGGTGGTGTCATTAATATGGTCTCATCAAGTTCTCCATACAGGAACGCTGTTTTGACATTCAGTTGTATGATTTTTAAATTGTTTTGTGCGGCAGCTGAAAGTAATAGTCTTATAGAGTCATACCTGACCATTGGGGCAAAAGTTTCATGATAGTCAATGCCCTTGGTTTGCGCATACCCTTTTGCACATAGACGAGATTTGTATCTTGGACCCGTTGGTTCTTCTTTAATACAAAACACCCATTTACAGTGTATCACTTTGGCATTTTGAGGCTTTTCAACCAATGTCCAGGTGTTGTTTTTCTGATGAGCATCTAGTTCTTCGCCTATAGATTTTATCCACTTATCTTTTTCTGCTGAGGTTACTGCTTCTTTATATGTCATTGGAACATCTATTGTGTTGTTTTCATGTTGACAAAGGTAGATATTTTCTTCTCGTTTACAAAATTACATTCAACATAATTAAAATAAAAATACATGACGGCGGCGGTCGCCACGCAGTGCTTCGAGTAACTAACTCGTCGAGATCAATTGTGTGTGGCACTTTCTCGAGTAGGATCTCCTGAAAATCAATACGTTTTGTTGCCACCAACAAAAACCACAGCCAAAGTATTGTACAGGGAGGCTTTAAGATAAGCATATATTTTTTTCTAATTAAGTGATTCATGGTCGTTTTAATTAGCATGCTTCTTACTTAAATATATGTACCTATTTATGTCTACCCGTGCGAAGCCGGAACGGGACTGGGACGGGCCGCTATTATAATATATAAGTATAAAGTGATATTTTCCATGCTACCTTTGCATGTAGAAGATTGAATGAAACGGAGAGGTAATACCTAATATGGTACAATTATTGGTGGTCTTATCACTTAAAGCGATCTTTTCTAGACAACCATTGCGTAGGTTTGCTCATGCATGAATCATGTCTCCGGCGGCGGATTAAGCCCGTCAGATTATCGGGGCGGCAAAGCCAAAGAAAAAAGCTTACAAAAACATGTGGTTTTAGATTTTTATTAATTTTAGATATGATTTATTTAGTCAAAATCAGGCAAAAGAAAATTCTATTTAATTCAAATTATTTAGGCTAAACTACATCTTTTATGTTATGAAATCAGTGAACGAGCATACGGTCCGCTTGATGTTAATCGTGACCGCAGCCTATAGACGCTCATGTCCTTACAAAGATATCACCAGCGTGTCGCCAACCCCGTGAACTGAAGATACTGTCACAACTGCATCTCTCACCCTTAAAATCGGAACAAAGCAATGCAAACTACTATTTGGTGGAAGAAACAGGTGAGAGTGAGGTACATTGGTACCTGACATTGGCAGACAACTTTTGTAAGAGGTCTATCTCATACATACATGGAATTGATGTGGGCACAAATAAATATAATTCTGTAGATTGGACGAGGAAAATAAAATAGGATTAAAGCGACAAAAATAATAATTAGAAAAAATCAAAGGTCCTACCTATACTAGGTACTACTAATACTAAAAATACATATTTATACGGCTATTGTAATTTAGTATGTTTCCGAGCTTTGATTTACTAAACTTTATAACTTCTAAGAAATTAATTTCTGTAGGTACTTTTTTTATTTTAAACGAAATCTTTATATTGACGAGGGTGTTAGGTAATTGGCGGCTATACTCGCTTTAAAAGAAAACGTCATGATGTCATATCATGAACATGCAATAAAAGTTCTAAGTTTTGTGCAACTCCCTTGTGTGTAGTATCTTAGAGTATGTATGTACCTACATACTTCTTAGTTGTATGGAGACGACATTATCCTACGCATTCTTTATGACTCCGGATCATACAAAAAAGGTTTGTGCGGATCCTGTTATGCTCAAATGGTATTTCAAGAGAAAAACTTCCTTCTTACAGAATGCAATACAATACATACATAATTTAAGAAAATTTGGTACAGTTATGTTATATCGATTTAATGAGCTACACGCTTACCGTACAGTGAATGATTGTAGCGATGTTTATCTCGCTGATATGATATAGGTACTAGCATATTTTCTAAGTCTCTAGTCAACTACTAAACATTGAACCGAAGAAGGCCTGGAGGAAACCACCCCTCCCGCCTTCTTAATCCACCACTGTTTTGCGTCTAATATTATTCCTCCTATATGTACATATTTCTTGTAAAGATTTTTTTTGTACTGAATTCTTTAATAATTCTTATTAGTTCCAATTAACAGAAAAAGATAAAGTATCGAAATTTCGGTAGGTACCACATTCACGTAATCGCTTTCGCTAGTTTAAATTTTAAGTAGCTACACACAGTATCATACAAATCAACCTACCCTAATCTGTCAAAACTTCACAATCGATGTTAAACTATAATTGGAAAACTGATTGACTGTAAAAACTTGATAATGTTCAAATTACACGATACCGAAAGCATCTAGTAGTTTAACAAATAAAAGTATAGTAGACTATTTATACCGATGTTTATGAACTGAGAGTCCCATTAGATCGGCATAAATCGTAATGAACAACATATTATTTTAAGTTAAAAATATGAATTAAAACCAGATGTAAAAATTGTTAACATATATATTGATTTATTTGCGTCTTATAGAATGCAAGCAAGCGTCTAGACTGAGGGCCTAAGTCCTCTGTACCTGACTGTTAAGTTACGAATTGATTGCTATTTTGAACTAAATTCCCTAAGGAAAGTAACCCAGAACCGATAGACTTTGTTTATGAAACTTATATTATTGTAGTCCATTAATAAATAATGAATAATTTGATTTACTCCACGTAGTGCAGCTATTTGCTCATCGATTCTTATGGATTTATAATTATTTCTTTAGTACATTTTCTACCTGTACATTTTCTAAGTTAAAGAAAAAAGTCACTTGGATAATTATCTGAGACATTTGATTTACGATTTTTTAAATATTGTTCAGTACACTTTTGAAAAATCTTAAGCTCATAAGTATTTTATTTACAAGCAAGTAAAAGATGACATCTAGTCACGAAAAGAAATAATAGTTGTTTCTCCAACGGCGTTAGATGGTATTAAATGTCTGCTTATTTTTTGGGTACAAAAGAAATTTCCAATAATAAGTTGAAATTAATTTATCTTCGGCCCGCATTATATTTTAATTTGAATATTGTTCGAATCTAATATCTAAGTTCTAGAATGTTATTATTTTTATTATACAGTAAACAGCGCCATCTCTGCGCTAAGCGGGTTTTGTGTTATGCTTATAAATAAAACTGTTGTCCAACTTTGCATAGAAGTTGTGAAAAAGATCAGAAGATGGCGCAACAACAGCTAATTTGTGTTTGACGTCTGGGTTGAATGCCTGATAGTGATAACTCACTGTTTTTTTGGGAAATTTTGCGAAATCAATTAATACTGTTATATTATTGACGAGACTCGTGATTCTTTGACTAATTTCAAGTGTGTCTGATTAAATTTGGTGTTATTGACTAAAATTGTAAGTGTTTGTGATCGAAATTGGTAACAACCATCCTATCGAGGTCATTTGCAATGGCTGAAAATGTAATGGTATGTAGTTTATTGGGCTATTGTTATGTTTTGTCAGTTTCAATACACCCAGATTTGTTTTTACTTGCTTGTACTGTGATACAATTTTATTCTGAAGGAAATTCTAGGTTCTCAATGCCACATAACCAAACTTTCGCTAGCAGACTAGACGGCCTTGAATCTAATCTTGTCAAGTCAATGTCGTTTGTTTATCAATTTCGTCTAGATCGAGGAATTAATGAATACCTTACTCCCAGTTTTTTAATGATATACGTATTTTTAGTAAATACATTTTATCTGACTTTTTTACAAGAGTAAATAATTTGCTAAGGTAAATTGATACGTTTTGAGCTGTGTTTTTTTCACTGCAACCCCTAAAACAATTTATAGGCAATTTAATAAAAAATCAAATATTAACTGCAAATTTAGATTTATTTAGGAAAACATTAATTTTTTACTACAAAAAAATATCGTAGTTGTAGTTACGGTTTTTAAAACTTGTTATAAATTTGAATCTTTGTACAATAATGCTCTTTTAAAATTGTTTACCAAAAATATAGAGTTCCCATCATCTAACGTCCAATGTGTTTGGTAACTTTCTAGGAGCCAATAGAACTCTGGCAGATGTCCACCAAGGGCATCAGCAACTAGGTGAAGGCGCCATACCCACAGAAGTAGATCGTGATTACGGAACAAGGTAAGAAGCGTCGCCTACTATGGCAAGGCGGCCGAACGTTGTAAAAAGTGCGTTGTAAACATTGAATCACTACAAGTGCAGTTTGCTTTCCTCACATGTTAATTGCATACATTCCTTCGCGCAACACGCTATGTATGATTCAAATACCAAGCGCTGTTTATGTAAGGTTTAACAATAGATCTCCTGAGGAGGTTTTGGATTACGTAGCCTGATAATTTCTCAGTCATAACAAACTATTAGTGAAGCAGATGTAACATTGTAGCAGTTTAACAAAATTATTGGTTTAACAATAACCGATTATCGCGAAATCGGATTTATGAAACTACTAGCGGTATCCTCCTGTTTTGTTTATCCTCCTGGCTTTTCTACATTTGTGAATTTGTTTAACAGCATTTACTATCGTATTGTAACTTGTTCCATTGTATTGTTAGGTTGCGTAATTAGTACTTGTTTTTTAACTCAACTATGACCCGTTTTTTCCACTAAATTGTAACTTTTATTAAGTTACCCTACCGTTTTTCAATGAAATAGTATTGTCACTAGACTTTTGTCCAAGTATATTTTAGTCCGAGTATGTTATTCTGACACCGTAACAGTTTAACCTTGTTTTTAGGTCTCTAACTTTGGATAAAACATTGTTATTTCCATACAAACTTCCTGGTCCCGTTAATCCTCTATAAACAAATAAAAGCAATTTGTTATTATAGTAATATTAAGAGTTATGTGTGGACATAAATTTCAATGATTTTTCGCCTCAAATAAAATCAATTATAACTTAAATGACACATTGTAATGTTAGCTATCCTCATCTGTTAGTGAAAATCCAATCGAAGCTCGTCTAGGTTCGTTTTGGTGGTTAACTATAATTTTACCATTAAAATTTACGAACTCGTCCCACTTAAACTAATATTATTGTACTTTCTTAATATAGAAATTATGCCCAATTAATCTTAATAAAAAGTATATAATGGGAGTTTGGAGTTGATAGATAAAATAAAAAAAAAATCATACTAACTTACACCACTTATTTCAAATATCACTTTATAGGGGCCGTTTAGAAAAAGAATAAAAAAAAACAGTTTAATTTCAGTTTTAGTTGTTTTATATTAACTTCCTCCTCCTTAGTAAACCTACGTCCTACGTCTACTCCTTAAAAACCCGCTTTAGTAAACCTAGTAAAATGAATTTTTACCACTTCTTGAAACTTCCAGCACTTACGTTCAACATTTTACGTGATGGTTGAGTGAGGTAATTTGTGCCCTTTCGCTTTTATATATTATATTCCCGCTCCTCCTCTTTTAGTTTAATTATATTTAGATATTTAGTTTTATTATAAAAATTACGAATTTATTTCATTAGGAGTGATGCATAGAGGGGCGAATTTAGGTACACAGGTATTAAATACTGAATATATATAATTTAGCTAACAAAACAAGTACTAAATTCTAGTTATTTATTTAGTTAAATTATTTTATAGCAGCCCGCACTGATTCAGTTATAACTTACGTGACAGAATCACCACGCACAGAATAAATTATATTGCTATATTTTTGACATGCATGAAATGATATTTATAGGCGTATTTGGTATATATTAGGCGGTTTAGATAGACGTACTCAATTAATGTCTAATGTTGACGAGAAACATGGTGTTGTCTTTTTTAAGAAAAGTAAGTTTAAGAACTGCATATAAAATTATTTTCTATTTTAATTATAGAAAAATGTCTAATAATGACAATTGGCTGCGCTGTAAGGCAAAACCCCAACCTTCAATTTTACGCATGTTTATAAACAAAACGCAACGTGACCGTGCTGCGAGCATACATAACATCAATGAACATGACTAGTGCATGTCTACAAAAGTGCAAGTTATTTCTTATAATGGTGATGATCTTTGGCGTGTCACAAACAATACTTTTTCGCTGAACCTTTATCATTATTGTTCTTGAGATTTTTATATTAGTAATTTTCGGATTTCAGATATACAAGGCTTTTCTACATTTGTGAATTTGTTTAACAGCATTTACTATCGTATTGTAACTTGTTCCATGGTATTGTTAGGTTGCGTAATTAGTACTTGTTTTTTAACTCAACTATGACCCGTTTTTTCCACTAAATTGTAACTTTTATTAAGTTACCCTACTGTTTTTCAATGAAATAGTATTGTCACTAGATATTATTCTTACTCGTGTGTTGACATGACGAGATCCAAACGTTTAATTTTGTATTTATATTTATTTATAATATATTGAAAGATATGTCTTTGTATACTCAAAACAAGAAAAAGGCGCTCCTTTATTTGTTCAGTACTAGGTATGTGGATAAATAAATAACATGTTTTTTGTTGATGTCGACGGCGCCATGGCGAATGCAGATTCTTTATATATATTTCCTAAATGCAGGGATATTAAATTAATAACTAGCGACACTGGATTCGCACGGGAGCAATGAGGATAAAAACATTGTTATTCTGGGTTATCCCTAAGAGATGGATATGTATACATATACCACCGCGGACTTTTTGTAGACCTTTTTATGGTGTCCAATACTGTACTACATTTATTTTGATCTATCTCATCGGGTTCAGCCAGCGTTTCCAATGTTATCACACAAAAAAATGTTTTTTGCGATTACATAGCAATTCAGACTGCGGAAAGCGACTTTGTTGTATGTGTTAATAATATCGTTGCATTTCAGACGATTATCGCTTTCTAAAAAATGTTTTATTTTAATTTTGTATATCTACTATCTTTACCGTTATTATGGATTGTACTTTAAAGTTTAGGTCTTGCTCTACATAGATATCTATTTAAACTTTCTATATTGTTGTGCAACGTTCGTGTTTTGCGACTGTTTTGAAACAACAGCGGTGTCATAACCACTAAGAGGCCGGCATTAACGGGCCAAACAAACGCGCATGCACTTGTGAAAACTTTTACTCCTTCGATCTTATCTCATTCTGTTATTTATTAAATCAATATTATCAAAGTTTCCTTAAGCATAGCTTTACAATATGTATAAGGTTTTAAAGAAAATCTACTTGCTTAATGTCTATTGAAATTCGACTATGCAGTATACGTAAAGTACCTTTTTTAAACTTCCTATTATTCTACAGCAAATTGAGAAACCTCATAACAGTAAAGAGTTTATTAAAATAAACTAAAAATAAATTAATAATAAAACAGCACAACTTGGTCGTTCTTAAAGTAGAATATTATTTAGAGGATATTTTAAACAAAGCGTATCAGTCCACTATAATTTAATTGATAATCTAAGTGGTATCAGGCATTGAAAATACCATCGGCCTGCCTCGAAAATAACGAAGTGAAAAGTAAGTATAGTAGAGAGCTTGACACAGGCGGAGCGCCGGAATGCGATCGGTTACGCAATTTGTTTTGACGGCGCGCCGCGCCGCGCCGGCGAATCGTTACTTCACTGCTCCGTGACGTTCTACAGCTGTGGTTCTTGTTTTGTGTTTTGGGGGTCACTCCGTATGTCTACGTCAGTGATTCTCAAAGCGGCCCCCATGGCTTTTGACTCTTGAGTGTCCGCTCTTTTTTGTTTTTCATCATTCGAGTCTTTATTTATAAACGATCCATAATTTATTATGATCTCTATAACTAGCTTTTGGTTGCAATTTTCTAGGCGGTGTGTTTGTGGCTTTCTTCAGTCGATTATTACAACGTGGTATGGAAGGTTTGTTGGTTTTGGTATTACTTTAACATACTAGTTCTGGAGTTCTGGAAGCTTAATATCAATCCGCATAAAAATACCAAATAAATCTTTAAAAATAAGACACATTGCTACTTGTTCCACCTCAATTATAAGAATGCCCCGAATTTATGTAAATGTTGAATTTCAATAGGCGACACGTTAATTTGCGTACTTCTGAGTTTTATATCTCTAAATATCTCATAACAGCCGTAAAACGTTTACTGCTGAACATTTGGACTGGACTGGTCTCTCCAAGAAGAGGTGGCAATCGCAGAGCGTAGCTTTTCGACGGGAATGCTGCTGCCTATTCCTGCCCTGTTGCATTTGAGCTACTGTTTCGGATGGATATACATACCGCCATCAGTCGGTTCACGTGTCTCAGTCGCCTTCTACGACACCTGGTACAGAGGGAGGTACTATCCTACTCTGCCGATACCCCACGGCTAAGATATACATAGACAGGACAGTAGACAGGGCAGAAGATGAGACTAACAATGAAATTTAATGCAATCCCTATACAATTTGTATTTTTGGAGATCTCTCGGGGTAGATATTATTCATGATATATAACTATAGTAAAGGTTAGGGTCTGTCGGGTTAGCTAGTAGTAAATAAATTTACATCTCATACATTGAACTGACTCCGTGATAAGAAGCATAAAGTACTTGTGTTTAGGATATCAGGTGACAGAGGTATTACAAATATAATACTTAAATATATATATTTTTAACATCCAGACACGGATCATACACAATAGTTTATCACATATATGTTTGTGCTTTCTGAGGGTCAAACACACGATGTGGCATCGGGCTTGTTAAATATTATAACACACTTAGCAACGATTTATTTTATAATTTCAAAGCCGTTAACTTCTTAAACACGATTCCGGTGATTTATTTCACTCCTATTTTCTAAACAACGACCGTTAAATCTATTAATGTTAAAAATGCCGAAGGAAATATCATTCAAAAGGCAGATTGTTTACTTTAACTTGGGTGAAAAAGCCTTTCTGTCGATGTAAATTGACATGATAATCATTCCTGCATTGTATAATATTTCGGCTATGTTTATAATGAAGTAAAAATATTGTTTTATAGTAACCACCTTTTTAATGTGTTTAAAAACACGTTTATTTAACTTTAACATTTTATGTACGATGTTTAAGTTGACCTTTATGTAGCATTATGTTTTGATGTTGTAAATCAAACACGTACTTATATTTAAATTTAACAAAATCTACGTTCACGTGCATACATCACTCATGATTAATTATAGTTTAAGTATTACAAAAGTAATTTTCTAATGCCCAATAATTAATGTAAAATATACATATTGTAGCCTTAATAAAACGCTTTATGTCTACGAGCCTAATAATAACTACGAAATTTCACTACGGGGCTACGAAATCGTTAGACTTAGAATATACAAACAATACAATACATTGGCAATGAGTGCGTATATATACTACACTTTTTTTTTGTTTATTGTCATGGTGATGGAGTTATTGTAGGGAAAGCGTTTTTGTCTACATCAAAATCGTTTCTTTTCTTTCCACAACCAGCGTTTGCTTTAGCATTCCTTGATAAAGCAAGTGTACTTAACTCACTTTGTCTAATTTTTCATATAAAAAAACATTTTTATTAGACATCGTGTAAAATAATTTTAATTACACGTATGGAAGTTTGTTACTCTTTCACGTAAAAACGACTAAAGAGCTTGACTAAAACTTGTAAAGGACGCGAATTAAAAATACGGATTAACTGGATTTAAAGGTGCATATAGAATTCGATTATACGTTCCTTAGATAAAAGGTTTTATTTGCAAATATCTAGTAAATTAATAGCTTCTCTATATAAAAGCTATGTTATGTTGTTGTAATGTTCTAATGTAATGTTTTTTAGTTTTACCATCGAGCTAATTTATAATATTATAATAATAAAATATACGTATTCAGCGATGCTATCGCATGACTATACTTCAAAACTGTTAACATTGCCGTGTTCTAGATATAACAGGTAATTAAATAAATGACTTAAACACTGGTGGGTTGAAGAACTCTCTGGAATAATTAAATACTAAAATAACTTTTTAGTATTTAATACAGAACCAAATACAACAAGAACATCCAAAAGCAATCGTTGTAAAATTACATGTTTAAAATATAAACAATATGTGAATGCAACACCGATTGTAGTCTCGAACAAAGAATACTTAAATACTTGTATCCCGATAACGTACCAAATAACCCATAAAATATGGACACATCTCAGATACGACGACCCGTGGCAAGTAATTAAAAAAAACTACTTTTTCTAAACTTTCCTTGGCCCTGTACGTCGAACCTAGCCCGGGTTCGATTCTGTTTTAAGTCATATTTTTATTTTACGAATAGCGGGATTAATAAGAAGAACACAGGAGAGTCAATATTGATTGCCACACCGAGCGTATAAGTAAATAGTTATATTTCAACGGTTTTTTATTATGTGTTGTTTATATGAATACAAGAGGCCTAGTAAAGTACAAAGCGTGAGCGGCAAGCGCACAGATCCGGGTGCGAGTGCGGTCTAGTGTCGTCAGCCTTGCCGCAGGCGGTGTTTTTGCAAAACAAACATCGTTGCAACATCTAGACGACCGTCGGCTCTCTCTTTTGCGTCTCACGAGAATAACTCGCATGCTATAAATAAACGCGCAATGAGTTAGCGCAACACCGCTCGGGTAGATGTTCTACCGGATCATACTAATTAGATATTTGTTATTGCAAAATTTATAGCCGTGTTATTGATTTTTTTATGATATTCAGTGTGAATAACATGAGATTGTTATGAAAATACGCCGGCGTGTAAATAAACTGGCAAAACATTCGCAGACACAAACATTTACAAAATTAATTATAATTCTTCTTCTTTGACTTATATAGTTACGATTTTGTAATATTATACGTGAAATTCTTCAGAAACTAACTAGAGTGGGTTCACAATGGAGACTTAATTATACGGTAATGAAAAAGTAATGTTATTTTATATTAAATACTTGTTTATTACTCAAACGCACGTCAAATCAATCTTAATGTGTAATTGTAAGGTTTTGACGACAGCAACGGCCTTGCTGGGTTTTTGTTCATTCGGCTTGTTTTGTTGCAAGCAGCTTCAAAGGATGTTTACCAAGTCCATGACAACGGATCTATATAAAGACGGCAAAGAAAGCCCCTTAATAGATGCGGTGAATAATGAAAACAAGGCATGATTTATGTAAACCTTCAGAATGTAGGCCGAGCCGGCTAAGAGGTATTATGATGATCGTGGAAACTGCAATGTCATATCTACTTTGCCAATGGTTGTTTACGGAAATAATGGTCCTTAAATAAGCAAAATCCCTGGCAATCGGTCCTTCTAAATATCGAAGTGCAACATATATTATAATATTTTTTATTAATATATCTGTTTTGTGTGATTCAAGAATAAGATTTTTAGCATTGTACTTCTAACCTCGACGATGCCAAGATTTTAAATAATAATAGTTTAGGGCTATGCAATGAAAATGACATCAGCTTATGCGTAAATATAGTAAAGCCGTTGTAAACGATGCCAGTAATTCCCCGAAGAGGTAAACAAACTGATGTTAAGTAAAACACATCTTGCCCATGACGTTAGTTTCTGTTCTAATACTAATTAACGTACCTCTAGTCAGGCAAGGACATTTGCTTTTTAAAATTAGCCTGTTTTTTTCTCAAGAGAACTTCATTAAAATCGGTGCATCGGTTAAATGGTAAGAAGAAACAGACAACGCTGGGTACTGCTAATAGCTTTCGATAGGTAAAATTATTTTTAATATTAGTTTATTATTTTTTTAGTTTCTCCTCTACAAACAAACCTTTCATGTATATAAATTTAATTTATAGTAATCTAATCTGTAAATTACTGCATTTATTAGAATCATTGGTAAGCGAAGTATTACTCAGTTTCATCAAATCACCTTCAGATGTTATAACTCGAATATAAGGATGACGATAATTGGAAAATGTTATTGCAAAATTGACCTGGCACATTTGTTGTCATCGTTATACTGTCCTCCGAAGTTGCGCGAGGCAGATAAGAGGTATATGAAAAAAAAGCAAAGAATAGATTCATTATCATATCAGCCATTGGAAGTTCATTGCTGGACTTAAGATTATAAGCCTGCCCAAGAAATGTTGTCCATAATACATCGTAAAATAATTTTCGACGTATTTTGAACAACATAGGTTTGACATTTGTATTTCTACATGTAAACGAAACGCTTTTAAAAAGTCTTTTAGACTTTTTGACTTATGTTATTACATATTTTATAATTCTGACTTATTAACGAATTATGGAACGAGAATTGTCCAATAAAACCCAGTGACGCGTAATAACAGGTACGCGTTGTTTACTAATTAGTTCTAGATATTTACGATTCTGTTGAAATGGATTAACTAGGTTATATCCTAAAATATTGTCTGAATATTTGTTCGTTATTAGTAAATACTAAAGTTTTATAGCGGATTGATGTTTTAAGCTTTAATAGGAAATATAAATGATGGGTATAAATCGACATTCTTATGCCGATAATTACAATGGAATTTCACGTAATATTTTTCTTCGACCAATGTTGATGCATTTCGTAATAATTTTGCACTTCTCTTATCTGTTATATTTTGTAAAATTATTTGATTAAAATATTAAGATGCTATAAACTATATTATAAAATTATGAATTCGTTATAATGTTTTAATAACCTAGCCGTATCTAAAATTGTAATGGAATTTAGCCGACAGTTATATGGATCGAGATTTTTCATAAATAATCTTTAAGGAGAGACTGAACTTGTTTTGGGGTCGAACTTGACGCCGTAGAATAGAGTTTCGTGGTGCAAAAAATATCTATAGTAAAATTAAGATTTTTAAGTTATTCTGCTGGAATTTGTACTGTATAAAATCTGTGTTATTATAGCCGTGGTAGCAAATGATTTCAGATTTCTGAAATACAGTGTCGGCGCATTGTTGACTTTATATACATGTATTGTGAACTGTTTTGGATTTCCTGTTTACGTGTGGCTCAATTGCAGTTGCCCTTACTATGAGTGTTTGCCAAGTATAATGATTTGAATTTAGCACATCACTATTGTAGTTTGTGTACCTATTTATATGTCTATTTAAAACACATAAATAGGTTAAATTATGATAACCACTATTTTTTTTTTCTTTTTTTTTTCGGACGAACCTAGTGCTGGACTACTCAGACGTCAATTCCAGCGCCACCAAAAAAGAGGGCGGGGCCTCTCATAGATGAGAGGACCGATGCCCGTAATAATCCTGCGTGCCCCGCGGCCGCGACCGCGCGTTTAGCGCGGTCGCGCCCGCCATGGCTCGCGAGATTCGAGCGGGACCGACGGCGTGACCGAGGGCGCCTCTAGAGGCTCGACCTAGGCTCGGTCGCCGTCGTTGGGGTTGAATTTACTATGAATGAATTAAATTAAAACAAAAGAGGACGGACAGATTGAGCCCGACAGCCCTAGGGCTGTCGGTTATCGCTCGTAGGGGCAGGGACTTCACGCGTTCGCCGGCGAACGCGGTGTACTGCTCTGTTGTACGAGTGCATGTGGAGTGTTAGTGGTTGAGTTGTGCCAGTGAGAGGGCGAGAAAGGGCTGCGAGTTTCGCGGTTATTTTGTCGGGAGGGTCGTCTAAGACGTGACGAGGTCTACGAGATCGGACGTGTAATGGATATGGGCATTTGTAAGGATGTTTTGTCGTATGCCGCCTGTGTGTAATCCAAAACCAAATCCAAATTATTAAGTTAAACTAGCAGCATTTTTTGAAATATTAAGCTAAAGATGGCTTATGTTGTCAATAATATCGAAATTTTATATGTATTCATGGCATCATACTATTGACAGTGTTGCGTGTTTATCGAAGTCTTCTAACTTGGGGCACTGAGGTTTGTCGGTCATGGATTCGGCCCCGCTACCTTTTTAATTGGACTCTTTTTAAAAATATGTAATTTTAAGAATCTAGTTTTTATATAATAATAATAAAAAGAAAATGTCAGCAAATCGGAAGTATGCGATGTAATTCAGGAATAATATTGATCTCAATTACTTGAACTACAGGCTTGTTGAATTGGAGGAAACCTATTTGATATTAATTCAACTGTGATAAAAATTTAGAGAACTGATAAAGACATGAAAAGAAGTATGTGTGCATAAAAATACTTATTTATTCTTATAGTATCAGGTTATTATCGTTAATAATATACTTTGGATATTTTTTTTGTTTGTTTCGATTCCTATCCGAGAAAATATTTGTGCTATGATATTTGTGTTTGTTATGTGTCGAGGGTTGCAAGGACTTAAGAATATAATAATTTATTTTGTATGAATCATAGATGTGATGGCCGATAACGTTACAGCATGATCTCACCACAAACGAGGTTTGTGAAACGACCTGATAGGTCTTTATCGACCCTGTAAGATTAACAGAAATTATCACTTGACAATGAAATTCGAACAAGTTGGCAATATATTAGTTTGATATTTTTATACGTAAGTTTCTTGTTAGACCCAATACAAAGATGTTATAATAAATGCATATTAGCCTCGTGACATATTGTTTTTTACTGTGTATTCTTCGTATGTGTTGCGCGTTTTTGTAGTAGAGGAGGCGAGCGGCGCGGTCGCGGCAAGGCCGCCGCCCTAGCTGTCACTCACGAGCAAGCCGCCTTAGGGCCTGTTCTCACAACCGTTACGTAACCACGCAATTTGGCTTCATTGTGTAGCTTCAATGTTTGTTATTATTCCGGCATGTGGACATGCGAAACATTCATCGAAGGATAACATTCAATCGTACACACACGCCAATATTTCTAAAAACATCTTGCTTCAAACACACGATGTTGTTTTAATGGTTTGTTTTAAAAGGCTTCATGCATTGTATTGTACCAGCATAGGAATATTATTTTATCGAACGAACTGTATGCATGTATTTAATGTGAATATTTTGGTGGTAAACAGAAAACAAGGTTGGTCAACAACAATGTTTACATCGTCAACGAACAAAGTGCAATGCGGTTATAAATTTAGATAAGATAATATCCATCCTCGTTTAGAGTTGAGATAGCTACTCTCAAAATAACTTAACTATTTATAGCAGCATTTAGTTGACGCTGCCTGTGCTAATGTTACGCTGTGACGAAATTGTGTCACTGAAAGTTAACGCCTGCTTGCCTTCATAATAATATGTACTCATCTATCTACGTCGTAAAGAACGCTTTGTTTATGATATAAACAAGTTAGTTACAAGCTAGTTTATTTTAAATATATCTATATTAAAAGTGTTATTAAATATATATGTAGGAGAGTTGATATTGTTTTTTATTCGTTTAATGTAGTGAACAGAACCTAATACTAGAGGTAGCAAATGTGACTGGCTAATATGTCAAGGCCGCATTGAAAGCAAAAGTTGGATGAAGCCTCGACTCGATTCGATTTCTCTTTTAAACAGATACTTCTGTTGAATTAAAATGATATTTAATTACTTTTACCTTAGTATTTGTAGGGAAACTCGTAGGTAAGTCCACGTTTTAATGAAGAACCGAATTTAATCCCATCATTTAAAAAAAAGTATTCATTTGTGTCTTCCTCAGAACTTTTTTTATTGCGCTGAAAACTCTTTTAAGGCTTTTGAAGGTATCTATATTTAAGCTATAAGAAGCAACCATACAGTGCCAATTTGAGAGGTTTTGGCCGACGAGCCAAAACTGATGCGTTTCCTAGGAAACTCCCGTTTGATTGGTCAGCTTTGGATTTCAGCGTTTCAAATATTCGTGGTATTAATTTAGGTTTGAAAGTCAAATTTTAAGTACGGTCAAATTTATATATTGTAATTAATAGAAGCGGCCTGCCCCGACGTCGTTTTGATACATAGTTGATCACATGTTTTTGAAAGTTTTATTACCGCTTTTGGGTTTGTAACCTAAAATATATATTTGTAACCTAAATGTATATTTTCTGCATAAAGACCTTAGGTGATACACTTTTCCCCATATATATAAATTTCCTAATTAAAATACTAACTACCTAACCAAACAAACCTAACTTTATAAAAAATATATGTATATAATTTGGTGAAGTTCTAGAGTTACAAGCGTACATAGAATTTTCAGATAAATTTTTGTTTATCTCTGAATCTATAAGGAAACTCGACTATTTGAGTTTCCTAATTTTTTATGATTAATATCTTATATATTCTAGCGTTAGGGTAAACTTTTGAATTAGCGTGGTCTAACTATTACTGACAGGCCATACGTATTTATATCCAAAGTCAATTAAGACACCTTTGGCTCTTATCGGTTTAAAAAAGATATATATACGTAAGCTATTCGTTGGAACCTTAAAAACGCGTAATTCTAATGGTGCCAGGGTGAAAATCGACCAGCACAAACGAGAGTAACACATTAACATACAGTAGAAAACAAACTGACCAAGGCGCAGTCCGCAACTGGGCTAAGGCCGGCGTAAATTTTTCACCGCGCCGCATATGCTGCTCACTTGTGTCACTCATGAGCTCCGGTTAGATGTATTTTCAATTTCTGACTTATAGGTTACACGTTTTTGTTGGCACCCTGACACCCTAAATATAAATAAAAAAAATAAGTGTTATAAAGTACACCTAAAAGATAACTGATTTGATTTAAATCTGCTGTTTATAGTAGACTTGAGTGTGTAGAAATACCAGTTTCGAATTGAAACTTCAATTGTATATCTGTTCCCGACGATCGGGATTTTTTTAATTTAAAGATAAATGAGATATGTCCTTTATAATTAAAATAGGTATATCCTTTTTTCGAGTTATTAAAACTCACCTACCTCCTCGTGCCCGCTTATTGATAAATGGAATTGAAATTGGCTTTAATATTTGGACACGCATATATTGTATCTGTCAATTCTTCCTTAAATACAAATGTTATTATTAGTATTTGAGTAACTATAGTTTTGATTTAGATGTGTGAAATCACCTGTAATAATAAATAAAGTATGGGACATTCTGATATTAATTTGGAAAAATCAATTATACAAGGGAAAACCTCTTCACATGCTATGCTTTTTGAAAAGATGCATTTAACGCATGTTTTGTGTCTATTAATGCTACGCTCAGATATTTCAGAGTTTTATAACTCTGTATTTATATGCAACATATATTTGAATATTTGCCCACTTATACATAAACATAAAAATAATTTATGTAAAATATTTTGTGGAAATCGGTACGAGAAAATCTTTAATTATGTTAAAGTGGTGACTATGATGTTAATGTTTATTATTAATCGAGTTATAACTGAAGTTGCAAGCCTTGATAGGATACGTATGTTCGGTGTAATACATGGAATGGGTTTAATACGATTGGACATCTGCTTAATGTTACGTAAAGCAAGAGATGTCACGCTTTGACTTTTCAGTCGTGTCACGCGTGCTCATTTTGGCTGCCATAACACGGTCACGAGGTAGTAAGAAATCAAATAATTAATGACAATTGCTACGTATTAATAACTGACTGTCCTGTGTGTATATATACCAATTATATGAGAACCTAATATTCACAGTTATAACAAAACACCTCAGCAATAACTACATAAAATACTTACTTTCCTTTACTTTAACTACAGGCCTATTCCTCGCGGTTCAAGCTAGTGACATGCAAAACAGTGTAAGCGTAATAGCCAAACAGGTAACAGTTTTCTAAGCATAAAAAGTTCGGAAATTCGTTACATTAAAAGATGTTTTGTTTTTGGTTTGCTACAAGGCAATGGATTGGTTTATGTATAAATGAATTAATAATAATAATAATAAATTCCCACAACATCTCATACATTGACCTGACTCCGTGGTAAGTCGCTTAAAGCACTTGTGTTACGGACGCCAGACAACAGAGGAATCACAAATATACTACTTAAATACATATATTTTACACCCATACACAGAGCAAACACAAATATCATCATATAAATATTTGCTCTGGGTGGGAATCGAACCCACGACCCCTGGTGCACAAGACAGGATTACTACCATCTGCGCCATCGGGCCGGTCGCTGTCATTATGCTGTCATTGTTAAACTGAATTGTTATTGGACCTTACCTATTTTCGACTGTATGCATGATTAAAGCCAACTTCGTCTAGTTATATCGATTCCCTCGCTTATTTAAACACAGTTATTTTTATTACGACCTTAGTTTATTATCAAGGCAGATCAATCATCTGTTTACTTCCTTGTTGTTCTACGTGACAACTCATCTCTTGTATATATATTAGCTTGCAGCAAAATAGCTGTTGGTATTTCTGCTCTTATTTGATTAAAGAGCGCGAATTTCGAAAATGTAATACAATTATTTATAGTCAAGTAGAAATACTTAAAGAGTGCAAATACCGAAAACAATTGGCTCAAAGTAAAAACTAAGTAACTATAAATAACTGAGTCATAAATAAATATCAAGACTTAAATATAGTCATGGTATGTATGGCACGACGATTGCGGTTAGACTCGAGGGTGCAGAGGTGGATTCAGAGTTACAGAGTTAGAGAGACAATTCACTTTGTAAATGCTTAAACGCATAAATATTATCATGTTCAACAGTATATGATACGAGCGCTGTGTGGAGGGTTTGTTGAAATATGGATGGAAGGGGCACCCCCTAGATCCATGCCTGTGTGGCAGGCGCTGCATCGTTGTGAAACGGCGATCGGTGCCACTGCGCCCAGAATGTGGGTCAGCAGTGAGGCCAAATAGCGTGCTACGCTTCCTGACGCCGGGGAATGTTTTAGCTTCTTATTGGTATATATCTTAGCCGTATCATTTCGGAGATTAATAACTTACTCTATATGGAGTTTGAATTAGTTATACCTTCGGTCTCGCTGCAATTTAATTAATCTGATAGGTACTTCAATATAAACTGTATGACGATTTGTTCAACATATGTATTACTTTGTTAGGCAGTGCTACTATTAAAATATAGTATGTACGTTTTAATATAATGATTACTACTATATCTGTCAGTAATTTTTGTCATATTAATTAAACGAGATTGTGATCATCGTCATCGTAAAAACGCATAGTTCATTATATTATTATAAAAATTATAGTTTAACAAATAGACCTTAGATATACGGGACCTTAAATTGACCTGTTATAATTTGACTCAAGGGATAATTATTTGAAATGGGTCAGTGCTGTGCATTTGTAAACAGAATCAAAAAGAATATATAATGAGAAATCCTGCCTTTCTAATATTGATAAATAAGACTCAACTGATTGTAAGAAACTACAGCTAGTGTTGGCGCCCTTACAAGTTCCAATTACTGTTTGCATTTCGTGAAATACTCAGAAGTGACTATAACGATCCACTTCAGAATGGGCGATAACCTAAAACTTGTGACCTGAATTATTATTGAAAATGCATTGATGTGTAAGTTTGTTTCCAAAGAATCCTTTAACAATCGATTTATTTGTTAATTTAGCTTCTCAGAATCAAATCAATGCACACCTATCATTAGCGTTAACGAACACACACTTGCCTACCTAACGCCACCGCAGCAAACAAACCACACGACCATATCATTTTCCGTAGAAAAACCCAGATAACCGTTTTCCCCTTCACGTACTGGCGCCAGCATTTATCGCATAACAACTTTAACTGCACGTGATATCAGCTTCAAATACGATAAACATAATTTTGTACGTGAAAATATTACGATTTATCTTGGACGCTTGTTTTTATTATTGCTAAACTTTTTAAAGATAATTGTTAATGGAAGTATTGAAAGAAATCTTGATGATACGGCATTTTTTCGACTAACATGTTTTAATTTCGTTAACGTTCGGCCATTCTTTACTTCGTTTCGTTAACTGATAGTTTTTGGGGACCGATGCTGTCAACTACATGCATTCGTTGTCTGTTATTTATTGTTAAACGTTTCTTTCTGACTTTCCCTAGTTTTAAGGTCTTTGTAACAAGTTAATAAAAATTATATTATTAGTTCGATCGGGAAATATTTACAGCTAGACTGGAAAGTAGATTACTAACATGCTCAATATTAATAGCTATAGCTGATGTGCAGGTAAAAGTACACACGGAAATCTTATGGAAATTCTACCGTTATTGTTGACATAAACACACATGGCGCTAGTGCATTAGAAATGTCGTATCGTAAAAAATAGGGTTTGCTATAATGCCAGTCGATTTGTTCACTTATTATGCCTTCAATTGAAGTTGGCTCCAGCCAGGCGCGGGGTGGCGCTTCGGTCGCCTCGACCCGGCGCGGCGCGCCTCCATGAATCATGCTTAGGGCTTCCAAGTATTATGGCACTTACTGGATAATGATTCCCCCCTCTGTGTGTGGGAAATATAATGTAACATTCATCAACACGACCCGACATTTTTGAGTTTTTTAAAAGATTATTCATTACTGTTATAGAATACACCAGTGTTTTTCTTTAAATATTTACAGATATTTTACATTTTGTCATAAAATATTACTAATGAATAGCGTTTTTTAATTGATATTATACGAAGAGGGAACATTTATTTGATGGTAGTTGATTAAAACAAGTTTGAGTAAGTCAAAAAAAACACACGACGCCTGGAAGTCCTCGAATATGACCCATATTTCAAGAGTGCCAGATAAGTGGCACTCCCATCGGTATTTATCGGGCATACGTCTCTTAGGGCATGTTGTTGTTATGAATATGCCACGTCGGTAATGTTTGTTTTTAATATACACTCGAAAGTTGACTCATTTTAAAACAATAGTATGTTTGAACCCATAAAACTAACTATTCGAGGCGGGTAATTCAGTGTTATGTATAATTCATACGTCGAAAAATTTGGGATTGGTCCCTCAAATTTCCCTTTACCTGGTAACCCTACAGCCCGTATCTCGTTCCCAGCTCTCAGACGCTCCTCCAATGTAGGTCACCTGTTCGCAATGGTTTGTTTGGGTCCCCCCAAATTAGTGTGTGTTAATAATACGACAACCTTTGCCGCACCCCGTCGTCATGAGCCAATCGGCTGAACGCCGCTCTATTTTTGTAACAGCTTTTGAACGCATACCAACTCTTGCATTCTCGACGAATTATGTCACTGCAAGCGGGTTGTATTGTGTTGAATCACTACTTGGTATGAGGAATGGTCTATAACGATACGTTTCTCTATAAAAATTCCTTAACTGATCACTTGGTCGTCTTTATACAGACCGTTAAGATTCCAATACCATCTAAAAGAATAATCTCGGGGTTCTGTTAGATGTTAATCTTTAATCAAAATGTCGATCTTCGATAGTTGAAGTATTGAACGGCTGAGGAGAATTAACGTGTGGCAATATTTAACAAAGTAGGTGGGTGTCGCTTGCATGTTCAGCGGCATAGTAATGCATCCGGCGGGTCGTGGGTAAATAGGTCACTCGCCCACGCTGCCGCAGCGCGCGTTTGTTTGGGTCCAGGGTATTGATTGTGTGCTGGTGCCCGAACAGTGCGCATGCAATGTGCCCCACTGGCTTTGCGTAACATTATTCCTGCAGTCGCAGTGTTACGTAATCATCTCCACAATACTCATTGGAATCAATGAACAGTGTTCGCATATCAATGTCACACGGAAACATTTAGAATAACTTTCAGTACATCAAACAACTCTTTATTTCCCTTGACGCGTTTGTGATATCATCGTATTGCTGTATATCGAATCAAACATGAACTTTGATTGGTACACTCATATTGAATGACCAAATATTTTGATGCGAGTGTAAATATAGCAATAACAATGTTATTCATTTAAAAACAGCTTAAAATTACGTAATTCCTAACTGTATAATTTTCCTCATAATTTATTAACTTATTTTTTCCTGGCAAATTGCACTTGATGGTAAATAAGGAAATCGTTATAATAGTGAAGTGTTTATATTGAATATGCGAGGTGTCCAGGAAAACCTGTGTTTGTCTAAATTTAAGTACTTATGTACATAAGGAAGCATGTTTCATAGCTTGTCTGATGTTAATTTGATTTGACTACATCGTTTAAATGCTGTTCCAAATATAATTTCCAATATAACTATCGCATTTTAGTACATGCGTCTACGTTTAACTTAGGGCACCTTTACAGAACAAGTACAATTCTTAAACATTTAAAAAGTCAACTCCTTTGGCAAAGTTTTGGCTTTAACATATAAAATACTCTTTTTAAAGTTTCGTTAATTTGTTCTATATTTAATTAATAATAGTAGGATGCTTAAATATATTTTTGTTTGTATTATTTCAACTTACCCAAAATCTGTCAATTCGCATTCGAAATTAACCTATAAAACGAGCCATTGAGTTGAAAAATAAAAGTTTACAGATTTGGGTAGCTTGATCTGTTGCTTACCGTATTTTCTTCTCGGTATAATTGTCAAGACAAATAAAAATAATATAAACATTTTTTGTATAATCATAAAAATATAACTAGCCACCCGCCCCGGCTTCGCATGGGTGCTATGAGGATAAAAAATGGTTATCCCTAAGAGATGGACATATACTATCGCGTACTTTTTTGTAGCCCTTTTTATGGTGTACAAATGAAAATAATAAACTACATACATTATTTTGATCTATCTCGTTGGGATCAGCCAACATTCGCATTGTAATAGAAAAAAATATATAAGTATTTAAGACATCACTTTAGAAACTTCTCATATTAT
Organism: Heortia vitessoides; assembly: GCA_020976665.1. Lineage (NCBI taxonomy): Eukaryota > Metazoa > Arthropoda > Insecta > Lepidoptera > Crambidae > Heortia > Heortia vitessoides. Next base: position 8,847,641 of record JACJUM010002971.1, read on the forward strand.
TCTTATTTATCTACTATATTATGCATGTATTATACATATACTCTTTCCTCTTGAATCACTCTAACGAAAAAATACATTGTACCAAAACCCGTTGCGTGTTGAAGAAAATAATAAAAATGAGCGTGATCGCAAGGAGTAATTTCACTACGCATATATGTTCTATTACTTTTAAAAGGTTGTTGACTCATTGTGTGCGATGCAAACACGACACAGCAATGTTTTCATGTTGTCTGCAAGATGACAAATGATGGAGCGATCCTAGCGTGCAGTATGCGCCGCCGGTGACGTAGGTTTGTTTGCGAGTTGGCACCGCTGCGCCCTGCGACCCACTAGCATCTAGGCCACGGCTACCGGCCGTTCTTGATCGCTGTCATAATTTCGCTATAATACCATCATTCGAGTAATGGATACGGTCATTTACATACATTTAACATGGATTAACGAGCTGATAACTGTACTTTACAAATGTTTGTTTTCCGTTCCTTGCGTAATGATAAATTACGACTTTTAAAAAAGTGATTTTTGTGTAATGCATGCACCTGATCAAAAAATATTTTTCGATATATATTCGGGGATTGGTTTACTGAAGAATTGCTGTGTGCGAACGCTAATTTTCAATATCTTATGACAGTCCTTTAAAAATAGCTTGATTAGAATGAAAAATGTCAATATATTAGGAAGCTCGAGTTATTTATATTCGTGTTATGGTATTTGGTATCAAAATGTTTTATCAGTATTGATCAGTATGGTTTTATATGTATAGCATTTTATATAAAATCAATGTGAACTTTAAACAAAATACCATTAAAATAATTCAAAAACACTTTAGATTGACAGCTTTCATTCTCATCACGCTATATTTGAAGAACAATATTGACTATTGTAGTTACTATGCCTCGTAAGACGGTGCCTCGTAAGACCAAAATCTAAATATTGTAATACAATGTCATTACCGTGACTGTGTCTAAATTCGATAAACACAAAAACTACTGAACGGTTTTTTACACGAGTTTCACCTACGGAGTATTTGGTCAAAAAGGTTTAAGCGTTGGTATTGGATTGAGAAAATATGGTTGCTGCAAATTACACAGAATGTGTTTAGCTTGAAACTGACTAATATTGTTTAAGTTATCAGTCTTGAACCTCAATAAAAAACTTTATTTTGACCAAAAGAAATATTGAAATGAAAATCAGATTTTCAATTTATTTCGGTAAAATAAACACATCAAAGAATTTAACCGTAACAACTTTTACCATATATCTAGAGAAATAACAAAAACTTTTCAATAGACAAAATCTCACTAGGAAAGTCGATTTTAGTTACAGAAGTATTTTGGTTATTTGAAATTCCTTTAGGGATTCCAGGTGATTTAAATTTACATAGATTAAATCCAGGAAACAACCGGAGTTTCGGGGAAGATGGGACCTTACTTGACTAAGTTAACCAAAATTACGATGTTCACTGCCCAGACCACACGCGTATTGTAAACCTCGTAGCCGAAATTAAGGGCCGACTAGTTCACGTTTAATTTTATCTTTCTCAGTTTAAGTAACTGAATTGTTATGAGAGCTAGACATTGATAATTTATCAGTCGTCTTTCAGTTTTAATTTACCCTAGAGGAGCCCTTCTTTGATTAACGTAAGTTTCAGTTTATATTCTACTTTCTATGGTAATGTTGTTTATTATGATCCAGTAGGAGGTTTAGGTGCCTGTTTTGCATTGTTAGTATAAACTTCAAATTATAGACATGCCGACGCCGCAACGGAAGTGAATTATAATGAGGACGTAGAATAAACGGAAGCAATACAAATGACATAAAAGTTTTTATGTTTGTTCACAGAATGTTTGAATATTTTAACTGGTCTGTAAACTTTTATTTGTTGGTAATGAATATCCGTTTAGGAATATTATTTAATCTTTGTCGATCGTTGTCATGACAACACCCATTTAAAAGAAACAATATACAACTTACAAACTACTGTAGGTATATATTATTAGTGAATCTAGTTTCATTATAAAAATAATTGCTCAGTAACCTTGACAGTGATACTCGTAGTACATTTTATCATTCGGTATAGCCAATTTTCCCGGAAAGGCAAAATTCGCAATATTATGCAATACTGTCATAGAACGGCCTTCTATTAAGGCCACGCTCTGCAGCGTTTCGTCTGGCAAGTTCGCCGTCCGCGCCTGCGCCTCGCCCGTCTGCCACCCCCATTCTCGCCGTTCGATCGCATTACGTAGACGGTACGTGAAACGTAATCGTAAGTAGGTCGTTGGATGGTTTTGCGCGCGCAGTTGTAGCCGTACTATCGCTCCTCCCCCCGCGGCGCCCGCCACTACGACGTCACTATTGATCGCGCACGTGGCGCCGTGAGTGACGTAGCGGCTGGCGCGTCGATAGTACTCCCTACACCCGCCCCACGCTGATCCCCGACGCCGTACCACCCTGCCCCCATTCGCCGCACCTTGCGACCCCCAATGACGCCACCTACCCCCAAGCTGCATGCTGCATTTAATAATGCCCGGCTCCAGCCCGTGCGTAAGCCTAGTTTTTGAACCTTAATGAACGCCTGAAGTACTCATTCATTCTTTTTACTCTTTGTTTTACAACCTGGCCTAGACATCGCTTATTTGCAAACTGCAAATTTACCTGCTAAATTAAAAAGACCTATGGTTTAAAACGCATCAAGCACCCTGTTCGAGCTTCCGGTACGAGATATATTAAGACGTTTAAATACCTAGTAGTAATGGACTTCCTATATACTCGTGGTAATGGCATCTCTGTATCTCCTTAGTATTCCTAAAATAGCTTTTAAAGTAGATTAATTACTTTTGCTTGTATTAATATATTATAAAGAAAAATGCTTTATCAGATAATTAATTACACGTTATCTGAATTCTAGGATTCCTGTGCAATGGTTAAAGCGGCGCAAATAGATATGCACGTGATAGCCAGCTATTTTTCAGAATCGATTGACGTCATCGCTAAATCAATGTTTACTTTCTTCGGTTACGCTTACTTTTACTGTTGCATATTAGATTGTCATTTCATAAATATACTATTTGTAACCTATCCAAAGATATCGAATGTCTGGTCTTAAATAAAATATAAGAAATTACTTTTTATCTTGTACTTAATATTTTACAGCATATCACATGTGTTTATCTTGCGAATGATGTACATTGATTATTTTTTGTTTCAGGTAAGACGATGAAAATCTGGTAACCTGGTGGGTAAATGAATTTTAAAATAACAAGCCGTAATTATTGATAATAATGTGATAACATTTCAAAAGTGTAAATGCTTTCAGAACTGTAAATATAATGTCGTAACTACTTGTATTGTTCAACCACAATCATTTTAATCAATTTATTGAATTTTTTATTTGATTTATATTTACATACGTACGTACACTCGTAAAAATGAACTCACGTCAAACAACCACGTCATGCCGGTCACATTTCGAATGGTCGATTCGAGTTTATTATTTGTATGATCAACTATCATAGTGGTTTAATATTAATGTATAATACAAATAAAAAATAGAGGTGCAGAAATTTCAAACTATTACATGTAATGATAACTACGCAAACACTTTTAATGCAGATAAACAGTGTCGTTACTCAGCTGTTTGTGTTTTGATGCGTAATTAACTATTTGAAGATAGCGCTGCTTTGATCTGCTGTTCCAAAGGCATAATAAAAATATTAGATGCGTAGCTAATGATGTCTTTTGAATTACATGTTCTTTGCACGCTTTTCCCGTTGGAACATATGGCACTCAGAAATAATGTATACTCTACATATTATGTTCGGGATATATAATAAAATGCGCATTATTGCGGTTGGTTGGGTAATTCAAGTTTCACTGAAACGTGAAACTGAAGCGCGTTTCGTCCGCCCACGGTCGCAACGCCGCTCTGTGCCTGCAATCACGTGTCTTCTAACTGCGCAATTCGTATACAACCTTCATTACACCATTGCCTATACAAACATATGTATGGACATGTATGACGTATAAACGGTACGTGGATTTTTTATGCGATTATCAGTTTTTATATTTAGCTCTCTAAATACTACGCCGTTCGTCGCAGAATCTATAATTAAATTATACTTTCGCATTATCTAAAATGTTCTTGGATAAACTGAAACATTCAACTTTATAAAATCATCCCACTCGGCTAATGTTTTTATATGGAGTTATTAAGGTCTGGGAAATTGTAGACTCTAGTTGCAAAGGTTATGGGTCACATCAGCCAGCGTGGGCGAGTAATCAAAATTTGAAACAATCTATTCTTATAGATATTCAAACTCTTCAACGAGTTTATTATTAAACCGATCATTATTTGCTTATCATATAATAAATATCATTTATTAAAAGTTTCGTCATAAACACATTATGTTTACTAGCTAATCTACAGCACTTATTTTGTTATTTGCTATTTTTTATTTGAAAAGGTTTGATATCATATCATATTTATTTATTCTGTTACCCACAGCTATAATTGCGAGAGAAAAAAACTTACATTAAAGTATAATACACGTTAGTGATAACAAGAATATGTTTTCCAATGATTTGGCAAATTATATTTAATTAAAATGATTTTATACCATACATTAGCATTGTATTATGTAATGTATTTCAATTTATATTTGTCGAGCGAGTCTTTTTCTTAAAAGCATTGAGTAGTCGGAAAAACGTTTATAAAGACGTATGCATGTTGTGATCATACATTTAGTACATAGTGAAAATGGGTGATACGCGTGTAAACTAAACGTGCAAAACGTATTTACACGTACTATTATTTAATAAGGTCATAGGTTAAACACGTGTTCATTGGAAAGGGTAAATATCTATCTACTTTATGTAGGCGGCGGTGTCATCATAATGTAACAATTACTACCACCTAAGGTAGTGATGGGGGTTGAAGGCCTTGTTTATTTTACTGTACTCACTTATAAAGCAATTAAACTGCACGTTTCTAAAGAAGTTTGGGTAAACGACGTGTAACTTTGAGAATTGTAACGCCAGTTGGTGATCAACAGTGGTTTATATAACCTTGTTGAAATAATGTCTTGATGTTTACATTTTGAACTACCTTGCACAATTGTAACATAACTTCTTTGTATTTTGATCACGTTTTTATAAACAGGAAAAAGCAAAAAAAAGCTCGAAATTGTGAGTCCATGACTCACAATTTCGAGCAAACCTAAGCCTGGTAACTCTGTGCTCACGTAGTAACTTAGGCCCGCGGACCGGGCGATGACTGCGTATATTGGCCGCGAGAAGCGTTCTCTTGACCGTCCATAGACTAATATGCACATTTCTTAATTCTTCGAGGTTGTTCTTAAGGTCCACATACGAAGACTTGCGATTTCCCAATGCACGAATCACAAGAAATGATCACCCCGTGGTTGGGTACATTGTTTTCTTCCAGAACCAGGCCTTCTGTTGACGGAACCGGTAACTTAATACCACTGCTAGGTTCTTTGAACCGTCGAGCGACTCACACTTAGCCGCTGAGCCACGAAGCATTGGCTGCAACCCTCTTCGAGCAGCGCAATAATTCTAGTAGCTTTTACCACTTTCTCTAACATTATTGAGACATTTTTATTATGAAAACCGATATTATCTTTTGGAACTTCGCACCAAAAATGTAGGATAAAAAGTGGTTTTCTGTAAAAACGAGCATCAAACGAAAATTTGAATTTAGAACATACTGTTTTAAACACCACGGCCTTTTTAAAACCGGCCAGTAACATGTACAAATGATTGAAATCATTTTGGTACCGTATTTTTTTAAAGAAGAATTAAAATCAAAACCGCCTGTTTTTTTTGAAAACGAGTGTATATATAATGATACATACCATTCAAGAGCTTCAAATTCAAAAGTGACAGATCGTATTTGTACAGCGTAGTTAAATAACAGCGACTTCCATACGATTTGTATTATTATACGTAAGGTCAGTGGGTCAGCTGGCCCACCTAGCTAGGTTAGCGTATCGCGGAGGTGGAGGCGGTGGCTCCGCAAAGGGTAGAGGTCGCTGCAAACTGCAGTGCGCTGCAATGACGCAGGGCGCAAACGGGGGCATTTCGCGTAGGAGGCTAGCTATGTAGGCGTCGAGCGACTTTATGGCGCACCACAGGCGCTGCGAAATTGCAAATACACGTGTATCCAATACTTTGTTATAATCCTTCCTGTTAAGCTATTGTTGTACTATTAGCCTTTGAAATACGAAAGAAGAATTCTTCTTTTGAAATAATTATTTTATGATTTAACTTAATATTAAAAAAAAATTAAGTTTATCTTATAAACACATTTATTGGTCATAAGAATCAATAAATGTAGTAGTTCAAGGGAATTCTGATAGTAGTTATGTAATCAGTTCCGAACTGTACCTTTATATCATGTAAAGTTTCAATATATAATACGCAGTTAAGTAAGCATTGCCCAACTGTTTGCTTCCTAAGACCTTCCCAGTAAACCTGTGAGGCGTCTAAGGCAACTTAATCGATTTAAAGTCTTAGGTAACCGCCAAGTGCTGGTGAGTTGCGTAAGAGGCAGACTGCGCCACTGCTATTTATTGTTTATGTTTCTCTAGAAGTACTCGCAGTACGCTCTAGATATTTTTTCTGCATTAACGCACGATTTTTTTTTTATCTTGATATTAAATTACTACTTTACAGTCTGCGATATCATCCGTCACTTTTCTCTTTCTTCCAGAACACGCGTTTAGCTGTTATTAGGAGTGGTGTTTGTTTTTCTTTGACCGTTAAATAAGCACAGTGCATTCATTTTCCGGGATAACAAATAGCCTATTCCAGACCAACCGAACTACTAAATTTCTTCCCGATCCTTTCATCCATCCTGGCGTGAAAGCGTAACATTGTAACACATTCACAAACCATTATTTGTATAATATTAATAAAAATACTTTTTAACGGCCTTGAAACGCAGTTTATTTAACTTTTTACCTTTTTGATCGACATTTTGGTCACCTTCTCTATATCATGAAAACGATTGAAGTTTTAAATCGCATTTAAAGCCTTTGAAAACTTGTAGTACAAAACGCGTAAATGTTATAAGCGTAGTGTTTAATGCGTAAAATATTGGTTGCATAATAAGTTAAAAAATTGACTTTAGAAATGTATTTCAGATTTGTCAGCTGTATTCGTTTATTACTGATTTCATAAGTTTGTACCAAGTGCAAATCTTTATTTCAGTACTTATTATACAATCTCATTTAATTTGAATCTGTTTTGAAGGAGATGAGAATGTTATTGTTACTTAGGACCACCATCCGCCTACGACTACTCCCACGTTTTTAGGTTGATACAGCTGCATTGGGTGGGCATATAGGTATTGTAGAAGTACTTTTGCTTTTAGATACAACAGCTTATGTAACTAGCGTACTTATGTTTAAAAATAACCAATGAGAATACTATCTCGAATGTTAGGAAATAAAGTAAGCGTGGCCAGGGCCTAGATGTATTATTCTAAATAATGTACCAAAAAGTCTCACACTAACTGTTAAGATATCACAAAAGTATCAATTTCCCTTACTGTGCGTTAAATGGAATTGTATATCGTAATGGAAAGACTATTCTCAGACAATAATAAGATTTATTTATGGATAGGTAGGTATTATAGAAGATGCTTATAAAGTATATATAGGGTATAAAAAAGCCAGACTGATAGTTCTTAAGCTTATAATGTTTAATTCTAACTGTTCTACCTTATTACAGACCTTGCCTCTAGGCTTACTCGTTTTGCGTGGGGGTCCATAATCGCGAAATGTTTTTAAAGAACGCTGGTTTGAATGAAATTGGAAAATCTTACAGGACAGGACGCCCACCAGTAATACTCGATGATCTGAAAAACTAAACTTTATCAGGAAATTAAATTAGAATTGAATAGAATTTCTAAAATATGTTCAGTGAGAAATCTAAAACTACAAATTAAATGTTGATAGGTATTCGACCGCGACTTCGTCCACATTGACTTCACTTTATATGTCGTCCCGCAGGAACCTTCCTCTAGATCTGAAGAAGCCCTGTCATGTCCCTGGTTGTGCCGTTAGAACCAAAAAAATAAACAGTTGTTTTTTAATAAAATTGATTTCTTTTAGCAATCTCTCCTGCTTGACACGAGTAGCGAGGTATATATGCCAATTTTATCGTCCTAATGTCATATTACGCTAAACACCATGAAAAAGCAACATCATATATTTTCTAACGTAAGTGGGTACGTCATCATACAGCAAACCCACCAACCACCCATAACCTTTTCCAACCAATCTGGTTATGCAGGCCGAATCAAGAAAGGGGAACGCGGAATAGCGACCACGCGCCCATTCTTGAGTTCCTATATTAAAGCAGTCGTACTCTGCTGAAAATAGGCTGGGAAGCCAATGGGTGACAAAATGCTGTTAATCGCACAGCGTAGCTTCGCCACAGAAATGCTGCACTGTCCGTCCCAAATACCGCTTTCTGCCGGTCTCCTTACCACAGACGATTTTCACGGCACCTGGTATCGGGGGTGGTATTATTCTATATTGCCGGTACCGAACGAGTACATACCAGCCATTGAAAGTCTACTGCTGGACATGAGCCTCTCCAAGAAAGGAGGATCTTTGCTCATAATTGCCGCGCTTGGCAAGCGTGCTGGCAATCGCAGAGCGTAGTTTTCGCGACGGGGATGCTTCTGCCCATCCCCGCCCTGTGCATTTAAGCTGTACTGTTCCGGATAGATATACCGCCATCTGTCGGTTCTGGTACCTTAGTCGCCTCTTACGACATCTGGTGCAGTGGGAGGTACGTTTCTACTCTGCCAGGACCTCACGGCTCACGGAACGGGTACAATTTAATACAATCATCATGCTTCAACAAGATTAACTTTAGTAAATGACACTTAAATCTTCCTCGTGAATCACTCGGTTCATTGGCATATAACCCATATGAACCCGACAGACAGACAGAGGAAGATTATTTTACATAAAATAGTGAGCTCTAACAAGTCTAGAATTTAATCAATTACCGCCCTAATACTACTTTTAATCTATATAAAAAAAACATACGCAACCATTTACTTCATTATTTACGTATATTGTTTGATAAACACTTAGTGTCCCCACTCAGGCTATTAGAACATATCTTATTCAAATAACACTCAATAATAGGTTATATCAGTGATTGCTAAAGTGGTTAAAAAGGTTATTTGAAGAGTTATTAGCATTTCGCGAAATTACGTTAACCATTGCAGCGACTATTATTTTAAATGAGCATGAAATATATTTCAAATCCGTCTAATGTGATTGAAACTATTCTCGCTCAACATTCATATAAAGTGTAAATAAATTATTGGTGTCGCTATCATTTAAGTCGTGGAACTTCCACCGTTGACCTAAGAGATTGCTGCGTCTAAGAGATTTTCATCATAATTGCTACACTTGATAAGCGTGGCAATCGCGGTAAGTAATATCGCTACTGGTAAACATACCCTCTGTTGAAATGATCAACGCTATTTCTAATATACTAATATTTTATAGTTTAAAAAAAGGTAGTTGCTTATCTTATTCATTTCATGCACTTTCATTAAGTTGTTAGTGTTTGGTAGCCTCAAAAAGTTTAAGAATCGCTGGTGTAAATCAGCCCGGCTAGTTCCGCTAGGTTGCTACGTTTGAGGTCGACGTCTGGGTCACTACGGCCGCGGCCGCGCGCTGCCGCCATTGTTTCACTACGTATCTCTATTAAAGCCAGGTCTATTTATAAACCTCCAGGTAGTAAGAGTGGATGTTTTGATTGTATCGACCTCTGCAACGTATTAATAAACCGTAGTGCTGATAAATGTGGAATTGCGGATTTTTACATAAAGTTTTGGTATGGGTCTTCTTAATGTTATGTAGGCGCACAGTTTCTAGCTGTGCCCACGATTTCATTTACGCAGCGTACGTAACGTAAGCTATCAAAACGTATATAAAATTTGTCGTTTTTGCCACATTTTTTGTTGGTGCTACGATCGTTTTAGTGGTAGCGTGCGTTGTATAGCCTAAGTTACTGCTTATTATATCTGCCAGTGCAAGTCCCATTAAAATTGGTTTCCCGTCCCGCCGTTTCAGATATTACCTCAAACTAACAGGCAGGCAGACAAAAATAATGATATTTTGATGGATGTACCGTGTATACAACTATGTGCATTTAGTGAATTAAATGTAAAACTCCAATTTTATTTATATGACTGAAACGATTGACCTCATGGAGGACAACATTCGCCACTTTATTGCCGATATACGGCCACAAATGTTGGAAAAAGTCATCGAAAACTGAACGCCTAGATTAGACTACGTCATAGTCCGGACGTGGCGGTCACGTGCCAGGAGATTGTCTTTCGAATAAAGTAAATTTTATATCAATAAAAAAATCTTTGTTTTATTCCATTTCAAACCTCTAAAAACACCCCTTGTGTATATATATTGTCATAATCAGAATATATATGTTATAGGCTTCAATCTATGAGATATGAGCGGCCATCCCACTTTGTCTGAGAACAGGCTATAATTGCCAAAGTATGCCATATGTATGCAGGCGAAAAGGCGGGTTATCGTGAACTCACGTTCATGTACATTTCACTAAGAGTGTCTGGTCATTTTAATTTGTTAATTTGAATACGTTCGGAAGAAGGGCCAATGGAGAAACAAACGCATACTAATTCGGCGACTGGTGTAGGTCTGTTATATATTTTAAATTTAAAGGTTGTGCGTAACAGTGCGCTGGTTAAGACCGACATATTGTGGATGATTCTTAGTAGTTCTTGTCTGTTCTATATTCTTGCTAACAAAGACGTGCGAGTCTAATGCATGGTTTAATTTTTTTACTAGTTTAACGATCAGCAACAGAATTTAGCTTAACACCACTAGAGCCCTCGCGTTTTTGCCTGCGTACAAATATTAAAAAAAATGTATTAATTACTTTTTAAGTTGGCAAACAAGCATACAAACCTTGTGTGGCTGGCATCATAAGCATCAGAGGAAGCGATAATTTAGTGTATCTGTAAATAATAACTTACAACCAACCCCGCCCCAGCTTCGCACGGGTGTAATGATGATGATAATAATAATAAATGCAAAAATGCCATTGCGAACTTTTTGTAGACCTTCTTAAGTTGTACAATACTGTAGTTCATTATTTTGATCTATCTCATCAGGTTCAAAATGTATTTAAACAAAAACAAAGAATTGTATTTATTCACATTAGAAAACTAAAATTATCTACTATATTATACATATAAACCCACCTCTTGAATCACTCTATCTAATAAAAAACCGCATCAGAAACCGTTGAGTTGTTTTCAAGGTTTTGCAGGAAATTACTTTGTTTTACTATACTATACTATGTAGTGATTATGTTTTATGTAGATGTATAATCAGTTTATATTATTGCAGTGTTATAAAAATCCAGCCAATAGTGCGGGACACATTAACAAATATTCATACATCCGGACAAAAAATCCTTTCGTTTATAATATTTGGTAGGTTTATAGAAATAAAAATTCCGATACAAAAATCCGTAAAGGAACAAACGACAAGAATGAGTGAGAGAGTGCGGTACCAATAACAAGTCATACAGTCATCATCGGTGTCTGTAAACATCAAGTCGTTGACGCGTTGCACACGTAAAGCCCTACCCAGTGTAAATAGTAGTATTATGTACCTTCCGCGAAATGTATGACTTATCTCAAAACAGGAAAAATACTTGACGGTCAAAACAAAAATATTTTTTTATATAATTTTGAGGACTAAGAATAAAATGAGAGACCTCTTATATGTAGCCTAGTTGTACCTTTTAACTGGTGACTTGAATGTTTTATGAATACTTTCAAATCGGTCCAGCTTGGTAGCATCACTTGTATAAATGTTTTTCTGAGCTTCGTTCTCACTCGCTCATGAATACATAAAAAATCTGTTAAAGAGTGGTATTATGAACGCATAGATCTTAGAAAATAGTAAACACGCGTAGTACGTCGTTGGCGAGTGCGTGCAGTCTTTTGTTCCCTGAGCGCATACCGACCGCACTTGTGCGGTCTAACATGCGTTCTCTCTAGTTTACCGTCAGTTCCGTTTTGTCAGTCTTGGCTTCTGGGCGTTTTCAGCCAAAGGGCTCATTAAGGAGCGACTTGGTCTATTCCTTCAGCGCTGGTATAGTAATATTACGCGTTCACAACTTTTTTTACACTTTTGGTTCCGACATTTCGGTTCTCGCAAAGTTACCGAAGGCGTTAAAAGAGTAATTTTATTATGAAGTTTGAGTAGTCCTGCGTTAAGCTTTTTTATGCGAAAATGTTTTTATTTGTATTTATAAAATCTGATGTTATGCCTTATATTCATAACATTAGCAGCAAGATTACTAAGATTATAAAAATAAAGATAAAAATGCAAATAAAACTACAAACAATAACAATAAAGTAGCTTGTATTGTTTATAAGGTCATTTTTTATTACTAACAAACTGCAAGACTTGCTGAAGCGTTTTCTTGTTTTATATCGGAAAATATATATATCACACATATTAAAAAACATAACATTAGTAACGTAAAAAAAGGCAAGTAAAACAAACAACAACAATAAAGTAGCGTATATTGTTTTATAAGGATTTAATTAAGACTATAAGACTTGCTGTAGCATTTTCTTGTATTATCGGATATTATTTTTTTTAAAGTAAAGTCTTTGTACATCCATCACACCCACATATACTATTTGTTGTGATACTTATCTTCGCCGTAGACGTGAAAATAGATTCAATTTTATTTCTAAAACTATATCAACTTTTTTTATTATGTAATCAAAAATATCGATTTTATTCTCTTCTACTTTACTAATTCACCTTTTATCTCTTTACGTTAGTTGCGCTCACGCAGGTAAAAAATAAATCAAGCCTCTAATAGACAAGTACTATTATTCTGTAACTGATGGAAAAGTTATTAAAATCTCTAGCAATGGGTAAACCTAAATTTGATAACCGCCCACGTAAGCCACATGCGTATTACGGGTTATCATAATTCATAGGAAAACACTGATATTGTTCTTATTAAATATTACAAGCTTATTTCATTTACCGTTTTGTTTTTAATTTTATTTACTTATCACTGTTTTTATTATATAGCTGATTATATAACTTTATTCAGCATGATGTGAGTAAAAAATACTTGGCTAGACCAGACCGTAGATCAGCTCTTATAACTAAAGAATTTCTGCGGTTTCGTTTCCGTAAATTTTGATTTAATTGATACATGTTGGAATTGGATTTCGATACTATTCTCATCAGTATTTATTTATCTGAATATTTTTCTAAAATATGAGTTGCCTGCGTTACTACTAGCAGATGTAGATGGACAATAATGTGTGTGCTGAGCAGGTGTGGTGGCAATTGCAGAGCGTAGCTTTGACCGGCTGTTTCAGGTGGATATACCGCCATCTGTCGGTTCCAGTACGCCTGGTTCCAAGGGAGGTACTATTTTACTATAGTTTAGAAAAATATCGTGGGTGGCCGGTAGTATATCACTTACAATTTAGCTTATTTTAGATGCATGAACTATATTAATATAAAGTTTAATTTAAATCCATTTAGTATTTGCGTAAACAGTATCAAACCTCCATGCATAGATACATCATTCTATTTTGCGTTCGGACGTTGAATGACTTATATTAGTTCATCCGCTTCTGTGAAATATATTTATGTTAACAAAATAAAAACATTTAAACAGGATACGTCTTTTATTTGCATATGTATTAGCTGACGTGTTCTATTCTTCGAATTAAACTCTGTTTCTGTCATGCTTATCCTCTATTATGTTACTTTTCGCCTGTACATAGCTGTCCAAACGTAGGTTTTTATAATCTTAGTTACTGTTGTATTTGAATCCAAATTCTTATTTGTATTTTTATATCTGTTTATATGAAACACATATAGTGAAGTTGAAATGTGACGCGTAAATAACATTAAAAAGATTCCCTACTTAGTATCACGTGAAAGTTTATGCGGATTTATGCATGTTTTTAATTTCTTCCCAAAAGTATCTTAAATAAAATTATGAAGAGTAATGATTTAATTTGTCGTTTGTTTGTTACGACTTGACTCAAAAACGAATCAACGGGTATTAACAATTATTTCACTGATAGAAAGCTACATTATCAGCGACTCGTATAAACTATATTTTATCTACGTATTCCCACAGGAACAGGAACTACGCGGGTAACGGTCTCTACATTTGTATAGTAGTCGAGCTGTACCCGCAACTTCGTCTGCGTGGAATAGTGACTTTGCGTAGCATATTCTTCTCAAAATGTATATACTTCGCCCGTATTTACCACTTTTTTATTGATGTTCCGCTCATATTTGGCTTAGTGTGATGTAAAATGGCCTAAGTTGCGCCTTATTTTATCACCTATCTGCTAGTCCTATCAAAACGTCCCATCAAAACCAGTCCAACCGTTTCTGAGATTACTTCAAACAGGCAGATAAATTAAAAATATGTATGTTATTTTGTTATAGGTACCGTGTATATGTACATTGTATGTTTAACCATATGGTTTTAGGTAAAAAGCAGTTCTTTTAATATTACAAACAAACACTCTAATTTTATTTACATGTATTGATGGGATTTGTAAAGTGTATACAGACAAAAGCGCAGGCAGGCGCTAGTGTTAATAATCAAAATATAGAAATATTCGGCATGAGTGGAATGTAGGACGCCGCTGCAAGACCGTCAGTGACGCAAGTTGTTTTGTTGACTTCACTTAGTCACTTGAATGTTTTGCAAGAAGAAAGGTGTCCCCGTTTCTGTTGTAAACAAACATCGTCTCTGATTTGCTCATATTCTTAACGCTGTTTTTCTTCCTTAAAAATAAGGTCATATAAACACGCGTGCTCTTTATTATCCTCGAGTGTTTGTTTGAGTTTATTTATGATAGCTTAGACCAAGGGACTTGTTTGGTAATTTACTGCATAGACTTTTAATTCATAAATCGAAAAAACAAAATTGTATCGGCAGCTGACTTTGAAGAAAAATTATCGGTGTACAAGAAATTTGGGCGTATAGAAATTAAACTTATTCTATTTGTTCTAAAGAACATACCATTCAATAAATACAGAGCTGAAAATTACTATACGTTAAGTGACGTCCGTGGCAAAGATATATGCGATGTTGGGTCTTTTGTCGTTAGTCATTTGCGAATCGGTAGGGATGTATCCCCGTTATTGTTGTCAATAAATTTGCTTACGATTATTGTTTGTCGTTTATCGAAGCTATTAAAACCTAAGAAATCTGTTTGTCGTGCCGGTTGAGATGACACATCGTTTCTCACTATGTTTTGTCATGAAGAAGTACGTTATCAACAAGTCGTACGTAAGTAGTTTTGAAGATATGTATTTTGGGCGTCAACTAACAGGTTACGCATTGTTTTTTTAAAGAGACTTTATTTATTTTCCCTGATTCTTATAACTGACATTATTCACGTTTGTTGTACAATATTTGTAAAGAATTAAGCTAAATGATTCGCCGGCTTGTTTACGATTCTTCTAAAAAACTTTGGAAAGTATCTTGCCTCACTCATATAATCTAGTTATAGATTTTCTTATTTGTTTATCCTTATTTCAGAATATGAGGTATACATATTTATGGTTAAAATAACTTATATAATAGTGAAATTTAATGATTTATGAGTATTTGTGTAATCCGAAGTAACATATTTTACGTTAGTGTATTTTTTTATTAGCTAGGTAGATAAACAAGTATACAGTCCGCGTGATATTAAGCGTCTCTGCAACCTATAGTCATTCTTAATACACAAGGATATCACTGACTCGTTGCTAAACTTGTGACTTGAGGATATTATGCCACATTACACACTAAATTAACTGCCTCTCTCACCCTTTAGACCGGAACACAGCAATGGGAACACTGCTATTTGACGGTAGAATTAAGTGTGGGTGAGGTGAGGTACCAATGCAGACGACATTTGGTATGAGGTCTACCTCATGTATTATACCTTATAGCACGTGTCTATTACGTTATGACGTCTCCCAAAATGGCACGTTCGCTAAAAAAAGGTTTGTTAATCTCTACCGACAAAGTATCAATGGATTTTTTTTTATTAGATATACAGATTTATTTTCTGAAAATATACACTACAATGTTGCTATGTTTGTTTGTATTGTATGAGTAACACTAGCTTTAAGCAATCGGTTGTGTAGCAGTCAACAGCGAAATCTAAGAGGAAAACGATACAATGCGTGGGGAAACCCCAGTGACATATTAGACGAATATTCATTTTAATATGGACACAGTATCGAGCTTATCATACATACTAAATTATTATTTAAACGAATTGAATCAAATTGTGTCCTCGCATGGGTTTTAATTTTTTAATTTATTAAATAGATATTCTGTTTTAAACCGTGTGGTATAGCAGAGTAGAATAGTACCTCCCAAGTAACTAAGGACCAGAACCGGCAGATGGCGGTATATCCATCCGTAACAGTGTAGCAATTAAGGGCAAAATTCCCCTTTTCTTTGGGAGGCCTATGTTTAACAGTGGACTTTATATAGCTGATATGATAATAATGGTGGGATTTACTTTTTTTTTAATTCTAGATTCAACTTTGTATCGTATCTAGGTGTAGCAATTTATTTATTAATAGTTTATACATGACAAGCAGAACCCCACAGTTTTATCCCCGTAGTTACCGTTCCTATCGGAATATAAGAGTGAAGTTTCTTATAGTGAAAGCATTATTTAAATTAGTCGAGTAGATTTTGAGTAAAATCGTACCAAACAAATAAACAATGAAATATTTCCTCTTTATATTAGTATAGATAAATATTTTATGAATTGTGGATACTGATTCGTGGCAGTCGGGTTCGATTGAACTAGAGTAAATAATAGTAACGTTAGCTACGAGTATATGATTTCTGTTTGTTTTTACATTGTATACTTTAAATAGGTTTCGCTTAAAGCATTACCTCACTTTTATGATCAATTTATATTTCAGATATTGTTAACCGAGAGAAACCCTACTGAATATACCAGCCTATTTTTAAGCGAAACCATTTTTGTATTTTTTAATACACATTTTTATGACAATCTCTTTAGCATCATTCTAGAAAAAAATGGTAATAGTGCGGGCCTCGTCTGAAACGTCAATATTTAAAACACAATAAAAATCCCCCTTCATTCTAAGTAATCTTTACTAAATGTACTAGAAATTCAAAAAATCGAACAAGCTCTAGTGTTATCCATTTCCAGTGAACAATAGAAATGCATCGATTGTTCGCTTGTAAGAACAAATTCCTTCCGGTGACATTAAAATAAAACTAAAACTGTCGAATGATAACACATTGTAATTACAATCGACAATCGCGAAGCAGGATGTTTTGAAGACGCAAAACGTTATCGGCATTATGTTTGGTTATCTATTCTAAACAACAGCGCCGCGCGTGCTGCGGTGCCGTCATGTAGGTGATAAAGGATTTAACGAGAACTGTCAATTTAAGTGTATGTCAAATTAATCTGTATTGAACCAACTCTATTGTTATCTTACATCATCATAGCAGCGGCAAATAATCCACTGTTCCATAAATAGGCCTCCCCAAAAGAGGGAGAATATTCTCTACAATTGCGGTGCTGGGCAGGCGTGGTGGCAATCGGCATAGATTGCGACGGGAATGATACTATACCGATACCCGTCATGTTAAATTTAAACTACACTATGCGAAGCATAGATATACCGCTATCTGTCGGTCGCGGTATCTCAGTCGCCTGTTACAACCTCTTACTGTAGCAGGTACTATTCTAATCTACCGGTACCCCACCTCGAATTTTACAACTGAAGTGCTAGTCGTTTTTAGTATTTGTTGTTAGTCGGTTTTATTTCGTTTTAAAAATCATTCCGTTGTTTTTTTTCTGATGTGGTCGACCTTATCTGTGAGCACTTTTAACTCTCCCTGCGATACTGAATGTGAAGCGTGGGCACAAGAACCAACCCCCCCCCCTTATTATTAAACTTGGATTTAATTTTTTAAGCCGTTTAAAAATTAAATCTAAGATTAAATGAAGGAATACGCGTATATTTATTGAAGACTAGCAGAGCCTTGTAATTTTGTAATATTCTGTAAGTGAAAGATTTTTTAAAATTGATCCTATAATACTCGAGTTTGTTGGTTACAAACGTACAAAAATAAAAATAAAATCCTATGCAATTTCCATTTTAGGTGGAGATATCATTTTTTTTTAATTAAAAAAGTCTAATCTGCTCCAAAAAAGTTATAGCTTTCTATTAGAGAAATAATTTCAAAATCATTAAGTATCTTATAATAATAGTATAGATGTATAATGATGATTCTATTAACACACTGCGTGAATTAGGTCTCTCAAACCGTAAGTAGGTGTGATTTTTAGGAGGAATCTCTTAGCATCATGTGGTTAGAAGATATTGATTTGCAAAATTCATATTTTTAATTAAATTTCATATTCGGACAGGATTATTTCCGCTATATATAATAAGTGTAGGCCATATATCATCATTTATCAATCATCGGTATCAATTAGTTACCTAAGAATATAATAAACAATAACAGTAATTATTATATTGGAATGTCCGTTGCCTAGAAGAATCTACGTCAAACTTCCGTACTTTATTTTTAACTTTTGTTTATTTTTGACGAGAGTCATTGTTTATATAATTATTTATTTCTATGTTTAGTATTAAAAGGAAAACTGTATTACTATATATAAACATACTGTTTAAGTATGTCCAGTGGGATTTTCACAATTTTGTTTTTCCTGTTTTTAATAAGCTTGTTGTTTTATGCACATATGTGGTCGTTCGCATATCTAATATTACAAAGAGATTTTTGTAACTTAAAGGTTAAGTGAATAATATTAAACAAGTTTAACCGAGAAAAGACGAGGATGAGGAATTTTAGAAGGAATCTCTATTTTTTCTAGTAAAAATGATATCGTTATTTTTTAAGACATAATTACACAAGAATAATGCAGCATTTTAATGGTGGAAGAATTGTCGAAATCTATACTGTAGTTTTTGAGTTTATTCGTGCCAAACATCCAAAAACATCGTTTATTCTTTATAATATTAGTGTAGATAGAATCAAATAACTATAAATCTATTTGTTTAATGAGTAATGTTGTTACACTATATTATCATGTAATGCACATTAGTAAACTGAACTAAAAATAAAAATGTATTGCTCCTGGATACTTATAATTAAAAAAAGTCCCTCGTTACACACGTCATTGATATCGGTATTGTGTGATACAATATGAGATTCAGTTTCATATTACATACGATCTTCTAATTTGACCGGTTATGCAATTCATTAAGCTTAAACGAATTATGTAATTAACTAAATTATGTTAAAGTAAAAAATACTTCAATAAAAAATTATAAGCATGAATTATCTGTACATGCTAACATTTAAATTTATACACCCACATACAAACATTTAAACCATATTACCAATGCATTTAGTTTTGAATTCAACCTTAGCATAACTTGCGACGGAGTCGTTTATCTCACTGAGATCGGCTTGAGGTAGGTCACAAAAAATTATACGTAACATCCTGTTTACAACTTGATAGAATAGCTCCGCGTGTGCATTCTTACTATCTTGCATTGCATTGTAACATTGTGTGATTTATGCAAATTACGAACATTTGCTTAAGCTTTTTTCTATTACACAAAATACGGAGTGTTGCAATGTTGCTCCTTTGTTGTAGTTGTATATTCATTGATATAAAGGTAAACGGATGTTTTGATATCCATTAATTTAATAAAAAATTTAATTATACCCTTAATGTAATATTTATTTTAAGTGAAACTAAAAAGATCTCTGATATATTAACTAAAATATTAAATGAAGAATACTTTTTCTAACGTACACATTATTAAACAGTCCGTTAGAGAGTACAGTAGCAAAGAATACAAAATGTACGAGGGTTGAAACATGTAAACAAAGACACATTTCGAGTAAACGCGACAATTGCGTGTAAAATTCGAAATAATACAGACGTCTAGACCGCGGTAGATAATACTTAGTTTAGTCTAGACGGGCCATGACCTCTTTGACATCGACTTTACCAATCTAGGTACCTGCCAGCGGCGGTCGTAGTAGGTGTACACTGTCCATTCGGTCAAGCTACGAATTGTACCCACATCTAAATGTTGATTGTACATTTACATGTTTCATTATAATTATTATACATGGTTTGTAATAATAAAAAGTAATTACAGACACTACATAAAACTTATTTAAGAAAAGTTAATCAATTATCTAAGTATGAATGCTCTTTATCGCTCCTTATCCGAGGAATATTAATAACAACCGGGAAATATTAAATCTAAAATATATGATGGTAATTAAATAAAAATACCCGTTTTTTATAATAACATTAATATGTATAGAGCTAGGTTAGCACTTACTATATGATTCAAGAAAGAATAGGTATTAATTCCAATGATACAAAAAATGTGTCTGATTTTTGAAAGAAAGAGAAATATTAATGAAGTAAATTTAAAGAAATATCAATTTAATTTATTTAAAATCTTTGTATCTAAAGTTGTATATTGATTGATATTATTGTAATGCATACGATTTGTAAAATTGTCTGAAGAATGTATTTTATCCTGTTTCATTTCATTTGCTAATATATCCTCAGTAGGTTTTGTCTATACATCGGCTAGCTGTTATTAGCATTTTGTTTTCCCGCCTCCCCTTGGCAAACAACGGTGCAAACACTCAATAAAATTTCAATTTCCAGAGCCATTGACCGGTGTTCTTATAAAAACAAAACTAGGTTGCGTTTTATATTCAAAGTCGAATCCAAGATTGGATTTTGTCAAAGAAATGATTATATAACATTTTGCAGGCACTTACCGATCGTGTGGCTTACGTTAGCATCTCTGAGGACAAACAGTATTACTTTTGCTAAGGTAAAGGAATTAAATCATCATCATTAGCCATGATTGCCTCTGTAGGTAACTGGTGGAGTAGAATAGTACCTATTCTACCCTACCTGAATATGAGCAGGGGCACTGGCCATGAACAATCACGTGGTCCTCATTGCCTTCCGAAGCTCGGGATATTTTCGCTCACCCATTCCAATATCAACCGTTGCGACAAATGCCGCACATAGTGAGCGTAACGTTTAGTCAGCAATATTTAATAATATCGTTAATAACATATCCAATAGAGTTATTTCTCCAAGTAAGATGTAATGCGCTTATGTTATGATGATTTTTTGTTGTTCTTAGTTCGACCCCTGTTCTGTATGCCGCAATCTGTCTATGTCGAAGTGACCTTTGTTTTGTTTTGCTGTTATTCGCAAACACATTTGCAGAGTTGTTTGTGCATAATTATCACGAGTTCAAAATAGCAGTTAGAACGAGTCATTTAGCAGTCACATTGCATGTCGGTGTTTGGTTCGTGGCGACGTAGATGGCAACGCGGAAGCACGCAATGTCCGTGAATTGTTGTCCTCTATCCGCTGTGTCATTGTTTTGCAGTTCAATCATCGCTGCAACGTTGAAGTTTTGTTGACGGCTGTCAGTTGGTTTTGTAATAACAGGAAAAAATGTTCGTATCACTTTTTTCCATTGTCCGTGTAGTATATTAGAAATTACTGTTAAAGCTAACAGACTGGTGTATAACAGAATTTTTATATCTAATTTGTGAAATTAACGAGGTAAAACCCGATTTGCTGTTTCGACTTAACGATGTGAAACTAAAAGCGAGAATCAAAACAGTTAATTGTGAATTATCCCGTTAGATGTGTAGTAGTAATGGAACCACTTATTTTTTTTTCCGACGAACCTATTGCTGAACTACTCAGACGTCAATTCCAGCGCCACTGAAGAAAAAGGCGGAAGGCCTCTCATAGATGAGTTGTCCGATGCCCGTTTATTATATCATGTTGCTAAAAATATTTAATTTTAACCATTCGATAACAACTATACTAATGACAACCAATAGACTGTAGAATGTAGTTTTAAGCGTGCCATGTAAAATAACAACATATTATAGAATGTTTTTAACTAATTGTAAGCGACATGATATTGCAGTGGGCAGGTCACTTAGCACGTAGCACTGACCAGACATGGTTTGTACACCATGTACCCACATGATAAACCTATTTTGGATCTGACTAAAACCGCAGGATCGCGCAAAATGCAGGCCGCATACAACCGGTCCTGTTGAAAATAACTTGGGCAGGCCTTTGTGCAGTGGACGTCCTACCGCTGGTATGATGAGCATTATAGTCTATTAGCGAAAACACTGATTTATAATACCAAACCCTCCGACATTCGTTTTTTTTATTTAACCTTTGCAGACAGACAAATGGCAATCGCGACTGGATGTTTAACAATAGCAGTAGTACTACTAATATGAATACATCGTCGATGCTCTTCGTTAATATAGCTCAACTGATTCATCTGACAGCACAAGTTCATCTGATTGCACATCCAAGCGGAAATGACTTCACTCTATGAGATTGCCATTGTTTTTATAATAGAATATTATTTTTACCGCGCCGTGAGGTACCAGCAGTGCAGCAGTTCTTACGACACCTGATGCAGTGCGTGAGGTAAAATAATACCTTCCACTGCACCAGGTGTCGTAAGAAGCGACTAAGGTACCAGGACTGACAGACAAAAAACCTCCTTTCTTAAAGAGGCTTATGTCCAGCAGTGTACTTCCAATGGCTGATATGACGATGATGTTTTTTTTTTAATAATTGATTTATCTCCATCACGTTTAAATAAACTTGATTATCCGTCGGTAGAAGTGGCAGAAATTAAATTGACACACGATTCTATTATATATTTACAACAACATTGCAATTTAGAAATAAAAAGACAATTTTAGTAATTATTATTGTTCAACTGTTTTTATTTTTCGAACAAGTTATCTATATCAATTCTTCAGGTATTATCTCAAGATTTAATAATTATATTTTAAATTGAATGAACGTAACCTATATACATGCAAATAATGTTATTTCAATGTTACCGGCAACGTGCAGCTATTTGAACTTAATGATAACGAAAATAACATTTTCTTATATAACGAAAACAAAATGATTACACATGTCGGACGCTACAATTAATTGATACGCATCTCCACACATACAAATTGCATATAATTACAAGTTATTCGTCTGCTTATTAGAGTTGATTTAACTCGTACTGATCAACCACCTGAGTACGGTAACTTAATTTTGATTTACATTGGCATGTTGCGCACCTGTAGTGTATACGAGCCTCATTAGATGTGGCCAGCGAGCCGTTTCTTATTAGCCCCGTGCTGACGACCCTATAAGACGGTTGTTGGTAGGCCTGGCGCATGAATTCAGTAGCATGTGGAAAATCATATCGGATTCTTCTTCATACGAATACCTGCTACTTTTCTTCGCGCTGCCTGAGATCACGCATTAAGTCGCTGATGTACGGATTGATGTGTACGTATAATACTGCACGTTTGCTGTTACTGCACGAAATTTAATGCAATATTAAATTGGGCATTTATATAAAAGCAATAGCGCTTATGTTACTCGCTGATAATGGAACTTGCTATTAGTGAAAGTGTTTTTAATTGTTCCAGTAGTTTATGAGTAATATAAATCCCAATTGCGTTTCCAGTTTAGGTAGGGATCTCACTTTTTGTGTATATATAATGTAGCCTGTGTTCCTCCAGATGAATATAGATTTCTGTTAGTGAATGTATTTCCAATACTGGTTAAGAGACACACATCTTGTCTCTTTATAATACCATATCAGCTTCTAGACGTCCACTGCTGGACATAGGCCTACCCATGAAAGGGAGAATTTGGTAAAAAAAGCGTGATGGCAATCGTAGTGTAGCTTCGCGACGGGAATGCTGCTGCCTATTCCCGCTCTGCGCATAAAAGTATACCGTTTTGGATGCATATACCGCCATCTGTCGGTTCCGTTACTTTAGTAGTCTCTTACGACAGCCGGTATAAAGGTACTATTCGGCTATGCCGGAACGCTACGGCAAAGTATTAGTATACATACATAATATTTAGTATGTTCTTGAAATTTCACATAAGATATTACTGTGAAAAAATATCTATTAATTTAGTGACTAAAAGTAGCAATAGTTCCCATGCCTAGTTGTTAGTTCCGCACTATTGCGGTATAACAGTCGCATTCCGGTTGCTTGCCCCCCGATTCGCCGGCGTATCTTCGTTGATACGACTCATTGTTAGGCATAGCTGTGTTTCGTATGTATGAACTGTCATGATTTGTGGTGGCTTATTTACCAAACGTGTACCACATGTAAGTTTTAAGAAAACGAAAAAAGCACTTATAAAATCTAAAAATAAAAGCATCGTTCTGACTCGGTCTATACATACTTGTATATATATACAAAATTATGCTGCTAATTACACTTCATTTCAAAAGTATTCCTTATTTACGTATAACAAGTAAAAATAACCGTACAAATGTGGTGATACCACAATTAATTCGCGACAGATTTGGAAAACCGTATTCGTGTATGCATGAACGATAATAATGACATGGTTACATTTGACACGGTATTACCACATTTTTTCCTCTACTTGATAATTTTTAATAATATATATAATTTATAAGCACTATTGAGAGAAGGGCAATAACTAGCAGTCATTTATTGGGCCTCAGAAAATATATTGTTGTTTATTATATTATCTGAGGCCTTTTAACTCATCATTTTTATCATTAACGTCCATAGCTAAACATAGATCTTGCCTAGACCTTAGCGTCGTGAGGAAAATGCTTCTGCCCATCCCCGTCCTGTTACATTGGAACTGCGCTGTTTCAGGTAGATATACCGCCATATATCGGTTTCGGTACCTCAGTCGCCTCTCAATATACTTGGTGCAGAGAGAGGTATTATTCTACTCTCCCGAAACCCCCAGAGCACACGATAGACTATCGGGTGTAAATATATAATTTAAAATGGACTGTGGAACTCCAAAGATGTATAAAGAAATAGCATTTAAATATGTAAATGGTACATTTATAAACTTTAGAGTTAATTAAAAATGCATGTTACTATTATTTGGCGGTCAAATGTTCTACAAAATATGATCGCATTTCGCAAGCAAATGTGAATAATTTTTATTTTAAAACTGTTTTGTCTAAATCAGACTGCAGAACCTTAGATAGTCAGCCAACGCAAAACAGTATGCAATCCTGACTTTACTATATAGTGACAGGCTATTTTCTGAATTAGGTATTATTATTTATCAAGAAAACACATTGATTGGTATTAATAAATGCAGAATATTTTTTTTCCTAAATTACGTCTTAAATTGATTACTACAATATTAAAAAACCTTTGCAAGTAGTGGCCAGCAAACCCAAAACAGTAATAAATCCTGACACAATTGTCTGTACAGTGCGAAACTATTTTCAGAAGTATGTACTGTTAAATAACATTATAATGAAAGTGCAATCGTTGCTATCAATAAAGTTTCTAAATAAGTTTAACTTTATCATACATTTCGTCATTAAGAATTACATTATTACATTTTTTTTAATAATGATATCTACTTTCCTGGGAGAAAAGTCTTGACTTTTAGTGTCTGGGTGTAAATAATGGGGTTTTTAAAATAAATTATAATTGGTCGATATGTAGGGACATTCTGCAGTACGCAGACTGAGAAGAGACGCGAAGGTTTACGATACAAATTAGATACATAAAGATGATTCCGATAGCTCGCGCTGCGTCAGCGAACTGACGCAATGTATGAAATGTATGAGCATATTCCTTCCGTGATCACCATACCGTAATCCATTTAGGTGCATCTTCTTTAATGCGGCGCGTATTGTGTAGGCCTTGTGGTACTCATTCTGTTAGGCTGGAGACGTAGCCGTGCTTTGCGCACGCGCGTGGGAATCACCGCGCGCGGGTGCGCGTGGGCAACGCGTGGTTCTCACGCCCATTGTCTCTGCGACCTACGACCAGCCATAATCAATAGTCTCTCAGTAATTCACAAATAACGTTATTTTTAAATAAATGAACACTTCGAGTAAAATCTTTTTGCTTATTAATATGGAAGTTATTTAATTTTTACTTATATTTATTTATATTTAAATTTTTACTGTCAATTATACTACTAAGCAAGGCTTATAATTAAACTTTAATATATTTTCAAAAGTGAGCTATGCTATACATGAAACAGTAATAAAACGAAATGTATCTTAATTTATTAACTCTATAAGAATACTAAAATATGAGATATTTCAATTAGAAGAATTCCAACACAAATAAATCAACATACTGAGGTATTTTTTAACCAAGGCCCTAGCCTTTGACATTCCGACATTATCTGACCTACTAAATAGCGGACGTTGTGTAACTTCAAACCTGTCATTAACTAATCATTTTGACGTTACGGGAAAGAGCTGTTTAGAAACAAAACAATCAAAAAGAAAAATTCTTACACAAAACTAATGATGACAAATAGTAATGTTTAGGACTTTATGAAAAATCACACATCTATTGTGTTAACAACAAAATTTTACCGAATTGGTAAAACCAAAGTTAAACAATCAACAAGAAGAATCACAAGAATCGGAGGTATATCAAATAAAGCATTGTTACCGTAATATGTATCTAAGTTAAAAAGATTAAAAAAAAATACATTGTTTTTCATACTCCATATAAATACATATTGTTTGCCATTCAAGTTAGACTAGAGCCCTAAACACTGGTTGTGGTACACATTTGAATTTCTAGATAAAAGCTGTAAGTACTCGAGATTAATCTAGTAGTGATCTACCTTATGTATTATTATGTTTAATGCGGATACGGACTCTGAAACGTATTAACAATACCCGCAAGTGCGAATACGGAAACGGACCTTACGCTCAGTGCTAGTGACCTTGGATCGAATGTCAAAAGTGACATTTATGTCGTTCGATCGTTTCGGCGAACGTCTAGCTTATGCGACGGTTTTTATTTTGACTTAGTAGACCTTTCAATCCCTTTATATTTTTCCTTGTCTCCCGAGTTTGTATAATAATTAGTAGTGTCACATACATCATCATCATATTAATCATTGAAAGTCCACCGCTGGACATTGGCCACCATAATTGCCGCGCTGGGCAAGCGTGTTGGCAATCAGCGCTCATCTTTCGCGACACTCCACAATTCCGCTGCCCGTTTCCGCCCTGTGCATTTGAGCTTCACTGTTTTAAATGGATTTACCGCCACCTGTCGGTTCTGGTATCTCAACCAGAATATCATAAAATTCATTAATTTTAAGATATGATAATCCTATTTCGGGTTTGATACCTAAAAAGGATAATCCCTTTTGGGATTACTTTGTGGTCTGTCTGTGTGCCCACACCCTTTTTCTGGGGAACTCGTGGAAATATCAAATGGAAATAAACATCTAATATCGTATGCGGTCCCTTGAAGCTGTAGTAAAAACAAGCTTTTAAATCAACGCAGCCTAAAGAGGCGTTTAAGCCATTTGATCCTTTTTTTTAATATTTCAAAATTAGGAATTTTGCCAAGAAGGCATGTTACAGTTTTCAGCGCAAGAAAAACCAGAATACCGTACAATTGTTATCAATAAAAAGAAATGTGATTATATTATTAATATCAAAAATACCTCAAATTTGAAATGGAGATATCGAATCTTCAATCCGTTAATTCACGAAGTTAACAGTGGCTTAACAGATTACCCTCAAACATTTTTATCGCTCTTGTAAACCATATAAAATTAACTTCCGTTCATTTAGTCCGCTACTTTGATTCGTTTTTTAATACGCAATTTATTGTAAAATTAGCTGTTAATAGCGATTTGTTTTCATTTCCTTTAGAGGAATTAGCAAAAATTATATTTTATGAATTCAAATGTACAGTTACCATTAGTTGCCTTTGTGCTTTTCCAGATTTTCATTTTTGATTTTTCGTTCAAATTCCGGCGTGATTTAACGATAAACTTTCTCATGTCTAATGTAACTTTGTTAGAATTAAGATATAAAATTAGCAATCGTCCACGTGTTATAGGTCCAGTGAGTATCGCAAAATCTGGAAAAACTAGAGAATAATAACTATTTTGTTCTTATATATTGTTCACCGTAATATATTTTAGATTTAATTTAAGCAGAGTTAGTGTTTATTATGTTACGGATAATAGTATCACTCACCACATCACTAATATCTGCTTATAATTGTTTGTTATAATGTTTTCATAGCTCGGTGGAAAAGGTAAATATTTTTACACATTGTTAAGCTATTGGTTTCCCTCTAATCATCAATTTTAGTTAATTCAAAAATATAGATATATATATATATATATACATATATTTCTGTGCTAGTAGCTCTTATTCGCAATGTACTATAAAATATGCACTGTACTGTAAAACTATATTTACTGAAAATGTATATGTTTGGCTGATATTGAGATGTATAAGAGAATATTAGTACGTGGTTTCCATAAACACTCAAAGACTCCCAAAGATACAAATAATTATCAGTTACGATATCGTTCCTTCTTGTTATAATGTTTATTAATTAGTAATAATCAGTGTACGTCTTGAGGATCTGTAATTATGTCGTAAAAAAAGCAACAAAATTGTTATTTAAAGCTAATAATGAGCAGATAAGATAAAATCGTTATGTTTATAGATTTCATAAATGTTTCGTTAGTTTATATAATAGCTGGCAAATATATTTTGTTATGTATAATAGTAAATTAAAGAAAATTGTTTGCGTCGGTATCTACAAGGTCGGGTCGTTGAACCTATTTACGAGTTTGTGGCGCCGCCTAACGCCACACTCATTGGTTCAAGTACACTATACAATCAACAATGTGTTGTTGTGTTCTTATACGTCATAATTATTCCATTCTATGTTATCGCACAAAAATTATATTTTAGGAGAAAAAATATTAGTAGTTATAAATAGACTTATGTATGATGTAAACGTCAGCAAACTTATCTACTCATTATGAAAAAAATGATCTTTGAAACTGAAATTTTTCTAATTTAGGCAGATGATCTAATGTAATTCTCTTGCTATTAATGTCAAGATTTAGTTGATTTTACTTCCACGTTAAGTTAGTCGGCGCCACCGTCTGTTTAATAAAATATTCGCTAAACTGAGATCTTCTCTGTCCGTTATCGCGGACGCGTCACGTTTATCGCTGTGGCTTTGGAATTGACTACGAAGAGATAAACAATGGGATCGTCCGAAAAGAAAACTGCTAAGATCGAAATTTAATTACAACAATGTGTATTCTAATCTTGTGATAGGGAATTAAGGATTAGTTTCCCCACCGGCAACAAGAAACATATACCACAACCATTTAACCACTACTTGAATCCTGGAATTTGTTTCTATTGTCTTTGCATGCTATTCGCCGATAAACCATTTAAAGTTTCCAATTTCTACTTTTCTAATCTCGATACCTCACGTTTATTCGATAGTTTCAGATTGCCGGATTCCGCACAGCACGTTATTCTATTGAAATCAAACGCGTTAGCAGCATTCTCGTGTTCGTAATGGGATTTTATGGAATGATAATAGTTTTTCTCTGGAAAGTGGCTATCTCAAAGTTTCCTCGGCCAATAAATTTTCTCCCGAGTCGATTTATTAGTTACCGTCGCGCACCGATTACTTTATTGGCTTTCTGATAATTTAAAATGTTATACATAGTTATTGGTGTGTATTTTTATTATTATTACGGTTATAAACAATATTTTAATTAACACATACATGGCTTAAGTTATGAAAAAGTTCCTTCTTCCAAAAAAGGTCAGATAAGCTTTCTTGGAAGAAGGAACTTTTTCATTCTACTATTATTAAGTTGGAAAAAATTGTGTTAAACGTATCTAAGCAGGATACGAAATTGCGCCAGTGAAAAATGTTACCGCTGAAATTGTTCTAAAAAATTTTGAACCGCGACGAAAATTTCTTCGTGTTGTGAGTTTCATTGATTAAAATTATCTTAATATATGCAAAATTGAGGAAGCCAACAAAACTACAAGCTACTTTCGATCGTTTGTTTGTAAAATTCTACGAAATAATTTGTATAGCTCGACTGTCCTTGTAAGGATATTTCTGCGATAGGTGGATTTATTATTTTTTTCTTATAAATTAGCTCACAACTTGGAACATCCATTAGTATGTTTGCAAATAAGGTTTGATAAGAAGGAAAGTTGCTCTATCAACGTTT
This sequence comes from Heortia vitessoides, assembly GCA_020976665.1. Classification (NCBI taxonomy): domain Eukaryota; kingdom Metazoa; phylum Arthropoda; class Insecta; order Lepidoptera; family Crambidae; genus Heortia; species Heortia vitessoides. Next base: position 8,877,915 of record JACJUM010002971.1, read on the forward strand.
GAATTACAGCTTCTATTTCCAGTCACGTCCGCAAACATCCAGTTGGCTCCAGCAGGCATTCCTTATGTTACAGTTCCTTGAATCAGTTTACTGCGTTGGCCTGAATCATCGTCATGCAATCGCAAAAACATCGCTCGCTTCGTATCTGACATCATCGATTTGCCTTAATCAAAATACGTTTGCTCATAGATTTCTGTCTGTTATTCATATATATTGCCTGCTACCTCAAGACATCAGCTATATATATATATATATATATATATATTAATAGATATATATATATATATATATATATATAATGGCTGTAATAATGGATACATGTAAAGTTCAAAATCTTTTTTAATCTAGTAGAAAGCCAAATCGATTAAATTTGATGAAAATGTGATTTTACGGAATGCAGTCACCGCTATCACAATATTATAATGATGATATCTGTATTTTAGTAGAAGTTTCTACTATAAGAAAACCTTACTATACGATTTATGGGTGATTGCGATTTGAATATCATTGTACTGCGTATTTTTATTTTATGACAGTTAATTGAATAACATTTCATATAAAATAACGCATCCAGCATACACATAACCGTATTAAAAGTTCGCAAATCCTTTGGCGGAAACAATAAACGTGAATTGTCATAAACTAATCAAGACACGTTCTTACATATATTTGTGCAGACCTTGGACCATCAACCGTAGCGGTGACTGACCGTCGTCGGTTACCGACTTAATCTTTAAAAAAATCTAAGGCCACGTACCCAACTGACTAATTCCTCCTTAGGTATTAAGGTTATGCGTGACAGTGTATAAAAAACACATTTCGCCTTCAGAGTTCAGTGCCACCGTCGCGTAGTTCCCTAATGTAGTACTGATAGCTAACAATTGCGCATTTGAATTTTATACGCAGATAATAAACTGTCTTGATGAATAATTAAGCGGCTTTATGTTCTGGCTTGGCTCTCATTTTGTGTTTATATAAATTTCCTGGTTCGTTCTGCAACATTAGTGCTCGAATATAAGGTTTTGTAAACAAAAGTAATCAATACCGTACGATGGCTTCGAGTTTGGTAATTAATGGGCATATCTCCCAACAAACACAAGTTGAACTCAACTATGGAACTTCAAAATCATGTTAAATTATTATATTCTAGTGGTGTTGTGTTGCATTATTAAAACCCCACCGTAACCACTTTGTAGCTGTGTAAACAGTTTAAACTTCCCAGTTACATCCTTTGTGACTGAGGTAGGATTTCCAAGGGGAATACCTAAGTTAATATTACACCAAGTATAATGGAAATGCTATTTATCTTGTGCATAAATTTATATATCAGTACAACTCAATTTATCTTAAAAAAATAATAATTACCTACCACTATTAACTATGCGTTCAATAGTGATCGTCTAATGATGGAAATTCGAAATTGTGTTTTTAATTTGCACAATTTACTTAGATTTTGCTTTCTGCATTTTTTTTAATACAATTGTGACCTGCAGTTTTCGTTTCTCAAGATTTTAATAACCCTTGCTAATAGTAACTACCATTGTGAACACCACAATATGAATTAAAAATATTTCTTCTCAAAATTATGAGACTTTACATTAACAACTTTTAAAAAATGGCCAAAAATTATGTTTGAAAGTAAAAATCAAGTAAAGAAAACAACATGACAGAATGTGTTGCAACAAGCGAGGTATTTCCGGCCGTGGATGTTTGTCAGGCATAGTCCAGTGGAATATTCTCTCTGTTGTTTGTTCCGAGCGATGCCCCTGTTTACTGTTTACGACGGACGCAATTATAAGGAAAATATACCATTGCCGTAACTTTGTATCTTGGCGGCTAACATCCAACACCCTCGTGCTGTCAACTTAACGCATCTGTTACATTGTTATTACTTACTTCTTCGACCTCCTATATCTAAGGGCTTTTAAAGTTCACGAAAACAATAAACTATTGTGATGTTACATTTATCACGCGCCGAATTTCTGGAGAATAGTCGTATTGTTACGATTTCAATATCGCGTTATTGTATTTTTGTGATGGCCTCATAATAGCATGCGAAGGACGCATGATTATCACACTTATTTTGTCGTTCTGCTTTCGTTCTCATTAATATCTTAGGTCAAAAGATCACAAGGTGCCTTGATAATTACTCAAGATCTACCTTTAGAATTTATATTTCAATAAGCTGGAACTTAAATTTACTACAACAAATATAATAAAATTATAATTATGAAACATGAATTGTTCAAGTTTAAACCCTAAAGACGCTTCAGCTGTGAAGAAAATGCGGAGTCGTCGTGTCATGTTTACAAACATGACCTATCGATAATAGGTTATCGTACACTCAATCTGTAGAGGATGAATGAACGAGCGGGAAAGGGTAAGGAACGATCCGTTTCGTTCGGTTTTCGGCATGACGGAATTGTTTATATAGAGCGGAATTTTAGGTCTGTAACAGTAGGCTTGTTCTATTCATAGGTGATGAAAACCCATGATGGATAGATGACGCGGCCTCGGCGTTGCAGCGGTTGGCTCGGCGCCTCGACGCCGACGCTATGCCGACGCCAGCACATCACGAGCAAAGCATATACGCATAAAAAATATACTACTAAATTACATACCTATCTATATTTATCAGTTACACTTGCCTTACAAAGGCACTCGCGACGTGCGATGATGTAATCGCAATGCTGAATGAAATTTATGACCATTAACCAAACTAACATTGCACGAGTAGAGATATGTTTTAATTTTATATATTTTTTTGTAATAAATCAACTTAAACAATGTCCAACCGTAATAAAGGTATCGCCGTGGGGTACCGGTAAACTAGAATAGTAAGTACCAGGTGTCCTAACGTGACTTAAGTACCGGAGCCGATAGATGGCAGTAATTCCACCCGGATCAATGTAATTTAATTGTAACAGGGCGGGGATGGGCAGCGCGCAGCTACGCTACTATTGCCTCATTCTTGGGAGAGCAGTCTATGTCCAGCAGTGGACGTTGGACAGCTGCTATGATGATTATGATATTCAATTGATATATAAAAAAAGCAGATAAACGTGCATTACTAGTAAGTAACATTGGCTATGAATTCCCACATGGCATATATTAATTACTTTCACTGATAACTGCACAAATCCGTCCATCCAAAATACCAAGAAAAATAGTGTGAATAGTGTCCTCAATATACCTAATTTATCTTTAAAAAAATCCATTGATACAAAGATGAATTTAATATTTCTACTGTATTGCTAACATCTTAAGCACTGGTACTCTTCGGAAACACTATACAATGACACAACTGATACTGCGGGCAACCATTCGTTCATGTGCAGTTTATCATGTAAATTTTATTTTCAATTGCATTGCTTACTTATCTATATGGCAACAAATGAGGAAATTAAAACTTGAGCAATCATAATAATGAAATTTAAACTGGTCTTTAAGTCTAAGATTTCTAAATTAAAAAAATCTGTGTTCACACGTCTTCATAATAAACTATTCACACGTCCCACATGATTTAGCACGTGACGTCGTCAAGTTGTGTTTTGACGTGTATTTTTGTTAGGCTGGCGTCAGCGTCATGAGAATAATTTATTTATAGGGTCCGGTTAAATACGGACAGTCCAGGATCCGTCGGATTCGGTGGCCGTGCTGCCTTCGCCCACGGAACTCGTGATTCACGTCGTTTGGCCGCGTAACGGTAAACATTACATTACCCTAATTACAGTTTGTGTTACGCATCTAACTACGTAAGCCAAGAATGTTTTGACAGCGGGTAAGCAACGCCCCCCGCGGGCCTCGTGATCCTCACGATTGCTATCTGAAACCATGGCATTGAATCAAAACAGTTTTGTAAATTGACATCTTCATTATTTGTGCTATTCGGTATTCTATTGTTTTTCACTTGACATATTCTGACGTATTTGGTTGGTGCAGAACATTTGTATTCTTGCTATTGCTTGCTTTCTTTGTTATCTGCCTAATTATATCTAAATATTATGAAACAATTACCTTTTTTATTTTTATTTTAAGAAGAGTGTATGTTTGTAAACATTCAGATAGCTCCACATAACAAAATATTATTATCGAGTGTTAGGTAAGCCTATTGTTATGTATTAAAAGATGTCATATGCCATCAACAATTCAGAGTTGTACACTGGATCCTAAGTGCGTCATCCGGAACAATTAGTACGAGAGCCCACGACTAAAATTTTTGTCTCATAGCAATACAGCCAAAACCGCATCAAATCGATAGATACGATTATCCTGAACTTGAAAATACCAATATCAGACATTTTCCGCGTAGCGTTTGATCTGACCGAATTTTCAAAATTGTCAAATAATTTTACCGAACTGCATCATAGCAATATGTCTGATTTGCAGACTGTAGTTGAATGATGGTTCTGAGATACCGGAAACATATTTTTCAGACGTTAGTGGTGTAGCGGAAACCCGTAAAATCACTTAAAAAGATTAAAAATGAGACAAAAAAAATGTCTCATAACAATACGTCTGAAAATCTTTTTTATTAGTACATTTTGGTTATTTTATGCGAACAAAACAATTTTCAGACGGAAATGTGGACGCATAAAATTTTGAGACCGTTTTGAAAATGTTAACAAATTGTATCGATCGGTATCATAGCAATATGTCTGAAAATTGTTAGACATGATAGAATAAGTTGTCCACATGTGCAAAAAATTTATATCAGACAAATGAAGTGTAGCATCTTCTCTATCAGACTACTTTTCGATACTCAGATATCATTTAAGAATCATATTGAGGCATCTTGAATTGTCTGTTACAAACCAATGAATACGTTGCGACCCTGAATTTATCAGATGATAATTAACAAAGAATTTACCCGAAACCGTAACATTGAAGTTGAAGGACTGAAATAAATCGCAAGGGCAGGGGCGTAACAAGCGCTGAGGCTGTTGAAATTAAATACTGATTGATTTGATAGTTTTGGTTGTATTTAAAGCACACTTGATTAACTTTTACAAAAGGAATAAATAATGACATCTGTCATCTGTCAAAGTACATATAATAGACAAGGGAGATTCTTGAGACTCCGAAACGTTATTTTCGTTTTTGGGAGTATATGCTACACTTAAAGTGTCTGAAAACAGGTTTTTGGTAATCATGGCAGCAATACGAAAAGTTAAAAAAAAAATTATCCGTATTGATATGATACAGGTCGGCTAAATTTGTTGACATTTTCAAAAATGCGCTCAGGCTATGTGCTACGCACAACATGTCTGAAAACAAACTTTTTCATAATACAATAATAAAATCTATGTGCATTTTCACTATCAGACGTATTGCTATAATACCGACTGCCTTTTTTTTTGACACAGCAGAAATGGCCTCCCACGCAGTTGCTACACTTTCGACCGTTACTATATACCTAGTCGGGTTCAGAATCATACAATCTAACGATTTTATAGGGTTTTTGCCGTATTGCTATGAGACACGGTTTTGGTCGTGGGCTCTCGTACTAAATTGATTACGTCGTATCTTCTTGTAGTGGCAAAGTACAATAGGGTTAGGTCCAGAAACAACTAGAATCATGCAACGACGAACCGCTTTCGTTTTTGGTGTCTTGAGTTTTAATAAGGAAGACGATTGTTAGCAAATTGCGGCTTATTCAAATTACAATGTCATCGTTCATCATTCTTCTCAACACCTAATTCTGTAAAATACCTTTTAACATTATTTTTATTATTTACTGAACTGAAAACAATCAATGTACTTAACAACATTCTCGACAATGATGCTCCAAGAGTGAATGATTTGATTAGAGAAAAAAATTGTTAAGGCTTATCACATTTACTATATTTAGAACAAATTATTCTCGCATACAAACCATTTGATATAGTTGGTGAATATTGAACTAGTTCTATTTAGACTCGTCTCGAAAAAGTTGACTTTAAAAGAAGACTTGAAATCTAATATAATATAATAATCAAATAAATAGTTTGGAATTTATAATAACCCCTTGTTTTGGCGACGAGTGTATTCAGACCGAGTTCATTAATAGATAGAAACTTTATAAGATATTTGTAATATAACTTAAAGAAATGGTAAGTTCTATTTCGGTTTCACTATGTTATCAAGCGAGGTAGATATGGGACGGCTCGTGTTCAATCAATCTTGCAGGCTAAACTTGGTTGTCACCAACGATTTGTCTTGCTTACACGCGGACGCGTAATAAGAGGACGGGACTGCTTCCAATATTGCCCAGGATTTTCGTTCTTTATGGTTTAATAGTTATAGATTTCACGACAATGTGACATTACTTTACTGACCGTCTGTCGTAGTTTTTTCTATGTAATAAATAGTATTAGAAAAGACTTGATTGATAATGTAAATGAAATCATTTTATAACGCACATATCTTTCACAAAAACCTATATAAGTTTCCAATCAGATAATTTTTCAAAATGCTAGTTTTGAACACGAGCAGATTCTAATATACACTTACATAAATATTAATTACATAATAATTTTTTTATAGCTTTTTGTTAGTTACTAACTAGTGTTCATAGACTATTTTATTATGAGAAATATCTTTAATATCAGATTATGAGAAACATTCAACAAATAAAGCCGACTGCTTATTGTATAAATCAGTTTCTCAAATGTTCATTGTTGAACGAGCTCATCAAAGTTCATTCATAAAGTGTAATTTGTGTCGAGTAAATGAATTTGCCGGTCCTGGATTGTTGTAATACGATTTGAATCTTTGTATATTCTTACATAGGCCAAAGAACAGGATTAAACTTAGAAAGGACCATATAATGATCTTTTGATATGCAGTAACATTTTATTTCGTTTGTATTCAACATGATCAATTTCTTTCCCAAAAATAGTAGATAATCTTTTTACGTGTTATTTTTTCCATTTATGCAATTTAATAATTATACATTTTGTGCTAATTAAAGTTACGTACAAATAAGTCTTGTGTTGCACTTGATTTTAATTACAACTATTTTCTATTTGTATTTATGTAACCTTTGCCGTGAACGGAACCATAAAATGCATAACGTTCAACGAGACAGTGCGTTTCTATAGTTATTTGCAGTTAACGGCATGCATCTACGCGGGCGACGCGTGCGTTCGCGCTCCTACGAAGATAACCTAACCTGTTTTTGGTATGCTTGAGTGTTGTTTATTTGCGTTTATTTTCGCATACGCGCCGATGCCGAGTCTGCTTTTAGCCGCAACTTGAGCCGCGGTCGAGCGTGCAGCCGCAACCAAACTGATGCATCGTGCGCTCGCGCCAAACTAATGTCTTTGGCGCCGACAATAGTACGGCGGCGTCGGCGCTCGGGATCGTTATTTTATATTCTTATTTTGAATTCCAACACGCTGACTCGGCTCTGCACCTGAGAAGTAAAATGGCGTCCATAGTTTCAATGTAAATATTACAATTGATATTGATAATTCAGGTTGTGAAAATATTTGCGATCAATAAAACATTTCGATGTTTCGGGTACCTTGCGCTAACCCTTTTTAAGACTGAGGGTCGCACCAGGATCAACGAATCGCCTTTTAAAAATTCTAAAAGTAAAATAAACCGTGTCTCTAACCATAAAACATTATGTTTAATTAACCAATCCTATACTCAGTTGTATCTATTGTAATTGTATTGTAATCCTCATTATTTATGTTTATATTTATATTGTTGGGGATACATTATAAAAAGGAAGTCTTCGTCTAATTTGATACTTGATCTATTTATGAGCCTGTAGTGCACACTGCTGCTATAATTACTTTTTGTTTACATCATATTTTTCAAATAAGTGTTTCTTCACGACACAGAAATTTGTCCTCTATAAATAAATCTTAAACAAAAACATTTCACATTCAACATGAATTCGATTTCACTGTATACACTGCTATTTTATTAGAATCTGACACTTGAGATAAACAACAGTTACAAATGTGGGTCCCTAAAATATAAGACTAAGGACTAGACACGATATTTATAGAAGTCCAGTATTTTAGTACAATACTAAGTAGTAGTAATTAGTAGTTACCGAGTATTTTTTAAACACGTGTAATCGCTGACAGACAGGCGGGCGAGGGCTGCGAGGCGGGGGGCGCCGCGCCGCTTGGCCTGAATGAAAATATAAATAAGTCGACTAGCAGTGTGTCCCGTTAAACTGATCCGATTTTCATTTCTGTGTAAGTTACCCAAATGGACTAAGGGAACAATGATTTATTGGAATTTTATATTTATTTGGAATTATATTTGTTTTACGTATTAGCGAAAACTCCTATGGATTTCGAAACGTGCTTGTTAGTTTACCCGCAATTGGGTTCATTATTTGCCTCCATGGTTATATCAGTTAATCAGTTTCTTATTATATAACTATTTGCATTCAAGAATAAATCACACACAAATATTTGAGACATTCTCTGTCTGAATTACATAGTTAGGTTATATCTTGATTTTTGATAGAACAACATCAAAACTGCACAGACAAGGTTGTCTGTGCAGTTTCGTTTCTGCAAACAGAAATAACCTTCTGGAAAGTAGAGTTGCAGCAAGGTTAACCTTGTGAAAACCTAGCGTTATTTTGATGTAAAATCTGCACTAGTTGAGAACAATGCTTTATCATTGAACAAACGCCGTATTGTTTTATTTGTGAATATTGAACTTGGCTCTAATAGTAATATTAGAATATCTCCCTTTAAAGTAGGAAACTGTCCTTTGATCACTAGTAAAATTTTTGATTTGTTACCTAGATATTATCAAGAGATCTAAAATATATTTCACATGCTAATAGTTCATATAAATTGCCACTCTGTTTAAGTTGTAAAAGTGTAACAAACTGACATAGCTTTCGAATTAAATATTAGAATTAATTTAAAGTGGTAAAAAGTTCACCATAAATCAAATTTATTAAAAAAAAATATTGGAACGTTGTGTCTTTACCATCGTGCCTTTATAAATAATTACAAAAATGTGTACTAGCATCGCCTTGCTTTATACGTAATACGATACTATTTTAATAAGGTCCTAATGACGTAGTGAATTGTAAGGATTCACTCTGACTGACATACAATATTACCTGACATTTGATATTTACTGCACGGGGTAGAAGATATACTCGTTGGTGTCAAGGAAAGAGAAAGTTAATAATATTTTTGTAATTAAAATGAATTAAATGCCTCTTAATTATTAATCGGCTGTTGTAAATTGACCAAGATCGTTCGAGGTTACCGATTTTTCTTCTCTCTAAAATGTTTATTTTCATAATTATCACTTAAGACTCGATCCTAAAGAAATCAAATGGTTTGAGAATTCAACAGTTTCTCGATACTATCTCTATATGCATATTACTAAAATTACTTTGTATTTCCAAGATATTTATTAATATTAATAAGTATACGCAACACTGAAAAGACCATAGGGGGAGAAGATTTACAGCCATCAAAATGACCATAAAGTACTTTTAATTCGGTTCGGTGTAAAGACATTTATACTCATAAAGACTACATATATATACATCACATACAGACATCACTTACATCAAAACGAAAATACATAAATAAATAAATACATACATTTGTTGCCATACTAATTAAATGCAAAAAAATAACAAACAATTCTAAATGACTTCAAAATGACATGCTCGGCTGATCGCTTATTGAAAACGACGACCGAGTCAATATTTTTGATGTCCGGGGGTACCAATATAACAATAAACGTGCGCGCCGTCGTGTGTTATCGTGGTTCGGCCGTACTTTTTTCGTGATTTGAGTAACTTTTAATTAGGTTACCCGTGCTTTAGAGGAGCCATTATAGCCAACGTCGAAGTCTCGTAGTGTCCGAGAAGTGCTAAGACATAGCTCCCTGGCCTACTTTTCCAGTGGCGCCAGAATTGACGTCAGAAACCACCAATTCGTCCGAAAAATAAAAGGTATTTATTCTCACTGTGGGTGGTGTGCTTTGAGAACCTGTGGTAAACATAAATATAAATGAAACGTTTACGGCTGTGTCAGGCGCCAGGTCAAAGTCCCAACAGCGATCGCATCGTGTCGAAACAATGGCCTAAGTGTATCAATGAAATAGCCGTTTTATTAAGCGAATTCCGTGTACTGCTACAGATTTAGCACAGGCGTGTTGCTTTGTCTTTCTTGATTGTGGCAATTACACGATCCCCTTATATATCCTCAGTCTTGTATTGGAGTTTATGTATAAACAGGATGTAGTTTTCTATTGCTTTTATATAGAGATATGTGTTTTTAGTATTACAAAAGGTTATTTGACGTTTCAGTACAACAACTTCAACATATTTCGTGATATGTCATTTTATTATTTGCAATTTCTAAAATTATATTTATTACTACAACTTAAACGCTTCAGCAGTAAGGTGAACTTTTAGAACTTGATATTTAACTAATTTTTTTTATCCGCATGTGAACTGAATAATTATTATCGGCATCTTTTTAACATATATCTCATAAATGTCAATAAATCTGGTTTACACGCGTCAGACGTAGATTCGGAGTAAAAATATTTTAAATGTCACTTAATGTTGATTGATAAGTGAATAGGTTTACTTAGGTATGCGATTGAAAGTAGTTTTGCGACTCTTAGATAGTTGTAATGCCAAGGACGATCGTGTATTTTCAATATTTAACATTTTTCTAGAAATGTGTAAGTCACATTAGTTCAGTTGTATGACTATAATTGTCATTTAAATTTGTTTTACGTGAAATAGATATTCCAACACGTTTGACAGCGAATTAATATTTGTGGGTGGAACTAATCATGTGTCATTATAGTGATCCATTGGCGCTGCTACGTATAACACACCCGACCGTCGAGTGTATAGCGGGGCATGACGGTGACCCCGCACGTGGCACCTGTCTCACCGGGTCACACTCCTCCTGGGTTTCCCGGCCACGTTGCAGAGTGGAAGTCTCAGCGGTAGAACCTATCCTTATATATATAAATATTTTTACTACTTATGCGCTATAATAATCAGCCTAATACAGCGCAATGTGACTACTCCTAGAAGACTTCTAGACCTTTGCCGTCACGAAACTCATAAGCCACTGGAATTTATAGTGTAACTGTGAAAGGGTCAATTTATCGATGCGCCTGTTTACTATTCCTGCTAAATAAAAAACAGCAAACCGGAATATCACTAAGGCTTTAATTAGAGCCCATCACTTTCCGTCACCCTGACCTAGATCGTTGTTGTCTCGTTATTACGTGTTACAACTATACGTCTAATGTACGACACGGTGTGACGGTGACCCTGCACGTGACACCTGTCTCACCAGAACAGAACACTCTTTCAGGGCTGCCCGACCACTTCAGAGTCGCGTAAAATGGTAGAACCTTTTTATTTACCCTTACTCTGACAGAGATCATCTGTGTTTCTTACTCTATCGTTACCAAAACTATCGTGTTGGCGTGTCGGCCATTATGCCCTCAACACGCGTAAACAATGCTTGAATTACCATGTTATTACACTTATTCATTAGTCCATTATTGATGCTCCACTTATTAGACGTAACCTAAGCTTAAGTTATTATGGTACCGTAGATATGGAAATTGATCATATTCATTTTTTTTAAAACAATGTATGTACATCTATGGATAGCTATAAAACACAAGAGCGATTAATACTCGTAGTAAATTAAAAAAAAATAAAGGTGTTGAGAATAAAATTAACATTTACAAGTGTTAACCCTATCTCCTTATTACGCCATTACTATGTTATTGGTACAAACGATTTATTGTTTAGATTTCACAATTACACACATTTATTAAAATTAATCATATTTACGATAATGATCGTCGTAATCGATTTCGAAAAAAATAAGGTCGCATGCGGGTACATGCAGGTGAAACTACAAATATTGTACACGTGCCGTTTGAACCCCACGTGGACGTTCTAATGGGGTTTGTGTACAGTTTCATGTTTACAGGCTAGTCATTAGATAAATAGAACAGGGAAAAACAATATATTTTTTGATGAAAGAAAATATTATTTCACCAACAAAAAAAGTGCTTTCCATCCCAGTGTAACATATATAAATCAATAATTATCTGCTATGATGATAGCGCAGTGTTCTGCCAATCCGAGATGTTATTGTTATTATGCAGATACTTACAATGTAAACATATAATAATTATCACCGTTATCAAAACAAACATTCTATAATTGTATCTGTGTGAAACAAAACGTGAGCACGGTTGACAATGATCCCGTCATGTTACACGTGTTTGCTCGCCGTATATGTTTTCCCAGAGGTTAGCTGCAATGGAAAATTTCATTGTATTTTCGTGCTCACAAATATTATTTCTAGTTGTTTGTCGATAACGAGTTAATGCCTCTAGGCGCAACACTGTATGCAGTATATGTATGGAGTGCACTCCACGTGTAAACTGGCACGCGCCGCTATTGTTTCAATCTTCGATCACAGGCGATGGCTTTTCCCCAAAAAAATAACGTCGTCATTATGACTACTCATTGACAAACAAAATGAGACTCCGACTATTTCAAAGTTTTTTTTTATTACACCAGGCCGACAAAAAAGCTTACAGTTATGTTATATTAACCAATAATTTCGCATTTCGAGACGGAATACAGAGTGAGGTACCAATGCAGACGCCCTGTGTATGAAGGTCTTCATACCTCGTAGGCTATTAGAAGTTTTCACAATTATAATTAAATTCATATTATTTAACCATTTTATTAATATACTTAGGTATTATTTGCATCTTGGGACATTACGGGTTCAGTAAGTGGGTCAAGACAATATTAATTAGATCATACTAACTAGTAGATCAACACTAACAGTTTGGCGGCAGAAATATGCGTCTGCATTGGTATTAAGGTACCTTCGTATGAGATCTACCTCTACAATAGCAACTAAATAATTAATTATTCACTGTATAATGATTATATACTGTATTACAATATTCAGAGATGAAAGAGTGATGGCCGTTTGTTGCTAAATGATAAGAGAATATTTGTACCTACTTAAACAATTTCGTATCTTCAGTATAAGTATATTGTGTAAGTTCTTCTAAAAAACCTTCTCCGCATTGTCACTTCAAAAGGATAATAATTTTACAGTATACTTATGATTTTATATACAGTCACGTTGATCAAAAAGTCGCTTAAATAAATTTTAAATAAATACTGTGCCATATTTTTTTATAATTTGATGTGATAAATAATGTTAAAACAACTATAAATATGGATCTTGCTTTAAAAAAATTTTACCTTCTATATTAAAAGTACAAGTATAAATCGTAGACCTCTGTTATATAGACCTAAAAATTTATTTATTTGTGTATATACAAATCAAAAAATAACATCTTGGTCAACTTTAAAATTTGTTTGTTAAAGTTTAGTGATGATGCGTTTAATTTAAACGTCATAAGGCAGCAAAGTTGAATTTCATATTAATTAAGTAGACAAGCATTTTTTTAAGCATATATTTTATGTATTAATTCTTTTATTATCATGTAAATATTAAGTTTATAAATAATCATGGCACATGCTTGATTTTAGAATAACGTCGAAAATCCTAGTGCTATTTTTGTAATACTAAAACAATGTGCAACACAATCATTCTGTTATGTAATAAGTCATCAAAGATTAGGTTTATAGCTGTACCAGAACTGTGAATAATCGATAATGCACCGCGTAAGCCTTGTAGCGTAAGCAAGCATTGTACGTTGTTCCTTATCGTATACACGTGCAAAGTTTACTATCACGTTTGCTATTCGTAACAAAAGCGCGCCAAATAAATTCAGTACTTACAACACCACCAGTTTATTGCTCACAAAATTTGATAAGATAAACTACAGAATAGAAGTTACACTAAACATTAAACAATGCGCTGAGGGATTAGCGGACCAATTAACAACACTTATATTTATTATTTTATATATAATTGTACCTCTATTAGTTACATTATTATAATATTAAAATTGATTTACGATAATGTGGGACCTTTATTGAAAATCAAAGAGCATCAATTGTATACTGACAGCCCGTATGTCGCAGGCAGCACCCCTCGAGTGCAGGGCACGAAAAACCAACCGACGACGCCGTTCACACGAAACTTGTTTGGCCAGTATACGATTTATGTTTACGATTATACCGGGCGAAAGTATACGTCTGCGTATTTCGATGGAGCAATATGCAAATGTTTTAATAAGTCATTTAATACGGATTTGTATGGCCGCGGCGGGTTCGGCTATCCAAGGTGAGCAGACGGCGAGGCGGCGAGACGCACGACGACCTCTATTCCAGACTTACTGGTTTCTAAATTAAATCATGTCTTTTATAGTCGCTATAGAAATTCAACACCGTCTGGCCGGCACAATACGACACGGCATCGGGTAATGTGTTAAAGCGATATAACATAAAGGAATGGTGCTCCCTCAGACAAAATAAAACACTCGTGGTATACGTAAGCACTTGTTTGTTTTGTACTGCGATGCATGAATCTTTATAGGTATCTTTGTGGTTGTAAGTAGTCATTCAATCTTATCTGAAATTATTTGTGCTCTTATCATTTATATTTGTAAAGTTTGCCTTTATAACAGTATAAATAATAATTGTTGTCGTCGTATCGGTTCCTATTTTTCCAAAAAGCAAGAACACATCATAAATAAATTGGTGCTGATAGTGCCTCCGAGTGCCCAAAATGGGTATATCATTATTTAACTATCTAGAGAATATTGTATTTTTCAGAAAAGTATTTTATAGTGAATATTCAAATATTCTGAGAATATATCGATCCAAAACTTAAAAAAATAACTAATATTCTTACTGTCAACTTTATCGTAAGCTTAACTCCACAAGTCAATGGTTATTTAGACTATATAAAAAAGTCATACAAAAATGTGAAGCATGTTTTGAAGAATATGTAATAGGCATGTTTAGTGCAAGCTTTATTGCGCCCTTCTGGGTAAAAATTTTAATATATACTGTAATAAAAATAAATCGTAGTTGTCTGTGCGAAAATACTTAATATTGCCATATTTTTACGTTCAAGAATTTGGCTATTGTAAGTTATTTAGTTTTTTTGGGTTTTCTTCGTTTTTTATTAATACAATTATAATTGTAGTATAAATATTTTGTAATAACTGTAGTACTGTATATGTATGTGAAATCAATAAACTTTGAAACTGACCAGTTGCCACAAAAGTTGGCATCATTATCATCTCCATATTATCCAAAAAGGACCAGTTGAATGCGACCTGCATCCTGCATAAAGTTGGCAATTTTATCGCTTTCTGAATCTTACTTACTTAAATACTTAGCTTTCTCAACTTATCACCTCTTCGGGGTCTCAGCAGAATATACATGCAAGAATTTGTATGTGTATTCTGTAATACATCATGTATTTTTAATATTCATTTCTTTATTCATCTACTTTTGTCATTTAACTAAATTGATATTTTATGTTTTTTATAAACATTACTATTATTATGAGAAAATGAAGTTTATTACTCAACGATGAAGAAAATGATTCAATTTATGGTTCGTCTATTGTACTTCTACCGAGGACTTAAAAAGGAAGTAGAGAGGAAAATCTTGTCAATATTAGTGATTTAGAGCTAGAACTATTATAATAACAATGGTGCTTAGAAAAGGGATGCCCATTAACATTATAATATAATGTTTTCCCTTAGGGTTGGGGTTCTTTTCTCAAGTTGGGTAAATAAAAGAAATTGTGTAGTTGGCACAGAAAAAAAATGAGGAAAGGAAATGTAATACTATACAAAGAGCTACACACAATATCTCATACGTTGACCTGACCCCGAGATAAGTTGCTTAGACCACTTGTATTTCTGACATCAGACAATAGAGAAATCAAAAATACTATACTATACTACATATTTAATACTAAACATAATAAATATAAATAATTTTCTTAAGTGGGTATTGAATCCTGCACTATCGGCCCCGTCAAATACAAAGAAATAATTTACACACAAATACAATAATTCTTACTATAGTTTAAAATGGTTTGCTGTTTGTGATTGCATACACAGTCCAACGATGTCTGGATTAAAACGTAACATATCATCAATTTAGAAAAGAAACGAGATGAACAAAATGTTGATTTATATTACTTTCATTATGCAACTTGGCCACATTACTTTGGTGCTTTCAAATCATTCATATCAACTTTGCACAGAATATATACAATTATATTAAGAAATTATTTAGATACAATAAAGTCTTTCAGCAAGTTACCGAAACAAATCTAATGTCTTATCCGACTGTACTATGTTGTTTTATATTTCAAGCAGATCGAATGTATCAGGTATTTAAGAGGCGAATGAGGTACCAGAACCGACAGACGGGGCGGTATGTCCATCCAAAACACCGTAGCCTAAATACTACAGGGCGGAAATGGGTAGCAGCATCTACGGCGCGAAGCTACGCTTTGCGATTGCCAACACGCTTGCCCAGCGCGGCAATTAAGGGCAAAAAAGGGGAAACCCTTAGGGAGGCCTATTTCCGGCAGTTGACATTCTGTGGCTACTATGTTGAAATCGAATGTCATCTTAAATTATTACATATGTTATAATGGTTTACTTTGGCGCTTACTTTGAAGACTATTAAATATAGAAAAATAACTAAACGCTTTTGTTCTTTAACGATTAATGGTTTTCGAAGCATGGTATTAGGTCTTATACCTATACTTCTTCATTTTAGGGTGTTTAACCACTAGAAAAACTACGATTCCACTTGAGCGAACAACATCGTATTATTAAATCAATTATAAATTAAGATAAATATAATGTAATAAGGTTAAAGAAAATTGTATAATAGAACAGTTTCCATTACGAACGTAGAGTTGATAGAGAGAAAGAGAGAGAAGAGTTGAGACATCACCAGGCGTTCCTAGTGATGTCTCAACTTAGATATGTCATGACTTTTTTTTATTATATTATATAGGTTTGTTCGCATGTGTAAACAGACACACAATGGTTAGTACGAGTATAACTTTTTTTAAGACACGAGCTTTTGAAAATTACATATTATTAAGCTGCAGCAAACGAAAAACTAATATTCTACAACAACAGAAAGTCTTACTATTACTGACAACGTGTACCTACATTTCTAATACAAATTTGTTATATTTTTCGTCGGATAGATATTTATTTGATTACTGTAACGGCTTGACCGGGATGGGCGGCAGATGGTGTACATCAGACAGTCTGGTAGGCAACGCGACGTCGAGGGGAAAAGGGCGAAATTGGTTAGGGACCGCCCGGCAGCCCTTAGGGCAACGCGCCGTCGGCGGCCCGGGTGAATGTACGGGGTCACGCTCCCGCCCTCAGACTCAATAACGAATTTAGTGCCAACATACATTAGGCTTTGGAAAACGGTACTTTCTGCGCATTTATTTTTCCGTGTGAAGCGCAAGCGTAACTTACTAGTCATTATATATCCTACGTATATATATTATGTTTTAATACGTGAAACATTGTGTGTTTACACTACAGAATTATTTAATGATTTATTTTGTTCCCGTTGATTTTAAGTAATTTATCTTTCATTTAGTTTCACATTAATCATTTTATTGGTTGACTGGTAGGATAATGAAATTCTTAGTTGAATGCTCTATAAAGTGCGTACTAACGAAATAAGGACAAAAGATAAATCATTCCTTGAACCTTCGTCGAGAGGTGTACGAACTGTTTAAAGAAATATCGGGCAGACTTGGGAGTAAGGACGCGTCGGCTGCTCTCCAGACAACCTTAGCACTTAGCCTGGGACAGATTACTAAGGGCTGACAAGCCTCAATATAATCTATATTATACACAGCGTACGTCAAGCAATGATGACCTCTTCTGTACAGTCCAACTTTTGTATAGATAGAAAAATACAATACATACAGACTGTACTGTATTCGTTTGCATTAATCATTATTGATATAGGTGTCATTGTACTCATCAAAGTAATCCTACTCTCAGTTTGAGAGAGAAAATTACATCATCAACAACAAATACAGTATTTCGAGAGCCGGCTTGAAAAATTTCCTTCCGCAGTAGTCATTCAGTTATGTCTACTATTAATTACTACTCAAATAACAGATGGCAATGACAAGTTAAAGGTACATATGTAAACGCAACAAGACAATGAAAAATTTTGAAAAAAACTTAGGATTCGGTATGCTTAAGCTTTCCATGCCAAACCTGTATGTAAAAACTGACATAAACAATTTGCAAACACTTTTACTGCTATGAAAATAAAGAATGAAATTGAAGACTCGCAGTTGTCGGTCGTCTTTGTTCAGATCCTTTCGCAGCGGTGGTCCTTACCCAATATGTGCACGGTGGGAATTGCGCAGGCGCCGCCGCGGAGGCCGTGCGCCCGTGTCGTGAATGGGCGCGGACAATGAGAGCTGCTCCGGCGACGACGTTCTGACTCATGCTAACTATAGGGCTACTAACAGCCTCTGAGGC
The DNA here is from genome assembly GCA_020976665.1 of Heortia vitessoides. Classification (NCBI taxonomy): domain Eukaryota; kingdom Metazoa; phylum Arthropoda; class Insecta; order Lepidoptera; family Crambidae; genus Heortia; species Heortia vitessoides. The sequence goes on from JACJUM010002971.1 coordinate 8,896,398, forward strand.
CACAGTGACTCATGTAATTAAGACTTTTTGGAAAATATGTTAAATACAAATGCCATTTAAGTATTTGTTAAAGTTTATTCAAAACGTAGCTTTCCAGGGATTACATTTTAATACAAAATATTTCAAAAGGTTATACAGAATTTGTTTATTTTTTGTGTTTGTGTTATTCATATTGTGAATAAAACATAATGTGGTAGATCTGTATAGATCAAATTAGGGTTTTGTTATAAATTTGTGCTATCTATGTGCGAACCCTAAGCCAAATGGACCACCCACGCCATCTTACTCACGACAAGGCCTCTATTCTCTATATGGACACCCAATAAGATACCCGAGTTGCCATAGTCGGTTTAAGACTCTTATTAGACTATTGTAGATGCATAAAGCTAATAAACAACAAATGGTGTGGACCGACGAATGACTGGCGACTACTTTCAGCGTATATTACCAGGTGTACTCGTACAGGTGTGCATACTTATTGCCACAGAATTTAGGGAAATTTTATTTTATGAAATGATTACTTCAACCATTATTTCTGCTGAGTAATATTGTAGTAAGTTTTATCTGTAAATCTTTTCAATATAAGAAAGAATTGAACTCTTAGTCACTCATAGTCATAACAATGTCAATAACGGTAATGGCAGTACTTAGCCCGATTACGTGTCTCGTGCTCTTACTAGAATTTTGTACTTTGACACACCATTTTCTACTTTAAACTTGACACATTCTTATAAGTATGATTGATGTTCACGCTATATATGATCGACAAAAAGCGTCTCAACGATCCTATTATGAGTAGAGGAAAGTTTATTTGTTTGATTAACCCGTGACCGTTTACTTTATTTGGTTTTCTGATTGCCAAACAATGGTCATCTTTATATGGACATACAGTTATGTAAATGGAAAAGATTATATTGGGAAAAAATACATTGGCCTTACTTAGTGGTCAATGTACAATTTTGTTATGATTAGGCGGCAATGCGAGAGCCCCAGCGGGTTAATGCCTCGGTCCATAACCTGAGTAGCGATGACGCATCAATGGCCAGCCATCCTTTTGTGTCCTTGAGCGAAACCATTTGTTTAGGTGATATAACCATTAATCGTACTGTATTTATGATTAATAGTGGATACATTTGGACAAAATTATACTTGGAACTACTCGAGTATTAGGTAAACAATGTTATTCGCGCGCTAGAGCATGCGTGAGCGGGACGGGATGCTAGTGTACAGGATTGGAAAATCGAGTCTTGTAAAGTAGCGGTCGAGACAAGGAATGCCCGGAATGCAGCCGTGTCGCGCGAACTATTCTGCCGCGTGCAAACCATGGTGTGGGTAACGACCGCTACGCTGCGCGCCCGCCCGCCTCTAGTCGCGCATTCTCTATATTCACGAATCACAGCAGACTGCACTTTTTTTGGAAATATTAAAGATATTTGCCTATTACTTTGAATTGGCATTTAAGGACGCCAATTATAAAAATTGGTCCGTATTAATTATTAAGAGATTTTTCAAACAAGTATACACATAAACAGCTATTTCCATCCCGATTCCGATAATACAAGGTTTGTATTACTCGCAGATAATAGACCTTTCCATTAGTAAATAAATTAGTTAAAAGTTCCATCTCCTTACAAATATCCTAAAAATCAAACTCCTTATAACTATGGAATTTTTTAAATTTATTAAGTACTTGGAATTACTTCCTAATTTTTGCGAAAGGCATGTTTTCCCAATATACGAAACGATTTTAGAATAATATGCAGTTATTTCAGGTAAACCATTCATAAAAGCAAATAATATTTCAAGCAATAGTTAATAAAATGGATGGGCCAATAGTAACGAGGTAATCTAAAATTATTTGGAACTAGTCAAGCTTATCCTTAACTGACATTGAACTAATAGAATCCAAGGCAAAACACGTTTCTTCGATGTTTATTACGTCCATAATAGTTTGATCTCTAAAAAGTATGGTGAGAAAAGAAGTCATCAAGATGATGTTTTTGTTTTTTTTGAACAACTATCTGCGCCGACGCTGCGCCACGCTGCTTCGATGGCAGGTCAATGACGCGCATTTTGGCGCCAAATACATTCACTATCACCTTACTATCAATAATTATGTTGAAAGAAATTTGCTGTAGTAAAAAGTCAAGACAAAGTAAATTGCATAATCAATTAAGCAAGCAAAATTAGTTGAATGTCAGCAAACATTTAAAAAAAATTAAGTTTGTTGTTTTTATATTTTAGGATATTAAGTATTTCTTTTGAGTTGTACTATTCTGATTTGCATAGCTACTAAACATTTAAAATTCTTAATTACAAATATAAGTAATTTAAATATTATTGCGCAATGGAAATATAGCAATTCGACAGTCTGCGATTGGGTCACGGACCTCCTAATTTGCCACGCAGATATCAGGAGGTTTTTCACCGTTTTCAAGGTTGTAAACCATATAATTATGTATGTAAATACTTAGCAGTCTGCATGATTTACCTTGTTTATTTGTTTTCTGTAAATTTCTAATGTTAATAAAGTTCGTAATAATATAATACAACTTCGTGAATTAAATCTTATCGGGTCAATTGATTCTGCCGTCAACTTTTTAATGTATTGACCCACATGAAATTCATTATTACGGTATATGTAACATAAAACATATCGATGTTGTATGTTATATATAGATAGAATACATGTTGGAACGTAGGTTTCAAGTTAAAAAACTATTTCCTATTGTTTATTTAACAGTATTAAGCAAGGAGCGTTAAGGTATACATATACATATAAGATGAACATATTTAGAGAAGCTTACTCAAGAGACTTACTCCACTGAAATTGGTTTGCAATTTTAAATAAAACGGTCCCTGCATAGCTGCGCAGAGCCGGTTGGACCAACTCAAGTTGAATGTATCGGCGGGCATTTCATCCTTCGTGGAATTTGCACCCACACATCAATACTTTATAATACTGCCTCTCTTGCTGTTTTTGTAACAGCGATCTTTGTTTGATGTTCCCGGTGCGGTTTTCTCAGAAGACTTGCCAAGTATATCGCCAAATTACAATGCAATGCTTAGTTAGATTTTTTGGCTCGTAATTTGTTGTATTCTTGATATTAAATAGGTAATGAATACATGAATTTTATGTACATATAGGATCCTTCAATTCGATAATTAATACATGAATTTTTGTCCATATAGGAACTCACATTACCATAAAAAAAATATACTTATATAAAGGCTTGAGTATTTTCGACTAACAGTTATTTAATATACAGTACATATATTATGCTTTCACTTTTGCAACGATAGCTATGATTGCGTATTTGTACCTAAGGTAATCCTATAATAGGAATAAAAAATGCTGGCGGGACAACTGTGCTTTAATCGCTATTTATTGGAATAAATATATGTATTAGCAATTAATAATTGGAATAAATATATGTATTAGCAAAATTAAATATTTATTTGTATTGATTTTTGTAAATTCGTTTAAAAACTAAATATATAACCCATAAGGCGAGCACGTGGTCGTCGCCATGTTTGTGTGGTTGGAGCTTTTGGCGCGAAACTCACGCTGCGGCGATGGCGGCACGGGTTTGTTGATGTTCCGGTATCGATAATAGTGCCACATATTATTTGATTTTTTATCTTCCTTCCGGTGATGTCACTAAGTTGACAAGACTTTCTCTGTGTTCATTCATACTAAGCTATATAAACATCATCTTACCATACATTTACAAATGTATCTTATGCCCAAATATTGCAATTTGATATGATTAATATTTGTCGAAAAAATATTTAGAATTGTATTTAAAATTAATTAACGAGACTATAACAGCCAAATTGCCAAATTTTTAAAATGTTAATCTATAGCTATCTCAGAATTTATTTTCAAAATTAAATATTATGTCTAAGAATTAGTATTTTATAATTTTTTACAATGAATCTGTTGGCGCCAAAACGCATCATGGTACTTCCACGTTAATGGTTGCCGTTCATTGCGCCCGCCCGAGTGTATTGGCCGCGGCTGGCCACGCGCATCCTGCCTACTACGTTTCTTGCCTCCTTTTCCCACTCACAACCCTGGCCCGACACAAAAAGAGATGGTAAATTCACGTGCAGCGATTTTTGTGCCGCAGAAGGACGCGCCCCGAGATCAATGCACTTTCCGAGGACAGCGAGCCCGTTTTTATTAAGCATTAGTGTCGGGTAGTCGTCGGTTTAATAGAGATCTTAGGTGTTGCGGCCTAAGGTTGGTTTTTCGAGAGGCGCCTGGCTGGAAGTAGAGGTTGATGTCTAGACGCGAGGGAAGTGAGTAAAGCATATACCTAAGTGGAGGCATTCCGCCCGCCGCCGTGCCGGAATACCATGTGCGTGCGGTGGCGTCTACGACTTTTGTCAGTGGCCCGCGCGTTTCTCGCGAGTTCCTTTTCAAATCTCGGTTTATTTATAACACGCGGGAAGATAAAATTGAATAAATATATAATGGTATGAAATGCCTTGTTGCTTTCATGATGTATGAGCGCGTCGATATAAATTAATTTTGTCGATCCGTCTCTTCATTTCTTGCATATCACAAAAAAAATTATCAACAAATCCTTTTCCTGAGTATTTTTAAATCACAATTCTATATTTTTCTATTATGTTAAATGACAAATGATTGCGTATTCAGTTTTGTTTACATAGTATGTGTTTCATTGCGACAGCAATTAATGTTGCTCTTTATCTCGACACAAATGCTTGTACTTCGACCCGGTTTGTTGACTATCGTCAGCTAATAACAAAATTGTATGTTTGTCCGCTGATTGTTTCCCAATGAGACTGTCATGCATATGGCATGCTTTGTTCTCTCTTTCTAGTTTATCGTTAGGTTATGGGTGGGTGGTATGTTGTCGCATGCCATTCAGCTGATTCCTAATAATTGCTTGATAAACTAACAATTAATACATACATTATATTTGTTCTAGATGCGTTATTATGAGACCAATATAGTTTTTGTTATTAAATCATCATTACAGCCATTGAAAGTCCACTGCTGGACATAGGCCTCGACAAGAATGGGGGAATTTTGCCCATAATTGCCGCGCTGGGAAAAAGGCTGACTGAAATGCGGCTGCCCATCCCCACCCTATACATTTAAGCTACACTGTCCCGGATGGTTATATCTGTCGGTTCTGGTACCTTAGGCGCCTCTTACGACACCTGGTACAGAGGGAGGTACTATTCTACTATGCCTGTAACGGCCGTTACGGACATTAAATAATTAAATATTATTATTTTGTTAAATAATACATAACTGGGGACGTAATGCTATTATTATTGTTATGAAATCACTTCATATAACAATTAATTAATTATTTATATAACATTGATTAAAAATAATATTGTTTGCATAAGTAAAGTAAATGTACATAAGATAAAACATTTTGTTTTGAAAGACACACTGATTAAGATAATAGATGTGCAATGAAAATAATTCGTTCAGTATGACGTCTTTTAAAAGTATTTCGTAAAAGAATTGACATCCATTTTGACCAATAGGTACAGCAACAACATTATCAGGAAGTTTATTCATTTATTTCTCCATGAGTGATATATATGTGACAGGAAACAATATAATTATCCCTCTTTACCAATACTCATAACAGATTTGATATCCATAACTCATGGACCTTAGACGGTAACGTCTACGTCAACTTCCCTGATGGGTCTAGACACCGCGTTGCTTCACCAAAGGATTTGGAATTATTAGAGCTGAATTATTTGCCTACATCTGATTCAGGTCCAACCAGTGTCGCGTCTGAGATAACCTCTGCTGTGCTTGCAACCCAAAGTTCCTTGACAAACAAGGTTCTACATACAAGAAACCAACGCCCGACCTGTGTAAAAAAAGCAGCTAACTTATAATCTGCTGAAGTGCTGTTTTTGTTCTTGTGGTTTATGTTTGTAAATTTATGTTGTTGTGCTTGGGATTTATCTGTAATTAGGTTAATACAGTTATTATCTGATTGTCTTAGGGTCATATGTTAACATTTTTGACTACCTTTACATAAACAATTAAGTAGTTTGTTATTAATATAATATTGCTTGTTATTGTTTTACTATTCTGTCATAGTGAAACTGTCAACCAACTGTCATTGTCAAACTACTAACGTTCTGTTTTAAGTGGTTAAATTGTTATTTCTTTTCCCTTATTTTTGTATTATTAGCTGTATTATTATTTTTATTTTTTTGATAAGTGTAATTAGTTTGTAAAATGTTTTATGTGCATCTGTATCAGTTCTTAGTTCTAACAGTCACCAAGCAGACAGTGCAATTCTAAGCTTATAGTATTCTATTGTTTGTTCTGTAATCTATTGCTTTATCAATTGTTATCACTTTTATTATTATATTTCTTTTTTTTTTTAGTCTTTATCGTTATTATTTTTATAAACACACTATTTTATTATTTAGTACATCTTCATATATAATCAATGTCAGATGACGTTTCACTTATTTCAACAAATATTAGCAGTTCATCCGATTCATTTGATGACTCATTTGACTCCCACGTATTACTTTGTGATTGCCTTAAGTCGGTACTTTCAAGCTCTCTAAACAGATTTAATGTTTGTCACATTAATGCTCAAAGCATTCCTCAGCACTACTTGGAACTTCTCACAAACTTTAGCTCTGATGTTGTCCACGCCTTACTTATTTCTGAAAGTTGGCTTAAGCCAGCTCTCTTTTCTACTTCTTATAGCCTTCCTGGAGATATTCTTATAAGAAATGATCGCACTGGAAATGGCGGGGGTGGGGTAGCTATATACATGCTCAACGATATTAGTTATATAGTCATATGTATGTCTCCATCTCTATACACATATTCTGTGGAATATATATTTGTGGAAGTATCAGTCGGCAGTGCTAAGGTTGTTGTTGGGGTCGTATACTGTCCACCTTCTATAGACTACTTCTCCACTCTTGAGTCTGTTCTAGAATCAATCTCTAGTAAGCACGCACACCGTATAATCATGGGCGACTTTAATACAAATATGCTTAAATCTTCAGCTCGATCTTTAAAACTCCAATCCATCATTAAATCTACTGTCTTTTCTCTTCTACCATCAAATCCAACTCACCACAATTTGAACGCTTTTGACTCCCTCATAGACCTAACGATTACCTCATCTCCTGACTTGGTAATTAAGCATGGCCAATTGCCAGCTCCTGGTTTCTCTAAACATGACCTTCTATTTCTGAGCTACAAGTTAAAGCCACCTAGAGTCAAGCCTAGAATAAAATATCTGCAAAGTTTTGGAAAACTGGATATTGAAAAACTAAAACAGGATGCTGCGGAACTTGATTGGACACCATTAATGGAAGCGTCTACCATTGATGACAAAGTTAACATTCTCAACTTTTCTATCTTACAACTTTTTGACAAACACGCTCCTATTCGTCCGATTAGTCTTAAAGTCCGCCTGCTCCCTACATTTCTAGTGATATTGGTAAAGCCATGGCACTAAGAGACAGTGCATTTCGTAAGTTTAAAAAAGACAGGTCTAATTTCAATTTAAATACATACAAAAGACTTCGAGATCGCTGTTATCAACAGGTAAGATAAGCCAAACGTAGATTTATTCACGACAATGTTCAATCATCATCTTCGGCAAACGTATGGAAGTTTTTGCATTCTCAGGGTCTCGGGAAGTCTTTAAACCCTTCCAATTCTAACTCTGTTATTTCCTCTAACGAGCTTAATAAACACTTCTCTTTAACTACCACACTAAACACGTTGTAAAATTGTCAACTATAACTTTAATCACTTCCTTGTCACGTCCGTCAGCTAATGTATTCAATTTTTCTCCTGTAACCTTGGATGGGACTTTTAAAACTATTTCAGTCCTTCAATCCAATGCTGTTGGCTATGATGATGTGAGTCGCCGCATGGTCTTTCTCTTACTTAACTTTATTGTACCACCATTGACCCACATTATCAATTTCTCCCTACAACATGGCTCCTTTCCCAGTATATGACGCAAAGCCTATGTTATCCCGGTTCCTAAAACACCTAACCCTACTTCTTCCTATCAATTTCGTCCCATCTCTATTGTGCCATATCTCTCTAAAATTATCGAGGCAGCTGTACATAAATAGCTCTCTAGCCATGTCTTACAAAACGCCTTTTTAAGTCCCTTTCAATCCGGTTTTTTGTACAGGACATAGCACTACAACAGCTCTACTAAATATCCTGGATGATGTAAAAGTTAGAATGATATACTTTCGCCTAACGGTCTTAATTCTGATTGATTTCTCCAACACCTTCAACTCTATCAATCACGAAGTTCTCCTCTCTATTCTCTCTTACGTCGAGGTCTCTAATTCGGTTCGGGAATGGTTCGCATCCTACCTTCGAGAACGCCAGCAAGCGGTGCGCCTGGGAGATGATTTGTCCCAGTGGTTGACAATTGATGCTGGTGTGCCGCAAGGTAGCATTCTCTCTCCGTTATTATTTTCTCTTTTCAAAAACTTTGTCACCAAATCTATTGGCTGCTCTTACCATCTATACGCTGATGACCTGCAACTATACACCTAGGTAGAGTACAATGACCTGGATGATGCCATTGCTCTGATTAATGCTGATTTGACCAACATCACAAACTGGTCACAAAAGTTTGGTGTCTCTGTGAACCCGTCCAAGACTCAAGCCATTATCTTGGGCAGCAAACGGCAATTATCCAATTTAAAAAATGTACCTGTAATTATGTTTGATAACGTGGTAGTGCCCTACAGCACATATATATACTTTTATATAGTGTGCATTTATTTATACAAATATGTATGTCACGTTTATCTATTTTGTAATATATTGTCTGCACCACTATATATTTATTTCTGTTTTGTGTAATGGTTGACTGGGAGATAATGCCATCTGGCATTTAGTCCGCCATTTGTACATTTTGTTACATTTTGTGCAATTAAGTTAAATAAATAAATAAAATAATTAAATAATACACGTACAAGAGGAAAAAGAATATTAATCTACTTTGTTATAATTTCTCAACATCTCTCATCAGGTATACAAAACAGGTCTGCAGTTCACAGATGCTTTGTTTCTCCTAGGAATTTTTGAAGGTAATGATTTAACGATTTCATTAGGTGTACTTAAAAAGGGTTCATTAAAAACCTGGAAGTCATTGGGCCGAGACAAATCGTATTGTTCACGGCCCTAAGAATTGATTTCTGACTGGTATATAGGCAGAGTGTGCGTGAGACCACGTTTCAAGGCTATATCGTAAAAAATGAGCCACAATTTTGAACCCTTGGATACAATGAATAGGTCAACGCCCCTATAAAGTCAACGAATGGCGGAATAATTAATTTAACCATAAGACTAATTATGTAATTACGAGTACCTACGTATTCCCGTAGCTGTTGTTACTTCGGTGGCTATGGTAATTGTAATGGCCAACGTTTTAATTATTTAATAATAATAAAATAATTGAATTATTTTACTAGAAACCAAAAAACACAGATTTTTTTATTACATTGAATTTTATACGGGGGCCGAAATAAAAATCAAAACAACTGATAATCAAAAATACTCGTAGTAATCAATTACATAATAAATACCTAGTCTATAAATAATTATCATCAAAATAAAAATAACTGCTAAGCGTGCCAAGTCCTTTCCGCATAAAACTCGTGGAAGTTTTTTATTCTGCTGTTATTTATGTCTCTTTAGGTTTAATGCCTTCGGACGACGACCGTCGTGCTCTGGTGGATTTTCCAAGGACCAGGAAAGATATTCTATCACATTTACCTCATACCTCAATTGACAGGACTACAGGACTTAAAATATCGTTTGCAAATATGCTTTGCCTTTCCCATAATATGCATTTTCCTTTTAAGTTTTAATATTCAAATATTTTAGCAAATCCAACTCAGTATTTTATTTTTATTAGTACTTGAAAGCGATTGGGTATTTACAAACTTTACACAGTATTCCTCTAAATTAAGTATTAATTGTGCTATGTGTTGAAAGGATGTTGACTCTTATAATTACATAGTATTTACAATTTATTACGCATGCTTCTGTCGTGTGATATTAGTTTTCTAACGAACGTCTCGGTGATTCATCTTATTTCCCAGATAGGCCCCCATTTAGGTAGTAGAGACCGGTACCTAAATCGCAGTGTCCAACGAGGCACCCGCGCAGGTGGCCTCATGTCGGCGGATATTGCTTCCAATGGTAGGTCAAAGGACCCACTCAAGGCTGCGACCAAGACGTTTCGCACCGTCGACAACCTTTGCTAGGCGCCTCGACAATGGATACGTGCCGTATACAAGATACATAAACTGATTTACCCTAAAATATCCTTATTACTATCGTATAACGCTCAGTATTCATCGCATTAAGGCAGTTAATCTTTCTTTGCGATCAGTTCACCGCACTCGTTATAACGTCTCACGGCGCCCTACGAATTAAATTGCAAACAATAAATAATAAAAAATAGGACGTACGTACATGCGGAAGTCGTGAGGATTATATGAAACATCGTACTTATACGAGTTCTATCATAATAAAAATATATTTGACAGGCCCGATGGTACAGGACATTTGGTAGTGTCCCTATCTTATGCGTCTAAGGTTCAGTACAAACGTTTATGTGATGAACATTTGCTTGTTCTATGTCGGGGTGTTAAATGAATGTATTTAAGTATTATTCATGTAACACTTTTACTGTCTGATATCTGTAACCCGAGCGCTTTAAACTACTTATCACGGATTCAGGTCAACGTTTGAGATGTATGATTTATTACTTAGAAGAACAATTGGTTGTTGAATGAATTAACTAGCTTGTTGACTAAAAATATTGTCTAATTCTTTGTACAGTGTGTTACAGTTTGTTATTTTTCCTAACTAATCGATTTTCGGTATTGGTATATGTATAAAGTACAAACATACATAAACAATAATGTAGGCGTCCACGTGTTCAGGTCGTAAACTCTATATTTATATTTATATTCCCGTACACGTACATGCTCGTTCGTCATCTTTTTTACTATTAGTCGACATAAAAATATATTTATAATAAAATCCGTAAAGGTGTTTAAATTGTATCTGTAATCAGTAAGTAGTAATCCTATAAAAAATTGAAGAATTGATCGAAAGTTTTTCATTTGTCTTTTCGAGAATTTTTAACTATTTATAGTTATAGAAAAAAAATGATTAATCAATCATGAGCATCGGATAATAATTATTTAATCAGTAATTCATGAGCATTCGCTCATTCAGAAATAACTATTCTAATCATGTCAATTTCCGTTAAACGCGCAAACAGTACATGCATCAGCGATGTTGGCATTATCTGTGACACCTGCATGCCGCAGGTCGTGGTGATATATTACTATGAATCATTTAATATGATAATGTCAGCATAATATTATTTATAAGCTCTAAGTTGTGCAAAATTGCATAACGCAATATTACTGAGGTGCATATTAAGTGGTAATACGGGAACTAAATTCTTGTTTATTTCCATAAAAAATTACTTTTAATTTTGAAACTTAAATATAACTAAGACTTCTAGATTTGTAAAATGCACAAAATAAATTATAAAATATAACAGAGGTCGCATTGTCGTCAACGCATCGCACGCGTCGCAACGCACGGTCGCATTTGTCAGTTAGAATTAATTAATATATTTTGACTAAACTTCAGTTAACAATATTGTGAAAATAAATTTAGCGCCAACAAATACTAGCGTAGAATTCGTTCAAACAGAGCTCGTAGTCTTACACGTGTCGAATAGTGCAAGATTGTAAAATAGCAGTAGTTGTAGTCGTATAATATGTATATTATTTAGTTGCGGGTCAATGACAGGTGGGTATTATCGCCGCAGTTTCTAGGTGCTTAAGTGATTTTAACTGCATTCTTAGATTAGCATACATGAGTAAGTCATAAATTGTACAGCTATAAAAGTACCTGTTGAATGGAGAATACAAAGATACGTGTCAACTGGTGGTTAGATTTGTCGAGCACTAGGCAACATATAATTTCATCCTTAATTACTAAGCAACAATATATATTATCGTTTCTATTTACATAAATGTTTCATAAAAAGTTTCTATTTACATGAAGAGCCTTCCAGAACGATCCTTTGAAAGAGGAATTATGTAATTCTTGTTTAACTATCAAACAAATATATGTATCAATATGGGAGATAAATAAGCGTGATTATTGTTCCCACCTGCCCTGTCGAGACGAGCAGCTGACGCGTATCTCTATGCTTTTTTTTGTTTTCGATCCGGTATAAAAACTTTTTTACTGGCAGATGATAAGAACAAACAATATTTCAGTATTATTAAGTCAGTTCATTCATACAATGTATTAAGTTTAAATTCAGCCCTAATATATTTAGTTAGGACTGAGCTCTAGATAGGATAATATTTATCTTACCCATATTCTGAATATGTAATTCCAAGTGGGAAATTCTTATAACTAAGACCATCAGATTTTTACGTGACAAATACCCTTGATATTTCATAATCTTGGCGGAATTCATAGTATTTCCAAGGTGACAATTGTAAACTAGGAATGTTTACAATCTAATGCGACATCGAGAGATTATGTGGATCCGTATCATAAACTAGTCGCCAGCATAATCGCGTGCGCCTGCGCCGCCCGGCGCGCGTCGCGGCGCCAGTTTGCCCCTTATCGACCGCGACTTGTTGAATTACCCCTTATCGATTTGTTATTGTGCGTTCACAATATGATAAAACTGTTTGGTTTACAAGTACACGTATATGTAATCTCTCTCACATGTAAACATTCCGATGGGATAACTTAACCTAAAACTATTGTGTTTTGAACAAACTGATTTTGAAAGACATTTTGTTTTTAAGTAAGGAATTTCCATATGGGCCTGTTATAATTAAATTTATTCAGATTTATTTCAAACAAAAAATATATTTCAGGTCGTTTGAAAAGATCGAAGTATTTTCCACGACCTGGTTGATAAAGTGTCAATCAATATTGAAGAAATATACAGTTACCATACAATCGGGTGTATAATACTCTCGAAGCTCTTTGATCTTTACATACAATAACGAAAGATCGAAAAAAAACATTCACATAGACTACTTAACACTGCTCTCACAGGACTCAGGTAAAAATTTGAGAATTAGAATCTCAACATTCAGTAATCGCATGTAGTCATTAGCAAAATCAAAATGTTAATGAACGTATTGTTTATATTCAAACCCTTATATCCATAATTTTTTTGACGCTTAGTAAGATTAAGAATATATTTACCTGTTTCCCCTCTACCATGTGGAGTAGACCGCATAAAAACATTGCCAGGTGGCGGGTTCAATGTTCGATGCTGCTTTTATTTTGTTTTGAAATTAAGTTCTGTAGCCTGCGACGGGGGTTGCCGGCCTGCGCCCCGGGCCAGCAAAAAACCGTCTTTACCACCTGGCTATGTAATGTCTTTGTGATGTTTAAGTAAATGAGACAGTTTTATTTTTATTTTGTGTAAGAGTATAATGTTAGAAAAGGTGTTTGAGTTTTATACTTTGTTTTGAGTCTTCAATGAATGTTTCATTCGACAACACTTAGTTTTTCAAAATGCTTCGTTTTGGAAAATAAAACGATTGTAATTCTAAATTTTTTTAAGTGAAAAGTATTAGGCACTTATTATTATTTCTACTATGTATACTTATGGCAATTTGTTATTAAAAAACATGTTGGACTTTAGTGCATAACTTATAAGATTAGCGTTGTAGAAATAAGACATACTTGTTTTACTTCGTCATAATTTCGCAATCTTCATTTTGTACGGCTAAAATGAAAACTAAGAATAATAAGTTAATTGCGCAATGACCATAAAGAAAATGTATATATACCACAAACAGCCTTCTGGCTCATGTGGTCGTATGGTGCGAGGTACACGAGCGGGCCGCACGTGCCTTGCCAGCTGCATCTCGGGAACTTGACACAAAAGGCGAATCACTTCCAGAAAAAAACTACACGGATAGAGGGACTCGTCAGAATAATCGAACACATTATTTATTATAATTCACTACCCACAGCATTTGTATTTTACAAATTAAACTTGTGTCTGGACTTAATTAATTTTCTCTCTATTTACATATTTATTATAATGCACTTACGCACTGGTTTGAGTTAACACTTAATAGAGTTGTATTTTCCAAATTAAACTTATTTTACTAATTAAACTTGTGTCTGGACATTATTTACTTCACCATGTAGAAAAGCCACTTTTAGTGCTTGTCCTAAACCTGCATCAATATATCACGTTTCTACCTTTGGTTGGTAAATCAAACAGATTTTCTTTTTATATTTTAGTTGAAAGCATCTGTTTCATTTACTTAAAAGCGATCTCAATTTATCAATTCGCTAAAAACCTTGAAGTATCCTAACTTATGGAATACTGACGTATCTAGTTTATTTAATAAAGCTATTTATTACCGTAATGGAATGTTAATAACGACTCAAATATAAATAAGTAGTTGTTTGTAGAGCCGCATGCGCCAGCGCATTAAATACAAATCCCTGCATAACGGCCGCTCATTCAAGTGGCGCGGCGGCGGCGGCGCAGCGTCGTCGCGTCGTCGGCGGCAAACCAACCCAGATTTTATTTTTAAATCGAACCCACAATGCTTCGTTGTTATGCTTTCTTTTCAAGTCCAAAATTATCTGTTCAGTCTGCTGTGCTTGAGAATGTTATTCATACGCTATAACTTCCTTCTCTAATCGGTTTACTATATACCTACATTTATACTGATTTAAAAATAAGATAAGTCTAAATATTACAAAGAAGAAATATATCGATAATAGATTTAAATATTATATGAATAACCAGATTTTCAACTTACAATAAACATAGAATTTCCTGGTTCTATGTCCTTTACAATAACTTGTATGAATTTATATTGCGTAAAGAATAGTAATTCAAAATGAGTCGAACAAGGTGTAGGATATCTACTGCATTGACCTGTGATGCATGAGTTGTCCCGCTGCATCTTGGTGTTATTGATTTTGGTCCCGTTTCCCGCGCTTATCGAGGAGTACCCCCACCTGCGCACATTTTAACCCCCTGCCCGCCACGCAGACCGTCGTGTTGTCTCACCCCTAAATGTAACAAAATACAACCACGTGGGTGGTTGCATGACTCGTTTCAAAGTGTTAAAGAAAATTTTGGATCAACTCGGAAACGAAAATACGTGGGTATTTCTCTCAACATTTTAAAAGTAGTCTTCTTCCTTCTCCAGTTGTTAAGAACATAATGTTTTCACATATTATGTATTGATTAATAACAAAAATAATGTATGTATGTATATTTCTGGTCATTGCATATACATTTTCTTGTATTTTGGCACCTAGTGCATTTTCCATAATTATAATTATGTAGGTATTAGATGAGGAGGGGAGGTCTTACGATGCATCGCCTCCCCTATGAAACTGAGACGCAGAGGCGCGAGACGGCGCGGAGGGCAGGGTAGGGGTCGGGGTGCCACATCTACATCATCAACACTACGTTCGCCCGCCCTCCGCGCCGCGCGCCGCCGTACGTTCCGTGCGATTATTCCGTCTAGCGAGCGTGGACGTAGTCAATGCTCCGTTCGCATCAAGCTAAAGCGCGTCGCGTCCATTCGTTCGATGTTCAGCAGTCAGTCCGCAACGCGCCGCTCTAGAGATCGGACGTACGCGCGCCTTCAATAGTAACGTTTGTTTATTTGTTGTTTCTCACTTGTATTCTGCATTCCTTAGTAAATTTTTTCAACTTATTTAATTTACGTACGCAAAGTGAATTAAGTAGTTTTCTGACGGTTTAAGCAAACTTCATGAACTGTGATCGTGTTTTGGACCGTTTCGAACAATAAATAAAACGGCGAAATAAAACCTGTAAGACGGGTCGAAATGAGTGGATTGACCATCAGAGTTAAAAGAGGATCGAGGGGTAGTGCTACTCTTCTTGAAGCAGCTAACAGAATTCTACGACTACTTGGCGTTAGCTCATCCAAGCGCGGGAAACAGCCCTCACCCAAATCTAAGGTAAGGTCAATGACTCGGCGCGTCTGTTATGTACCCACTTGTTTGTTGTATTCGTAGTAAACAACAATTTCACAAAATTTGGTTATTCGTTTATTGTCTAATTTTGGATATTTAACTGATACTTTGGTATGTAGAAAGATTTAATTAAGAAAGTGAAAGGGTGGGAACGGAGATAAAGCGTGTCAAGTGAACGAGTGCTGTGGCAGCTCATTATTTTACTGTGAACTGTTTTTATTTCTCACGTCACTATATACAATAACAATTCATGGAGTACTTAGTATTTTAATTTTAGCTGTAAGCTTGTGTTTCCAGTAAACCCAAATCATAAGTTTAATAAACTGTTTTCTATAATGTTATTTTTATTGTTAATTTTCAAGGGGTAAGGGTTTATTGTAATTTTTATGTATTTCTACAATATTTATAGTGCTTAAAAATCAATAGGTATTTATGTATAATCAAACAAATTGAGAAGTCGTAGTAAACTTTCCCTGGTGCAAAGCGCAGTGATTGTGCACTTTCGCTAAACATTTCTCAGCGTGCGCGACACGGTGCTCGGCGACATAGCGCGCGTCCGCACCAGCTATTCGATCGCGTATGATGCAAACGGCGCGCGGGCGCGGCGCGGCCCCGACACCACTTGTTTGTTCACGCGCCGCCAGCGTGACCAGCTTGTTTACCACTACGAATACGAACGGCTCACGATCCGCATTCATCAACCCGTCGTAATGACGACACCAAATGATGTTTCCTTCAACTCCGTCAGTGCATTCATACCTCAGCTGATCTTACACAAAAAATATAACTGACACTGGTATAGAATTATACAGTTTCAATCATAGTTCACATTCAAATCTTATAGAGGTGACATTGCAAACAAAGATTGTCGATTTGGCTGTTGTTATCGTTTGTGTTTATAAAACAAGGTTTTGTACATATTCATATTATCGTTCGGTTCATAGAACTGCATTTCAATCTATTTGTGCAAATAATAACATAACTGATTAAATGACAAATAAGTACAACTTGTTTGTGTTCACTCGTTTACAAACCTGTTTTAAATCAGCATGATGTAAAATATGCATTTTTGTGAAAGGTCGTACAGATATGGTTAGCGGGCGTAAACAAATCTATCATTTTGGTGTATATTTGATAACGATATTATTTTCATAGCATTCGGCTTCGGGTTATCATATCAGGTCCTCTTATATCATAAAGAGATCAAGTGCGTCATAAAATGTACGCTGGGTGAATGCAGTTTAATACAATGAGCCCTGCCCTGCTCAATATGTTACCGAGGCAGGTAGGTGTTGCGTACTTGTAGATTGTCAAGAATGGCATGCACAGTATTTAATCGATTTACAATCTGTAGCCGGATACTGTACTAACAGATGGCGCGGAGGGGGTAAATGGTCTTGCAATGCGGCTCTACATCCGCTCAACTTATTTGGGACAAGGCCTTTTTACTATGACAAACTTACTACTAGAAATCTGCAAAGAGCATTACTATTATTAAATAAGACACTATTACGTAAATATAAATGAAATAAACAATGTCAAATGTCGTCGTAATCAAATTTTTCTACACTAAAATCGCGGTATCCCAATTAATACGTCATAAATGTCCTACATATTTTAGTTACGTTTGTGGGTTAAGCGATACCTGGTCAAAATTCTGCAGTTAAAGAATGCATTAAAAGTTGTCAGCTCATTTACGAGCGCCTCCATTAAACATGTTTGGATCAAAACAGCCGCCATCGGGCGGCATGTCGTTTGTGCAATAAAAATTGGTCGGTCGCATGATGAATGTGTTTGTGGGTGCGGACGGCGTCGCAGAAGGCCCCGTGGTGGGGATCGAGGTCGGACATGGACGGAGTGTACGATGCGGAATGCGTTACTGTGGGAATGCGCTCTAAGTACCGTTGCGTCGGTCTACACCGCGCCGCGGCACCCGCCGCGGAATTCGAGACCCACTTGCGGCTCGTGCAGACCGAACCGACTCACTCGCTTCATATTAGATGACTCATGCGCTTCATCACGGAATTTGGAGAATATGGCCGATCGAATATATGCATTGTGCTCAACATATGTCTCAAATGATTAAAATCTTGGTATTTGTCAATGCGTCATATTAGACGTTTGGATGCTAGCTGATTATGAGAAATATAAACCATAGGTATCTAATGATATTTCTTAAAATTACGCCTCGATTAATAACCTCGATGTTCAAATGGAGCGGCGTTAATTATAATATATTATTTTAACATTAGAATATATGTTTATCTCAGAATGTCATACGTAATTAGAAGCGACCTAGTGGTAATTATAGCATGCATCTCGCTGCGTGTCTCGATGGTTTTTTCCACCGGCATCTTGGCGCCGCTAAAATAATACGCTCATAGCAAATCTGTTATTATACTAGCATAGTACTATCATGATAGTTACGACAGTTAAATTCGCACAAAAAATCCATAGCCGCGTCGCAACGGTATCTCAACTTTCATTTGCTTTTCATCAAGTTTGTTTTTGGCCAATTAACCGTTAACCACGTTTGCGCAGTTTTGTTAGAAAGAGAAAGAATCGCGAAATGCATCGCTCTCTATCTTGCCTCGCTTCTCTTGTAGTTGAATGAGAGCGGTATTTTTTTATTAAGCGACGCCTTTGTAAGAAATGAACAAAAAATTCAAGTCGCGAACTCAAGAAATTGGATCATTGAACTGTAGGTGAGGCCACTAATCGTGGCGGGTGGCATTATTTTACTTGTGTACATCCGAAAACATCAGTGAAACGTTACTACTTTGGTATAAGATCCAGGTTAACTTTGCATTTTCAAGTCAATTAAATATACTAAATTATAAAAATCCTATAAACCGTTGTATAATCATATTATTTTGCATACTATCTAATATGTGTATATATAATATATCAGCAATGTTTATCATATTATTATAAATATAAAATGGTATTTCTCATATATTATGGGAACCCAAAACTCCGACGTTTGGCCGATCAATATAAAAGTTGGCACGCAAGTGTATATTTTTGGTGGTAATGATTTTTTACTTTTATTACTTACCCATAAATGAAATTCACGCCGGTATTTTTTGTTAGATTTACCTTTTCTCTTATAAAAACCCAATCAAACACACAATTTAAGCGATTGGCATAGCTATGATACAACGATATTGATTCAGCATTTGTCGGAAATGTTTAGCGCGGTTAGTGGTCACCTAATTTCCAAGACGTCGGCACACCAGACGGCGCGTTGCCCCCTGGCCCCCACCGCACGTGACGTATATACCACCAATCCACCGTTGCCGCTGCCGCCGTCGTGTCCGCCACCCGATAAACAAGTGCACGCTTTCGAAGCGCGTTGACGCGCCGCGCCGGCCGCCGTGCGCCATATTCGGCGAAATTACGAAAATAAAAGAAATTAGTCGTAACAGTCTTTTTATTGTTGCAGGCTAACGGCCGAACTGCAACCGAAGTCCGGGCTCCTATAGCTGCAGCCGAAACCGTAATTGAGTCGCCGATCAAGATGCAAGCTTCTCCGGAATCGGCTGCTCCTACGCCTACCCCGACGTCGTCCCCAGCTCCCGCGCAGGCATACAAACCCACCAAACGAACGGCGAAAGATTATATATTTGGAAAAATGATTGGCGATGGCATGTTCAGCACAGTGTTTCTCGCTAAAGACATTCATACCGGAAAGGAATATGCAAGTAAGTATTTTTTATGGTTGTACTTAAATCGGTAGTTGTCTCATAAAATATAAAATTACAGGTTACAGTATTTAACATTGAAATCTAATATGTTACTGTTATTATTTACAGTTAAAGTCTGCGAAAAACGTCATATTATTAGAAAAAAGAAAATGGAATACATCAAGCGCGAAAAAGACGCCCTTAACATGCTTTTCAAGGTTCCACATGGTTTTGTAAAGCTGTATTGCACATTTCAAGACGTTGAACGATTATATTTCGTATTATCGTACGCTAAGAACGGCGAACTGCTGTCTTATATTAATAAAGTTGGATCTTTCGAGTTGAATGTAGCCAAATTTTATGCCGCTGAACTTTTATTGGCTTTGGAGAAGATGCACGCCAAGGGAATTATTCACCGTGACCTAAAGCCCGAAAACATTCTTCTAGATGAAAACATGCATTTACAGATTGCTGATTTTGGAACGGCTAAAATTATGGATCCAGAAGAAATCAAAGCAGTCCCTATTATTCAAGGAGACGATCAGTCCCGCGGTAGAAAAATAAGTTTTGTAGGAACACCGCAGTATGTAAGCCCAGAATTGCTGCATAACTGCGTAGACACCCGCACTTCCGATTTGTGGGCGTTAGGTTGCATCATCTACCAAATGATTGCGGGTCTGCCCCCCTTCCGCGCTGCAACTGAGTTCCTCACCTTCCAAAAAATACTGAAAATGGAATACGAATTTCCGGAAGAGTTTTCTGCGGACGCAAAGGATTTAGTAGAAAAATTATTGGTTTTGGATCACAGCAAGAGAATCGGAGCTGACGATAGAGGTGTAACATATGAAAGTATTCGGAACCATCCTTTCTTTGCTGGCATTGACTGGGAAAATATATGGGATCAGACGCCCCCTACTATTAGCCCATATCTACCTGGAGGATCATTTGAAGAAGAGTACAATATTCCTGACCATCTGGAACCGGGTTTCGGCAACAACCAACTGGTTCGACTCTGGGACTTTGGCCTATCCACATCTAAAGGTAAATAATAATTTGTTTGTTATCATCGTTCACTTTTAAATAAGTTTTTGGTATTGAAATAAAGAAATCAAAACGAACACGCAAAATAGGCAAATATTTTAATTTTTACTATTTTATGTGGACTGGAATAAATCTATATCGCTATTTAGCGGTTCTGCTGCATGGATGTAGACAATTACAAAGGCTCGAGCGAGTGCAGTGAAGCGACGAGTAAGAGGCAACTAGAGCGTCCGTGACCTAAATTCTTGGCAAATTTATACGCGTCTCATTTCATAACTGAACTGAGTCCGAAATGTTCGGTTTTTATGCTTCCTTTGCTAACAAACGCATGCAACTTTTGATATGAATGATAAAAATATATTATTAATGATGATACGAACACGTGTTGCATGCGATGCAACCGCTGCGTCATTTCGTTCAATGGTATTCACAATTCGGAACGGACGTCCTCAGTCTTGCTTGGTTTACGGTTCTAAACTCAATATGACGTCAGCCTTCCGGCACGCCGCGCGCAGCGGAGCGCTCGAGTACCAGGCTCTCGCCGCCTGCGCCATCACATGAAATTATGAATGAGTCCGCTGTGCTATACTTGTATATTAACAAACACATGATCAGCTGACGAGGCGCGCGTTGCATTTGTGCAGACATGCGTTCATCGACTAAAATAATAGTAGCGTACTATTTTGTTATAATATAGATACGTAAACTTTTTTACGAGTGCGACAAATAATAATACAACGTATTAATTTTGCAGGTATTTTGGACATCAGCCCTGAAGAAAAACGTCGTCGTCTGGAGATACAAGCCCGTGATAACAAATGGCATCAGTTCGTCGATGGAGAGCTAATATTAAAACAAGGATATGTCGACAAGAGAAAGGGCCTGTTCCCAAGGAGACGGATGCTGCTACTCACGACCGGCCCGCGACTCTTTTACGTCGATCCCACAAATATGGTGCTCAAGGGAGAAATTCCTTGGTCGTCTGAATTACGAGTAGAGGCTAAAAACTTCAGAATATTTTTAGTGCATACGGTAAGCACCTTTTACTCTGATATTTAAAAAAGTATAATGTGCCGTACCCACACAACACTTTCTTAATCTCTTACTTTCTTTACAGCCCAACCGTACATACTATTTAGAAGACCCTGAATCATACGCCCTGGAATGGACCCGCGTGATCGACGAAGTCCGCATCGGCACCTATGTCCAGGACACGACTTAAGCGCAGGCGAGCGCCGCCCGAGTCGTGCCCGCGCCGCCGCCGCGGCCGATGGGACCGTACCCCCCGCCCGAGTCGTACCCGCGCTGCCGTCGCGGCCGATGGGACTGCACCCGCCACCCGAGTTGTGCCCGCACCGTCGCCGCGCCCGCCGCCCGAGTCGTGCCCGCACCGTCGCCGTGCCCGCTGCCCGAGTCGTGTCCGCTCCGTCGACTCGGCCGATGGTACGCGCCCGCCTGTCCCGCCCCCGCTCGGCGTATGCACAATTCTAGGGTATTCTCAGCCTTTATATCGAGCACGGAAATCATCCAGCCCGACAGCTTTTGTGATGAGTGACCTCGTGTCCCGAAGACAATTGGCGTCCTTAAGTTTTGCATCGTCCGGAACGGGATCGGCTTCGCCGCGCCGTAGGGCCCGCCGCGAGCCGCGGGCCGCGCCACATATGTTCAGTGCGCCCAGACCGCGCGCCGGGCGCCCTACGCCGGAGGATGTTCCACGAGACGACATCAGCTACACCGACCGCTGTTGATAATGACTGATTCCTATTATTAGTATCCCGACTATCTTATCTTAAATTATTCTAATTTAAGTTTCTTATTTAATTGTGGATATTCGTGATTATGTGTAAATAATTGTATTAAATTATTATTATTGCAATTGCTTAGGTTATAATGTAATGTGTAATCGTAGGCCGTTGTAACCTTACACGGACCTTTGTAAGAATGGACTTGTTATTCACCACCTGCGTGTTCACGAAGCCCATTCCAGTTGGTAACTAGGCAATTTATAGCTAAATTAAATATTATTTATTTTAATTTTAATGATTTGCCAACGGAATGCGACTGCTGTACAGTTATCAGTAGGAAATTATAATTGGCCTGTTTCCATATTACGTCATGTGCCCTTAAATTTATCTTAGTTGTAACTTATTCACATGGATACATCATATTTAACTTGTGATTTGAATATGGCATGGAACAATATACACACTGAGTACGTATTGATGGAAACGGTCTGATATAAGAAGGATAGCTTCTTTAAAGTTGAGTTGGCCAAGTAGTGCGGCAAAGGTTAGACGACATTTTGCATATAATGCCCCTGTGCTCCATGGCCAGCTCGCAACCACTCTCCGAAGATATTTCGTTGAGAGTTATGCTTTTATTGTGCATCATATTGCACTGTAATCCTAACTTAGCAAAGGTATACGGATATCGCCACCTAAGGTGACTATTACTACTGTTGGAATGCTTAATTAATTATCCAAATTCACACTTATTAATTTAGAAATTGGTTACATATGGATAGTAAACATAATTAAATTTGTTTTATACTTGGTAATGATACTCTGAGCATAGATTTTTTGCCATCACAATCATACAACGTCATGGCATTAAGTCTTTAGAATTTTTTATATCAAAAATATTATTAATTTAATTATAGCCTGTTTAAAATAGAGAATGAAATGCCTAAACTTGCCTGGAATATTTAATTAGGGCTTATTATTGTATAATTGGATTAAATCCATAGTTCAATACGAAACCCTCGTTTAGTAAAATATAGCGAGTAGATTTCAGCCATTTAGAATATGGAGAACCATTCTATTATTTTTCGGTAGTGAATTGTATTTTGGACTATTATGACATTACATAGCAATAGTGGTATTTGGAAATTGGAACACTCCATGACATTGTTAATAATAATAATAATTCTGCATTTAAAATTTAATAACTGTTAACTAATGTAATTATATTTTACAACATTTGTATTGCGTAAATTCCATAAAGTAACAAAATAAGAAATTGAGAATAAATTGAAGTTGATTTTTTGAAATATTGTTTATTATTTTGCATTGTTCATCAGGTAAATAAGCACATACATTTCCTTTACTAAAACATATATGTTTGGTAAAGGAAAGATAAACAAACAAAAATTAAGTTTACAACCCCAAAATCCCCCTTATTACATATGAAATCAATTACCGCAACTTCCCAAAAATGGTTAAGTTGTAGTTGCTATTTGTAAAATACTTGGTATTTTACAATATATTACAAACCGTTTATATTAGTGGTCAGTACGACAACTAGCCTTTTGTCGTATTGCCCTTTTTGACGTGACAACGTCTTATAATGCTGCACTCACGAAAAAACATGACTCATGCGGCGTTACCTCGCTCTGAGGCGTTCCGTTTAAGGCTTGAAGTGCAAGCGAGAGCGTGGGACGAGCGACAGGCACAATCGGCCCCGCGTTCGGCAGCGTTCGACATTTGTCTCTCTCGCACTCGAGTTAGCGATACGCCCGCGCGGACAGCTGCCATACAATAATACATTTTCATAAATAAAATTAAAACGTTCTTTTAAAAATGCAACCATTCCATCACGTTGTCACGTTCAATTATCGACAGTAAACCGACTACAATCTATTTTTTTATCTGAAATATCTCTGGTCAAGAATTTCAAATTCAAATGTCAAGACTCAAATGCACCAGCTATATACATAATTTGTTGTATTCCTAATTTTTTTTTATTTGCCGTCGCTTATTAACGCATTTTAGAAAACATAACATCGGTACATTTAGTACGATTTCTACCGTGGCACCAGTGCTGCAGAAACAGCTCAAAAGATTAATTGTGTGTACGGCCATGGTGTCACAAAAGAAAGCATGGATCGTTTTTGGTTTTAATGTTTTCGTTCGAAAAATTCGACTTTCAGTACCAACCCTGCGGTCAGAGTGGAAAATGAAGAATCAAGACTATTGTAGAACTGGTTCCATCACAAAGCACTTCAGAGTTAGTTGCAGACTTCGGGATAAGTCAAAAAACTGTATTAATCTACTTGAAACAAATCGGTAGATTAAACCACCTTAAACGATGGGTACCTCATGAATTGAGTGAATCGACCTTGCAAATACACGCGTCGGCTGCTCTGTTACTTTGCTCAACCACAATAATGATTTGTAAATCAAATCATTGCTTGTGATAAAAAGTGGATACTTTACAATAATCGGAAGTGCTCGTAGCAATGCTCTACCTAGTGAACCAGTTAATTCCTGCCCTAAACGATAACTGACTCAATTTATAATTAAAGTAACTATTTCTTATATCCGGCCAAGCGATTCCAGCAGATATCTATTGTCAGAAACTGCAAACTATGAAGGGAAATCCAGTTGTTTCACCTGTTTTCCTATATCGTAGAAATCTTTTGCCTCCAGTCTAGACGCCAAATTAAAACTTTCTACTTTATATGGACATTAGTTCAGTTTTTGATCTCTAACCCAGTTAGTCATTGATAAAAATCATGTTAAAGTTCCAATATTCAAAAAAGAGTGAGTTGTTTATCTACAACGATAATATTTTCTATAAGTATTAATTAAAATGAATAAATAGTATGATTAAAAAAGTGATTTTGTAACAAAATAGACTGTAAATATAATGTCTTTGTTAAATATAAGTTAGACGTTTATATTTGACAGTGACAACAGTTGTCAATTGTGGTATTAGAAAAGTGAGGTTATATATGTCTTTCGGAGTGACCCTACAAATAAATAACTAATTGGAGTTTATTTATAGACAATCAAACAGAAACTTATTAGTAATTACCATGTCTGCCCCCGTTATCAAATATATAGGAAGAACTACAGATTTCAAAGGTAAAACGTTATGGGAGATAATAGGCAGTCTAAAAAATTTAGGGGTTGGAAGAATTATTGTTCGATCGGTTTTTGAAAGGTACCCAGAACCGAGCTTTATGAAGATTGTGAAGGTTGAAACTTGCCCTGATGAGGTATGATTATTAATTCCAAAACTAAATACAAAATGTACTAAGTAATAGCTGTTTTTATCTATAGTAACTGTTACTTATACACATAGTTAATAAAATAATTCGATTATATTTCAGGAGAGGCGTAGAGTGAGAGTTTGGGTAGAAAAAACTTTTAGAGGAAAGACACAGCCAAATCTTACAGAAATTTACCGCACTTCCTATAAACCTGATTACAAACTTATACCAAAAAAAGAGGAGGTAAAATTACTCGCATCTGTTAAAAAAATACATGATTCGTCTGATGTTGTCTTACCAAGTACTATTGAAATGCCACCGTTAATGAAGAAATTTATTGTTCAGGATCATGAAAAGAGAGGACTTGAGGTGAGTATTTTAATGTGAAATGTTAATTTTTGCTTAATTGGTAGAATGTAGAAAATGAAACAGTGAACTAGCCCCTTTAAAAGTCTTTATTTATTTAAGAAGTGCTTTACCTGCTAAGTATGGTATTAATACTGAAAGTAGATTTTGTGAAGATTAAAATGTTGACATATATATATGTTAAAATATACATATATAATATAGAAATATGTTGATTTCGGTCTTTGCACATATTTTAGCCCATCCATATTTCAAAACTGTCTGCACATGTAATAAAACTACAAAGACAGAATAGTATTTTTAAATTCAATTTTTAGCTTCATGTCCTTTATCTCCATTACTATACAGCATCTATTGTTGTAGTTTAATTATGTGTTATGTTTGGATAAAAAATCCTGTAGGAAAGTCACTGTCTTAACTTTTTTCCATGATGCTGACTACAAATGTATGTAGTGTCTATTTCAATGTAGATACCAAAAAACAATTATCCAAATGTTCTCATTATTTGTAACTTAAATTTAACAAAATGTTATTTTTCCATTGCAGGAAATAAAAGATTTAGTAATGCCTATTACATATAACTATAGCCCAAACAGACAGCAAAGAATTGCCAAGCCTGGTGAAAAACCTTCTGTGGAGTTTACAATGAGTCTTGGTAAACCTATAAGTCCATCTCTATATGAAGGGGTAAATTTTAATTAAAACAACTATTTTATAAATATAATGTAATGTTATTTAGAGAACAATAAATTAGTAATAGAATTTTCAACTGTATTTATTGTTCAGTTTTTGACGTTGTTTTGAATGGATGCAAATTTCTTTGCCAATAATGGGTTCGTTTCCATGTCAGGTATGTCTTGTTCCTGTTTAAGTTTCTGAAAATATGTATATGCACTATATGTACAAAACCATAGACAATGTGCTACTAACCATATGACTATCAGTGATACTTCAATACCACGTCTGTAGCTTCAGTAACTAAGGTCAACATTCCATGTTTTTAAATTGAATTTACTTTTACTTTATTTGCAACTACTATTTACACAATATTGCACTGCCGCTGACAATATTATATGACAGGGATCGCTTTGTATATAATTTTTGTCTCTTTTTATATTGGATTGCATAAAACTAGGTTCTGTTCTTATGTATTAGTATCTTATGTATTAGTATCTTATGTATGTATAGTCTATTGATATATATCTCATTCATACTATGTATTAAAAAAAAGTATAAGATGGGTTGTTTATACACTCCACAACCTAATATACTTTTTATTTAAATAGATTAAGATTGCTTTTAATATGAATAATCCAAATAAAGCAAGCAAATAGACTTTTCTTTACATGTAGTTTTTCAGTGTGACAGTCGAGTACAACCATCTCTTAAGATATATTAGGGTAATTTTAGGTTTGATATTGTTATGTTAAAACTGACTGATAAACTAAAAACTTATTTCACATGTTATGATAATCATACCTTCCAGAAGATACGCATTTCCTGTACTTCTTCATCTCGTTGGACAAAGTACTGGCGGACAGTTTTTTGTATCAATATTGCTGCATAATCTTCTGGCCATAACCAAGACTTTGGATAATAGGGTCTTGGACTGAAAATGATTATTTAGTTGAAAAACTTTATGACAACAAATATAAGTGATGAGACTATGTATAGGAAAAAAAAGAAGTATTTTGGACCATATCTCAACTGCAACATGTGTGCGACTCCTCACAGCATTTTTGTAAAAATAACCAAGCAGTGTACTACAATTAACACCCTGGGGTGTACCCTCTGATCAAGAGAGGTGGATCTTGTCTAAATCTAAATCTACACCTCCAGTCGCCCGGTTATTCAAACCTCTTCGCCAAATAGGAGATGTCGAGTACATAACGTCATTTCTTCAGATAGCTTGATCTTTGTGAATGCTCTGTAACTGGTTAAGTGTGAATCATCACAGGCCAGTTCAAGGATTGAAATAGAGCATACCGCCTTCTCTTCTTTTCTGGCCGTGTGCCGCGAAGTAGTCTGAGTTGAAGCGGGCTGACGCTCCCCTCCACACTTTTTTATGTGACTATATGAACTCACAGAAGGGCACTACAACCTACCGGGACTGAGCGCTCTCTTGCATAGCGGAAATAACGCTGGTAGATGTGGTTTCTCTATGCACTTTTGGTATGGTATAGCACCAATGGTTTAATTCATAGTTATGGAATCTTGCAACCAAAAAAGGACATTTGGCGCATTCAAAAAATTCTATAACATAGAGGACTTTAGAATTATAATTTGTATAGAATTTTGGTTTGCTTGCACGATTTTTAAGTCTTTTATAGAGTAAGCCTCAAAGGGGCTTTTGTTAAGTGATCATCTGAACTGTTTTAATTTGAAAACCTTTAGTTGATATAAGTCAACAATTTGTTTATCGTATTAATAGACCTGTATGAAGCAAGCATGCGAGTTATCCCAATCAATACCTCTTTATTCACCGTGTTTTCTGTCTCTAATTTATGTTGCAGTGCCCGTGACTTCGTCCGCGTAGATTAGTGACTCTGGGAGCATTGTAATTTTTTTCGACAAATTATTTTAAAAAGCAAGTATTTGCTTTAAATGCTATTTACTGTTAGTAGCATAAATAAGTATATTTTTCTATTCTTCGTTTTTAATTTTACTGCTTTTTGAGTGTTCATTGAGTATGACGCTCGGCGCTTGGCAAGTTTCTTACTTGTGTTTATGAATTCTTTTTCTTACTTGGTAACAACATTTTTGACATTTTGACTACGTAGTTCTGTGTTCCATCTTTATTTTTATTTTTTGGTCCGAAAGCATTTTTGCAGACGTAATTACATAAAAACATTCATCCCATTCTTTCTAGTAAAATTTGTAGAAACTTTGAATGTAGTATTATTTTAATTTGAGCAATAGCATAGACAATAAATTTCAAGCTAACAGCTTTTAAAATGATGTAATTTCTATACAAACTTCCATCCCCTATTACAACCCCTTAAAGCCATTTAATCCCATTGATAAGTAACATATGTCCTTTCTCAGGCTTTAAACAATATCTGTACTAAATTTTACTTAATTCGGTTTAGTAGTTTAGGCTTGATTGCGTAACAGACAGCCAGACAGAGTAATTTTCGCATTTATAATATTAAGTAAGGATAACTGGCGCTAACTATGTGGAGTTCTATTTGCTTAGCATTGAAAACATTTAAAAAAAAATTGCGCTTCATTGGTTTACAAAATTACCAACCATAATCATTTTACTATAGTATAAGTATGTGGTTATTTTTGAATAAGAATTTGTTTATGGTAACGGTTCGCATCGATTTTTTATCAGATATACTAAGAGTACTAAGAGTAAGATAACTACAAACTATGTACCTATATTATACTCACTTTTCTTTGAGATACTGACGAATCCAAGGCATGTTGAACAAGTGGAGATTACTGTCTTTTCGCCCTGGGTACCTTGGGTTGTTATTCCACAATAACTGTAAGAAAATGATTTGACTTAAGAAATTTTGGTAAATGGATTTTTGTATCTAAAATTTTATATCGATGCACAGTGAATTTAAAATATGTATGAAATGTCTCACCTGTACTATGTGATCTATCCCATTGAAGAAACATTTCTGTTTTGCTAAAGCTTCCCAAATTTTCGCTTTGTTAAGAGTATCTTCTAAAGCCGGTATTAAGTGAACTAATACCTCGTTTTTTATATAGTCGCATTCAGTGTCTAAAATGGACATAATAAAATAAAGGTAATCCTTACTAGTATTATAAATGTGGAAGTTTGTGAGTATGGAAACATATATTTGAAAGGCTGTAATTTTTAAAGATTTAAGTAGAAAAATTAGAGAACGACAAGTGCAGTTTACGCTTCAAACATCTGCCAAGTTACATTCGCAAATTTGTTCACGATTAAACCGCTAAATCATATTTTATGAATTTTAGTATGAATAAATATATCGCCGCTTAAGTTCTAACACAGCGTAAGTCAAAATGTTGACACTTTGTACAATTGTGAAAACATTCATCAAATCAATATCAAATTCTTTTTGAGTTTTGACGTTTTTTTATAATATTAGTGTAGATGAAATAGGCTACTCCAAGCACTAATCTAGAGCAGACGAAGTCGGAGAAATCAATATGTATGTATATAAAGTATTCATGATATTGCTTATTTTATTAAAAGGGATGCCATAGCAAATATACATTATCTAAAAAGCATTGCAGATACCACCTTCCACTGTTTGATTTTAGTTAAATTTATTTGGCAAGATATTAGAAACTGCTTGTGACTTCATGTATTTTATCTTTTACATTTTTTTTAAATATATTATGAAGTCAGCAAACAAGCATACGGCCCGCTTTATGGTAAACGTGACCGCAGCCTATAAACGCTCGTGTCATAACTAGCATGTCGCCAAGCTTGTGAACTAAAGATTAGTATCTTCAGTTCACAGTCACATAAACCAGTGATTTCCCTGCATTTCTCACCCTACTTCAGAACACAAGCAATGCGAACACTGGTATTTGGCGGTAGAAATAGGTAAGAGTGAGGTACCAATGCAGACAACCTTTGTAAGAGGTATACCTCATGTTGTAAATGTAATGTAAATTAAATCTTATTGGAAAAAATATTATACATGTAAAAACTTGCTCAACATAAGACTACTACGCAATACACGGTTATTTTAGGTTAGGTATATTACATAGTGATTCCACTGACTTAAAAATGGCGATTTGGGTAGTACTTCTTGGTCCCTCTTAACAAATGCCTCTATATCCTGGATTTTCTGGTTACTTTCGTCTAATATTTCATTCCAGTTGGCTTTGTTATTTTTTCTTTTCACTATCGGGAACTCTACTTCAGAGCACGGTAGACTTTCAGGTAAAATGAAGTTTTCTGCTGCATCATTTACAAACGATTTCTGATCTTTCGTTTTTCCTTTTCGATCTGTGCTTTTACTAGTCATGACTGTAATATTCTAGTACTTATGTTAACAGCAGCAGAAACTGTTGTCTTAGTAACAATCCGAGTGTGATTGTAGTTAGTTGACATATATCAGTTTGTAATAACAATGAGGTACGATAACGACTGGCGACTTAAGTTAAACTAATAAAGTCCCTCTTAGGACATGAAAATGATGATAATGAATATAATGTTACCAAAAAGTTTAGTATAGAAAATTATTCTCAGTTCTCAGATACCGAAGTAATAACACTGCCATCTTGTGACAGTATAGGGTAATGACACATTTTATTGCCTCACAGAAAGAATGCTTTTAATGATTTTTTTGTTTATAGAGTGCATTGGTATAAACACAGAGGGCGCGGTATACCAATGAAATGTGGAAAGACTAAACAGTGATTCTAACAGCCTACAAATACTCACATGTATGTAACACCTAGTTGATAACTCAAAATAAGAAACTGCATTGGTATTTAGGTATATATTTCAAACATTGATGTATGGTATATATGCCAAATAGTAATGCTATGGGCATTAATAATTATGAACTACACGAGGAAGTAGCAAGAATGAAGATGAATTCATAATAGTGATACAATTGTGATGAATAATGAAATAACTTTTGACTAACTACAAAGTTACATAAAAGACGGAGTGAAGTCGTTTACAGCAGAATATTATTATAATATAAAATATCGAAAAATATATATGTTTTAAATGAGGTAAGGTAGGAAAAAAAAACATATTTTCATATTTTATGCATTTATTTTTTCATGTCTGCATACGCAATTACTCGGAGTCTCTGGATATTACCACCCAAAGTTAAAGTATAAAAATAATTTATAAATTAAATATAACTAGGGCCTAAAGATAAATACATATCAGTCATTTTGTGACCAGTTATCTACAGTTTTCTTAATTTTATTAATATGGTGAGAACTTTCCAGTTATCTGGGAAATCCAGTCAAGGTAGTGCGCTACCTTGACATAGACACCAGGTACACCAGGTTGTCCGCAGCCTATGCCCCACGACACCACTCCCACCAGCTGCCAAGTTCCACCACGCTCGCACACCAAAGGACCACCGCCATCACCCTTGCAAGCGTCCTTCCCCTCTTCACCGCCGGCGCAAACAAATCCTTGGTTGAGTTCGTAGTTGTAACCTAATCTCGTCTGTCTTAATTGCTGCTGGCAAATTCCATGAGATAGAATAGGAACGTCGACCTCTTTAAGCACGTTCTGGTACTTTCCATAGTCCCCAAACGCATCCTTACCCCATCCAGTGGTCCAACACCTCTGGCCGGCGTAGTCGGTGTACTTGTCCGGCAAGCAGGCCGGGCTGATATGGGGATATTTAGTCCATTCTACAGGATGGTCCATTTTTAATATAGCAAGGTCATTATCTAATGTTCCAGCATAGTAAAGAGGATGCACGTGAACGGAAACGACGTCCCTTTCAATGTAGGGGAAGAATTCAACATCACGATTTACATCCCATTCACCAAGACGAATTCTTAATTCGAATCCTTTGTGCCTGAAACAGATATTATATTTAATACATTTTGCTTTATTAATTTACAAAATCCACGATAGGTAATTTATTTTCTATTTAAATACTCACGATTTAATGCAATGAGCAGCTGTCATAATGTGAAGAGAGTCGATGAGTGTTCCTCCACACACGTATACAGATTCTTTAGGATCTTTCTTCAATATGGCTGCTTGCCAAGGATATTCTCCAAACTCGCTCTCTCCGTCAACGTAAGATGGTGTCTTGATTCTACCATTGATGCCCTGGGAATGCCTGATACCACATTGACCTTTGTTGGATGCTTGGGGTTTCAGAGGTCTACGGCAGCATACTTGATTTTGTCTGCATTGTTGTACCGGTAAACGACCGAAGTAACCTTGACGCTGGAGTCAAATTAATAGTAAATGTTTAGAACTATGTATGTAGCAACTAATAATGTAGATACCTAAATTTTAATCGATTTTATATAATTTTGAAAAAAATGTTTCTATAGACTAGCCGGGAATTACCTCTTCAATATTTTCATTCGTCTTTTCTACATTAATTTCTCTCTTCTTTCTGTTTTCTGGGAACCGAATGGTCTGGCCTCCGCGGTTTGCCCCGTTATTATTAGAAGGGAGGGTAAGGGATCGGGAGTATCCATGCCGATTAGCGTAGGTACTTTGTCTCTCATTTGTGCTAACATTAGCAGTTCTATCAAAGCCCGAGTCATAAAAACCACCTTGATAAATATTGCTATAGTCAGAATTGTCATCGTAGTGGTTGTTATAATGATCATTATCGTCATAGTAATCCTCATTGTATGGTGCCGTTTCACGAACGTAAGGATAGATGGGAGGAGGGTTGTTGTATATTGGTTTATAATGTTGATATTGCGGAGAATACACAGGTGGACCGTGATGGTAAGAGGGTGATGGAGTATGGCTGTATACTGGTTGTATTGGCTTTGGATAATAGTGATCATGATGAGGATTGTAGTGATGGTAATGTTCGTGCTTGTTAAGAAGATATGACTTCTTTTCATGGAACAGGTTGGACAGTTTATTAACAACGTGTTCATTTGGTGTTACGTGCAAATTGACAAAGGGTTTAACAATTTTTTCGCCATAATCATTCTTTGTTACTTGAACTGCTAATAATGGGTTGACGGAGAGAAGACCTAAGTTAAGACCACCGCTATTAAGGGCAGGACCGTATGGGTTATATAAAGGATTAGAATTATAAGGATTAATAGGATATCCCCCATGGGATGGTTGGGGCAACCCAAAAGAGACACCAAACGTGGGCTGCACTTGTTTGTTGGTATTGACGCCATTGCCGCCGTAGCCGGCCAATCCAATGAGGCGCTGAAGTGATATTTATATCATGAATGAATTGTTGAATTGTTTAATGTTAGATATAAGTCAGTGCCCAATGTTTAGTGTTTCTTTTGAAAGCGGTTACATTTAGACTAACGAATATATTAACTTTTGGCCGAACGCAACACTTGTTACTCCTATTCAAACGAATATGTACATACGAGTATAATGCAAGACAATAATGTGGTTGAATCCAATGCCATGACTATTATTCAATATAATTTTAGAATCACACATTAATGTTAGTTTTGTATAATGACAGTTTGTTCAGTTAACTTAATACTACTTACCGGCTCAATTTGTTTCGTAGAATCTTCCTGTTTTTCATCTTTAGTTTCTCTCTTGCTTACTTTTTTGGTCTCGGTTTCCGTAGAGTTTGATGCCGTTGTAGTGTCTACATTTTCAGATTTTGTTATGTTATCTAACTGTTCATCAGTAAGAGCAGATATTTCGCTGCCTTTATTACGGGGATCAATGGGCAAATACAAGTCATCTCTGCGCCCAATAATTTCCTGACTAGGACATTGATCGTAATTTACACAAACACAATCAAACTCTTGAGCTTTAGCTTCATGATAATTGTTATTTTCATAAGCACTGTTTACACCAAAAGTTGCGGGTCCCTTGTTGTATAATTGGTTGTTATTGGAGCCTACATGAAGTTCTTTTTTATAGAATTCAGTATTTTGCGATGCATAGGCGCCCAGAGAGTTGCCGTATTTCTGTTGGTCTTCGAAAACGTTATTCTGGTAATGGTTTGGAAGAGATTGGCTCAAGATGTTAGAACCTTCCTTATTAAACGCGCTGTGGCCATACTGAGATCCGTAGATGGTGTCTGTTTCATATTGAGGTCTGTTGTGAGATGAAGAAAAATCCGCAGTCATTGGTTTAAATCCGCCTGATGTTAAACCACTGAAATCGCCACCACCGGCAGTTATTATGTCAGTAGATTGATGAGCAAGTGACTGAGAAGCTATTTGTCCCGACTGAGATGCTAGATGTCCAACTGAACCCACGGGTATAGCAACCGGCTTGATGATAACTTTAGGCTCCTTATCGCCATCACTATGAACGTAGTGGTGATGTACATGTTGCTGCACAACTGAATCGGTTTTGGATCCAGATTGGGCGTGAGGAACTTTGTTGTAACCAGGTTTATTGTTTTCAAAGGTGTATGGTTCATTAGCGTAAGAGGGTGGTTTGGTAACGTAACTGCCTTCGTGACCACTGTATAAGCCGCTGCTGCTCTGGGAAAATTGGAAATTGCTGCCGGCTACGCCGTATTTCTCTGAGAAACCGGGTCGGAAATTGCCTCCATATCCGACTCTTTTAGGAGGGATTTTCTGGGGGCGCGGAGGGTACGGCATCGGTTTGGCTGGTCCATAAGCTCTTGGTGGGCCACGGATAGGAATGGAAGCAATAGGCTTGCCGACGGGCTTAATGTCCACCGGTTGGGCATATATAAGTTCGTCCGGTGACAGATACATGCGCTTCTCTTGAGTAACTTCTTCATCACACTGAAAACACATTCAAATATTCATTAAACTGTGTATTAACATTACAATACATTTACATTAAACAATAATAAAAACATCATTACATTATTTATGCACCTAATTGAAAATTATAAACTTACTTCAATAAGTCCCAAGGTACAAAGACGTCCTTTAATACGGTTTCTTGCTTCAGCGTCGTCACCTGCGTCCAAGGCTTCCTTGATCGTGGGATCGCTGTACACGTCATCGTCGAAACCTCCCAAACTCCTGCCCTGTTTCCTGCTGATCAGTTCGTCGACAATATCGTCAAGTACAGTGCTGTTAGTGTCCGAGCTCTTTTCTTCAGCTGCAGGAAGTTCTTCCCCTTGCAAGAGTTCAGTCGGTTTTTGTTCCTCTTTTTTGACTTCTGATTCTTTTCCCCATGACCACTGGCCGGTCGCGCTTGATATTATTATCGGTAATAGTATACAGCTAATCGTAAACCACCGCATGATCTGTAAATATAATACAAGCAATTGAGTACTATAATTGAGTATGATTTAATCCTGAGCGGAGTGTACCGTTGTTTCGAAACTTAGTAGGCGAAGAATCACTTTTACTTTCGCGGGCAGGCAGCGCGGTTATGTAAGCCTCCATAATGTCAGCACTCGGCGACGACCGCGCTGGCTCCGGCTGGCGTGGGCCAGCAAATTCACTCTCACACGTTGTATAAGTCGATAAGGTTACATTCAGAAATCTGAATCATGACTACATACATATGCCAAATATAATTAGGACACGACTGTTGAGTTCCGAAAAGATAATTTTAAAATGGGGAGGCCTTTTAATTTTAAATTTTTATATTATTTTGGGAGGCCTATGTTCAGCAGTGGACGTCTTAAGGCTGATATGATGATGGATTTTAAAATGTCTTAAGGTGTAAAGGGAAGAATGACCCTCACAAAATGAAACTTTTAGTGTCTATGGTAAGAGTCATCTCATGTATTGGTGCCATCCATTGTTTTTGTTATGAAAGAAAGTGTTATTGGTGTCATTGTCACTAAAACGGGCACAAGATTGGGAGTCGGCGCGCGTCGCGGCCGATGCGTCATTTTTCGTGTAACCGGCGTTATGCAAGCTCGGAAATGCTCTATCTTGTTTATTTATGCAACCAGTTACGGCACGATGAGACTTATTACGTCCGACTGTATGTAAATTTCTTTTCTTATACTGCAAATAATAGATCGACAACAAGATGTTCTCAAACTTTCTCAACAAAGGCAAACGTATAGAAAGTATGAGAATTAAACCGTTGTTACTATCAAAACTCCATTATTGAAAAATAATTTACCTTAATATGTAACTTGACGTTTACATATCGATTCGTTTGTTTAATAGTACTATTTGGTGTTATTTTTGGTATTAGAAAAAAAAAGGTTAATTCTTTTATAGTCCACACGGCCTGTTTTTAATGATTCACTGCTACAGCCTATCTGTACTATGTGAAAATTTTACCACTTTCTATTATTGTTACATTTAATGAAATAAAGAGTATTGTGTGAAAATTTGTGCAATTTTATTGTCACGTTGGTTCATAATAATGTAAGGCAGTCGGTGCTGCCTTGGTGGAAAGTGAAAGTTCCCGTGCATCCGCTAGGATCAGACCACTTAAAGTTAAGAGAAATTTCCACTTGAGATGTTTGATGATAAATGATATTTATATCAAATTCTCGTCAAGTGCGCGTCTACAGTGATAATTACGTTTGCGTACAACTAATATAATGCCGTTCTAAGACATATTCTGTTATCTTACGAAATTTTGTAAAGTGAGTTCTTTTTCCTAATTTTTATCAATAATTAAGATAAATTACTCAAAACGTTTGATATTTATAACAAAAATATTAAGACCTTATCAAACTCCAAAACTCTTATGTTAAATTAACTATATACTCAAACTTACTTTTGTTATAGATATTCCTTTTTGTCACTAAATATTTTGTTTAAGATATCACAACCACACCGTCTCACTGTTTGGATACGAATGACTGTCAAAACTACCACTTCACCGCTTTATACTTCGTCCACACCAAAGATGCACGGACTGCGGTTTTGTAAGACAACCTCTACCAATAAACTCTATAACGGCTGCCTCTCGACCAGAAAAAGTTGCGTTTCGATGTTGAAAAGCGATATTGGTGCGTGTTTGTGATATTGTGGTAAAGGGAATGACGTCAGTCAACCATTGATCAACCCTTGGGGTATTTCATTCACAGTCGGTTCTGTGTAGAGATTAGGCAATAGGGTTCGATTGAGGTCGACTTTGCGGATCTTGTACGTCACTGATTTTGATGAGTGTACTGGAAGCTGTGTGTATAAAGTTTTGGAAGAAGTCAACCGCAGCTAGATATAAAATTTGGACCAGTGTTTTTCGTTGCATGATAACAGTTATAACATTTGTCAAATTTATTCATATTAACAAGATGTTAAACCTAAACATTTTCTCTAATACCTCAATATGTTTTACGTTAACTGTTATGTAAAATAAGAAACAATAAGATACTTTAAAGAGAAATATCGTAATTTTCGTCTCTTTCTTTCAGTAGCTACTGAACATAGGCTCGTTAAGGATGCCTGCAGCTTGAATATAAATATGATTCTAACAGACTTGTTATGATTTTGACTAGATTACATAAGGACTGTATTATATAATAGCGTTCTTTGTCCTGCCTTATTAGGCCAATATGGCGCTTTCCCTGGGCCATCGGAGCCAATATGGTTAGCTGACTTACTAAGACTATTAATGGCTCCCATATACGATTATCTATTGCCAATATAACGATATTGACCCATTATGACGTTTCTTAATATTAATTATATTGCTTATTTATTTATTTAATAGGTCCACCAAAGTTTATATCCACTAATATTAACAAGCTAACGTATTTTTATACTTAAAATAACTTTAAGTGCGATAATCAATTAAAAGTGAACATCATATGCAAATAATATATTGTCGATTGATATTATAATATAGTTTCAATTAACAAAACACCATTCAGCAGCAAATACCTAAAATAAAATTGAGAAGATAAAAAACAACAAAGAGTAACATATCATCATTTTTACTTTAGTACGCGATTAAACGTTAAGGTCGATCAGATCACTTCAACTAATGATGAGCTCACAAAGCCGTGGTACTGGTGAATTTGCAGCCAATTCCAATCTACGGATGAGAGGGCTTATTGGTGTTAAACGACGAGGGAAGCTTGCGAACACTAGTCTATACATTTTAATATTCATTTAGGTGGTTGTTTAGTTGCTTTAAATATAGGTAATTATTAAATATACGGCACCTGTCACTTACAATTTCATTTCTTAGGGTAATATAACCACTACTATCCTAAAAATTATGTCGAACTCTTACACCGTGAAAGGAAATGCAATTATGTCACAGGGACCATACACTCCTGAAATAAAAAGTATTTTTTAACCCCTAACTTTCCATAATTCTTTATATGGTAATCTCAAATAAAAGTAAATGAATAAGTGTTTTATGCCGTAAAAGCAAATACCGTATGTTTTTCTCTGATCCCTTACCTACCACATTGTAAAAAACGACAATTATTTTGAGAATACATAATCAAATCTATCCAATTGAATAATTAGACTTTTCAGGATAAAAAAGAAGCTAAAGTCGTTGACCCCTCAACGTTTAACTGAATCGTCCAACACGTTTCTATAATAGCGCGTATTATTAAAATTTACGTAATTTTTTTGTTGTTGAGCCGGTTGCAACTAAACAAAACACTGAATGATATTGGAGTTTTATACAATTTCCATTTAAATCGGTTAAACCATCTTTGAGATTGGCCTATACACAGACACTTGCAAGATAGATTGAGGTATGTATGAAAGATAGGTCGCTTAAAGCACTTGTGTTACGGACCTTAGACAACAGAGGAATCACAAATGTAATTTTTAAATACATATATTAAATATAGATATAAAACAATCACAAATATCATCATATAAATATTTGTTCTGGGTGGCAATCGAACCCACTTCAAGTGTAACACACGTGCATTAGCGACTCACCTTGGAATCAGGTCAGTGTATGAGATGTTATGCTATAGAATACTAGTGTTTGCCCGATTATCTATATTTAACCATAATTCTTAATACAAAAAAACCGTAAACATAGTTTTGTAATTTTAAATCTACAAAGTATATAGCTTTGTAAACCTGTCTAAAGTCTAGAGCAGAAAAATGATACTCTACTACTCGAGCGACGCCTGGGCGAATTTTTAGTTATATTTGTTATGAAACCATTTAAAATTTTATAAGTTTAGCCATTGAACTGAATCTGAAAACTATGCCAGTTCTGGAGTATTTGATTATGGAAAGTTGTATACAATTTTGACTAAACTTTCAGATAAACCGTTTCTTCCTTCTTTACTTTATTTAAATAAACTTCGTACACAATGTAATTGTTTAATTAATCAAAGAAGAAAATTATTTATTCATTTACATGAAAAGAAGATAATTTAATCAAAAAATATGATTACGTGAAATTTTTTTTATTGAAAGTTATTAATAAGAACATATGTTTTATGAAAGTATAAAACAAATTTAACATTATTTTACTATTTATAAGAGTAAATGCTGTATATATATTATCAAAGGTTTGTTGGTATGTGGTTAAAAAAATATTTTTAGGTGAAATATTTTCTTGCATTCACTACTCATAAATAAATTACTTTTTTTACGGTTTTAACTTGCGATTTATTTAACTGAATACATACACTTTTTGTTTTACGTTGTAGGTAGTGAAACCTAGTGAGAATCGTTTCCAAGATTGAAAACGATTAAAAAGTATATAAAGTGAAGGAAACCACATGTTAAAAATATTTTTCAAGCAAAATTTTTAATAATAACATATAAAGATAAAGTGATTTATTCTTTAATTTCACTCGATATTCGACAATTATATATAGTTTATTGCGTATTTGTTAGGGT
Source organism: Heortia vitessoides (assembly GCA_020976665.1). Lineage (NCBI taxonomy): Eukaryota > Metazoa > Arthropoda > Insecta > Lepidoptera > Crambidae > Heortia > Heortia vitessoides. The sequence continues at coordinate 8,936,914 of JACJUM010002971.1, forward strand.
TGCCCGCGACTTCGCTTGGGTTTTTTTCGGCTAGTATTCCAGACATATCGTGGTTGGTATTCAATCTTGTTTACTATAGCGTCAGTTAAAGAATTTTTTTTAAACTAGGTCAGTATTTCCTGGAGATACCCACTTTTCGTGGTAATTTATTACCTATAATTTTGATAACATTGCAGTTGTCTATGTTAGGAAACAAGTTAAGAAATCGGATTCGTAGTTTATTGTTTTATTTATCATGCATGTTGCCACCTTCGTTGTCATCTTTGCCGCCCGCGTCTAGTTGGAATGAGTAGTTCAAATACAATTTTGCTATTTTGATACATCTTTAAAAACTACGACCGCCGCGAAATGTGTGAGCTTTCAAAAACTTATTTCAAATTGTTGAAAAGTTAGAAATTAGGAAGCAGCCCTTTAGAATGTATATGAATCCAACTTTGAATATTTTCCGTTTGGAAATAAAATGGCACACATTAATTGCCGTAGAACGTAGCGGGTGTTACCACTCCTCGTAAAAGACTTCAACGCGTTACACTGTATTCGAAATAATACTGTTATTTTTTAAACTAATACTAAGCCGAGGTTTGTGTCTTAAAGGTGCTCTTGGCTGATCGCCGTCAATCTCGTTCAGATCTTAAGACTTCTGAGGACGCATGATTATTTTGTGGATGCCTCCTAAAGCGATAGAGAAGTGTACTGTTATAGATTCGTTCATCAAATAAGCTGCTTGGCCTCTATACACCCGTGCCATTAAAATTCGCCTGAGACTTTCAGGATTAGGCTCGTAAACAAAAACAATGATCTAGTGCTATTTTCTATTCACAATATATGTATCTAGTAATGGGTTCTATGCAAATCCATGGTACTTATATTATTGATATTCTTTTATTCATATTATTATTATCTACATATCAACCGTGTTGGACTCAGTTGGACCCAGACTTCCCTAAGAGTTCATTCATTATAATGGTGTTTTGTCTATTATTGCGACGCTGAGAAAGAACATAGCGAAGCGACAGTGATGCTATTTTGTTATGCCCTTCTCTGTATCTAAGCTACGCTATTACGGATATACGGTATCGTTAAAGCGTAGCTTATATCAGTTGTCTCTTACAACCCCTGCTACAGAGGAAAAGTTTGTGATTTAAAAGCGTAGGAATAAAAATAGCTTTTAGTAAGCGTCGCCAACATTCCTATAGCATATTTTAAATATACTAAACCATTAAAAATATTAGTTTTTATATGTTCAAACAACAAACACATGAGCCTTATATACATGGACTGAACGTGGAACGACTACAAATCAAAGCCACTGACGATAAAACTGACTCATTGTCCTCAATATTGTCAGTCGACATTCGGGATATCCCACTGTATAAAGCATATGTTTCGAAATCACCGCGGACAAATGATCTCTCATATTTAATGAGTTTCTTTTTAAGTTTTTCAAGGTCCGATGATATAATCTTGTATGGTTTATTTATGATTGTGTGTGTGTACACACTTTCGTTACGATGTTTGATAATACTTGTAAATTATGTTCTTAACATTGTGTACTTAAATTATTTTGTTTGATAATAAAATAGAGTATTTTGGAAAAATTACATTTTATATCTTAATAGTAATAAAACGAAAGTTTGTGAGCATGTGTTGTTGTATGAATTTATGTACGAAGTTTGTATTTCATGCTGAATGGATCTCTTAATAAAATAGTGATACTACAGAATAACACATACGCTATAACAATTTCTAGATATTCAAGCGATTACTCGGCCGTTATTCTATTGTTTTTGTCGTGAACCAGACCGTTATTTGTAAACTATTTAAAAAGATAAATTCAACTTATTTCTTTGACGGGCCCGATAGTAGTGAACCTATCTTATACGCCAAGGATCGTGGGTTCAACCCCCACTCAGTACAAATACAATAATATTTGTGTTTGTTCTATGGCTAGATAGATGTTACACTATGTATTTAAGAATTATATTTGTGATAGCTCTGTTGTCTGATGTCTGTAACACAACGTGCTTTAAGTTATTTACTTTGGAATCAGGTCGGTGTAATGAGGTGTTGTGTAAAAATTATAGTAAGTATAAAGCATTATACCACCTGCTCAGCATGGTAATTTATTTTCTCAAAAAATATGTCTTGGCGGATGTGTTGAGACCTATTTCAACTGCTGTAGCCGCGTTAGCAGTGATAAAAAAGGTGTAACTTTATTAGGTGTAAATTTTGCGCAAACAGGATTCCGGCTTCGTCGTCACTTGAGTTACAATAGCGGTTTACACAAGACAGAGGGTTTTCCAAGTTACTTGCGGCTCAAGTCACAATGCACGCGAGTCGGTGTTGTGTAATAGTTCGCTGAACTATTTCTATGACTTATATTTTCAATCAAGTGTAGCGTATTACGCTACAATGTCTTTTTATAATAATATTTTATCGCTGTAGCGTTCAGTTGCAATCTTGCATACTAATTTCGCACCCCCATTTTACCCGAAAAAATATTTTAAACGTATTTCATGACTTTCAATGAAGAACCTTTATACTGAGTTTATTCGAATAACTTAAAAAACATAAAAGTTTTATAGTAACTTCGCACCCTTGTTTTGCTCCACTAGAGAGGGAATTTTCAAAAATTATTTTTTAGTGCTGCCCTACGTTATAAAATGAACCTCTGCGAAATTTCAAGTTTCTAGCCCTCACAGTTTAAGGTCTGCGTTGATATGTCAGTCAGTCAGTCAATTAACTTCTGCTTTTACATATATATATAGATTATGTAGATGACTGTATTTATAATATATTTTTATTAAAGGTATTTAATACACTGCTTTTTCTATTAGGAAGTCAATAGCAGGGAAAATTATTTTTTTACTATTCAATGAACTTGTTTAAGTTATTTTATTTACAATTTAACTTAGCTGTACGCATTGCACAAAAAAGCCTTGAGAATATTTTCTTTACGCAATGTGTTCTGTAGAGTTCTACTGTATGTCTAAATTATGTCAAAGGTTAATGTACGTATTTCAAGAAAATAAAAAATCTGTCATAAGTCAACGGTATTATTATAACAATAATTTTATTATAATATTAATTGTTAGTTTTTAACAAAGATAAAACCGCCACTCTATTACCTTTTCGAGTCTAAACTAAATCCAAAATTTTCGAATATAGAGGTCATCATTGCATTTAAAGAAAGTCCACTGCTAGACGTAATTGTCGCGCTGGATTAGCGCAGAGGTGATCGTAGAGAGTAGCTTCGCGATGAGAATGCGGTTACCCATCCCCGCCTCGTTGCTTTTAAACTTTGCCGTTTCGGTGGAATATGCCACCATCTACGGCTGATTCGATACCGGTACCGTAGTCAACTATGGTATTATAGGAGGAGGTATTATTTTACTTTGCCAGTACCCCATAGCTGCATACAAAGATGAATTAAACATAACTTGTAACTTTTCATTGCGAATATAATATTGAATTCGCACTATAACTGCTTATTTCCGTAGGAATGTTTTACACTATCATTTAGATGCAACAATCTACGCAAGTAAATCTCGGCTAGAAACTATGGCACACTAAGAAATAAGAATATTATTTATAATATATACATACAATTTACAATTTTTTTTAATGGAAACAATTTAATGTAACAATGTTATTACTTTGTGACTGCTAAGATACGGTTCTCTAGAATGTATTTAGTAAACAGTACAGTGCATTTCCATCAACTGCATTGAGCTAAGTGTGGTCCATTGAACCCAAAGTCATTTGCCATAAACTGGACAGATATACATACAGAATTATATCTTATTTTCGATAGGGTTAGAGTTTATATTTCTATGTATATTAACTTGGAATACTTGACTTCACACTATCTAGTTTCCTTCCCGTTTAGTTATGTTACAACCAGAAATTCTATTTCACTTATAATACCATGTTATTTTTATTATTGGACCAACAAACATACAATCGGCGCAGTAAGCGTCAATAGCGTGATATTACGAGCGCGTTGCCAACTTTGTGACAAATTAAACAGAGATTATGTCACATTATAAAGGTCCGTCTAAAAACTTATCTATTGAGCGATTTTTAAGTGAGGTAGTAGCCTCACTCACCCTCAATTTGGAACACTGCAATGTAGACATTGGTATTTGATGGTAGAAATAGGTGAGAGGTCTGTTCCAACGCAGATGACCCAACGCAGATATGATGAGTAACAGGTGTAACTCGCCTTCATAATTAATAAGATATCAAAATTATGCTGAGCTTTAAACAGTAAGTATCTACTTCGATATCTAATTTAGATGTCAAGCTAGGTACTTATTTTTTAAAGCTCATCATTACAGCCATTGGAAGTCCACTGCTGGACACGAGCCTCCCCGAGAAAGGGGGAATTTTCCCTATGATTGCCGCGCTGGGCAAGCGTGTTGGCAATCGCAGAGCGCAGCTTTCCGTGGTGCCCATCCCCACACTACGCATTTGAGCTAAACTGTCTCGGAAGGATATACCGCCATCTATCGGTTCTGGTACCTTAATCTCTAGTCTAGTTTACGACTAGAGACTAAGGTACCAGACTAGGACTTTGTAGAGTCAGTTACTCTACAGCTGAGTCTGTACCAAATCATTGAGAAAGCTCAATGAGCTCCCGCGCATGAGATCAGTGTACCCATCAAAAGTGACGTAACTAGAACCTTTGAAGAGCGCTCGCTGGTGTTTACATTTTTTGCCGCGCCGGCCGCCGTGGCACGCTGCATATGACCGGGATTGCGTCACCGTTCAATGACTTCATGTTACAGTTAGCAGATGTTTATTTCTAGTATGACTTCGATTGCTTTTTTGTTTACATTCCTATTATGTAAGTTTGCGTAGAGTTCATTTGAGGGCAAGGGAGGATTTAAAGGTCACCTTCGATCTAGTGCTTTGAAAAAGGGATATAAAGAGCAATTCTGTAGATATAACACTGACATAACGTGCTTTATTGTCATGTCTTTACGATCAATATGAAATTTTAGTTTATTTAATTTTGACGTTCGCTAAAGCGGCGCCACCTAGTATGCAATACACAAGCATTCGACACGTCGGTTACGTCCGAAATACACGACTCCGAAATTTTGAAATATTTATTGTTGTTGTTTGCATTTTAAAAGAAGAAACTTAGTCACTAAGGAAACTGATTCTATTAAAAAGTATAAAAGGTTAAGACCTAGATACCCACAGTTCAATAATTATTGCCTTGTTATTTTGGTCAACTACTGGGAACAATATTGCAAGACACGGATTTTCCGAATGCGTCTATTGCAATGTGGAGGCCGCGCGAAACTTCTCGAACAGGGGATCTATGGAATCGATACGATTTTTAAGTGTTTAACAGCATCATTTTTTTGTTAAAATATTATTAGCTGGTAATTCAGTAATGACCTAATAAGTCATTGTGTCTAGGAATTAGTATTACACTTACGTTAACAGCATTTTATATTAACTTTGCCAAAGTTTTTGTCTTGCAAACACGACTTGTACAGCAGCGTTAAAGTATTAATATCTACAATTTAATTGTAGTACAAATTGTTGTTTAAATTTTTATTAAAGTTATTTTATTAAAGTAGCTATTGCATATATATCTACATCATGAAATACTAAATACATATAAAAGTATACACAATACTTGTATTTAATCAAAAATGAAAATGTTTGGTGTTTCGGATTGTTGCTAGTCGTTGTTATAAGATTATTTTAGATGTCTGTTTCACTGGCTCGAATTAATAAGAGACCATCGGAAATTATTTGACATATGATATTGAAAACAAAACCCAATGCTAATAGACAACTACCGACCATCACAAAGTCGCTGCATGAAATCTAATACAGGCTTTTTCTTGCGCAAAGTGACTCTACACCTTTGCTGTTTTAATCGAATCGTTGACCTAGTTCGCTTCAATCGCATGCCACGTAATTCTGGGCTTCCCTGCGCTCCTCAAGGACTCCTGTGTAAGCCACTGGGTTTTACCTGTCTTATAAACCTTCATAAAAACACGTTTCATAATCTCCAAGTAAGCTGTCTAGTTTCTTTTTTTTTAATCAGGTTGATTCAAAGTTAAATTTAATGTTTGAAGAAAAAAAAGATAAAATATATGCATGGGAGACTGAGGCCAAAGTGTTAATGAATTGGTACACGAAAATAAGCCAGTGAAAGTAAATCGCAAGAATTGCAATACAAATGCCTTACGTCAGTCAGTTGTGAAGGTGTTGTGACTTGTTTTAGGTAATGCTAAAAAAATACTAGATTTTGGATTATCGTTACAAATGTTATACAACATAAATAAATGCACTAAGCAACTCATTGTCATATATGTTGCCTACACAGAGAGAACTAAACTAAAAATACATATTTATTTTTTATAACTCGTTAAGGATTCTTGAACCAAATACGATATAGGAACGGAATTATATAAACCTTTATTTTTAAAATTACGATTCCTGTAGGATGTTTTGCTAACTTATGGAAACGATGTCATGAACGAATGCCATAAGATGATATCTAAACAAATGCAAAAGGTATGAAAGCTCATGCATTGGTTATATTATAATATTCATACTCGACTTCACAAGGTTATGAATATTCTTAAGCTAATATAATTTCAAGCCATGGACAGTATTTTGTCGGCGTATTTTTGGCGTACAGTATTATGTGGTTAGCACGATGACATATCGATAAGCATATCAAGATCGATAAACAAGGGCTTTTCTACTAACGTGTAATAAAAAAAACAATGGAAATTGGAAACCGTACCAAGCAAGCCGGCGAGCCGTGACATCACATCCTCAGAGAAAGCACGTTGTAATGTATTGTTACTTAAGTATCGTCGTACATACTTACTTATATACACTGGTCATTAGTTCCTACTGGGTTATCTGCTATAAATTATAAGTATGTACATGTATGTAATGTTGGCGGTATGTATATCTTGTAATAGACATAGTTCTTAATCTAGAGCTTGGTTGCGTTTTGATAAATCTTTGTAATGTGGTGCGAGAAACAATGTATCAAAAATGATGCTTGAGAACCTAACTAACGATAGGCTCAGTTTCCTGGACTTCTGTTTTATATTTGTTATATGCAAAGGTCGACAGCAGAGACATCTGTAGTATATTAAAGAGACTAGATGAAAACGTCAGCGTACTTGAACTCAAAATCTTAGCAAAGCAAATCAGTTGTATATCCACTTTAGTTCTATCAGTTTAGTGTAGATGGCGCAGTTAAATATTTGAGGTATTTTAAGTTATTCCGTCATTGCCATGACTTTCCATCAGTTGCCAGAAAAATGCCAGAAAGAGAAGGTTCTCAATTAAATTTTTTACATTTTTACTTTATCATTTCATTAATATTTTGAATACTATACGTTTAATATTGTTATGTTATATTATAGAAAATATAAGAATGACCACAACATAAATAAAAAACCGGATATCAAATCTGTTTTTTTATATATCGCACTCCTAGATGAAGACTGCACCAACTCAAAATAATATATTTCCTACAATGCTACAAACATCGCCATTTATTCGAAAATTTAATCGAAATATCGAATTCCCAAGGAAGATTTTAACAGATAGGATGTTAAAAAACTTTCTCTTACCAAATAAGTATGCAAATCGTAGACCCTAATGTAATCATTTACGTCAATATCGAAAGGTTTACAAAAAAATCCATTTTGAGTTGATGCAGTCTTCATCTAGAAGTGCGATATGACCAATTAGACAAACAAGCATAGGGTCCGCACGGTAGTAAGCGTCACCGCAGCCTATAGACTTTCCCATTATCACGAGGATATCATCAGTGCGCAGTAATTGCATTGCCTCTCTCACCTTTCAAACCGCAGCGCAGAAATGCGACCCCTGTTTCTCAATAGAAGTATTTGTGAGTAAGAAAAAGTGGACTTTGTGTAATCTACTCCCAGAAAAAAGTTAATTAGTTATGATTGTACTGCTTCAAGTGGATTGATTTTAATGTAATGTCCTGTGTGTATAACTTGAACAACATAACAACATAATAAATAATAAAATAATAATAGCATAATAACAGGTCATCATCATC
>JACJUM010002971.1:8957085-9023533 GCA_020976665.1 Heortia vitessoides
CCGCAAGCCACTGCGGCGAGAGCGAACAACACCACCATCGGTTTCATTGTGAACGTGGTCTGTGTTTTTTCTGACGAACTAGTAGATCACTTCAAACCGCACACGGTCGACTGATAAATTTGACTCGCCCTCCACCGTATTTATACTGACCGGATGTGGTAGTAAAAAGTGAGGCAAATTACACTCGTAATAATGTGTGTTAGAACAAAGTCGGTTGTCAATATACGACCTCGGTGCATGTACGGCCGTCACCGTGAAATATTTCGTGGCCGTTGCAATATCTTCCGATTTACAGTGAGTAGAATGTTGTCAGTCTCGATTGAACCACTATCATAGATCGTATTATATTCAATCTCAGTCGAAATAGGCTACATTTAAATGTATTCTGTTTTAACTCGGTATTTTTATTATGAAACAAATTGGACTTATTACTTCATTGAATACTTTGTTTAATTTGAAAATTTTATTTAATCATTTGGGTTAGCGCTCGTTGTACATTGTTCCAATGGTGTCGCGGTTCAACGACCTCACGTATACGAACACGAGAATTGTAAACGAAAATATATGGATAGTTTGTATTTATCTATGTATTCCTGGCTTTGTTTTAAGTCCTGTTCAGAAGAAACGTACGGTTCCTCTAGGATAGGACATGGAATCCTGACTGTTTGAACCTTGATGCAAGTTAACGAGTAAGTGAATGTAAATTATAATCGGATTTAATTATGCCCTCGGTTGGCAATGAAAATATTATAAATAGCTTTTTGCCCGCGACTTTAACCACGAGGGCTTTATTGCATCCCTAAGTATCTCTTGTTATTATATCTTGCTTCCTAGCAGCTAACTGTGCATAAAGCAGTGCCGATTCAAAAGGTCAGAAATGTGAAAGGGCCGGATTCTTTCCGCGGGAACATATGTTATCGGGATAAAAAGTAACATTTGTAATATTCCAGACATCGGTACTCGCAAACTTTAGCATTTATAGTATTAAAAAGTGTACAGATATAACATCAATTAATAGATATGCGTTAGTTCCAAATGCTGCACAAATACTATTAAATGGGTCTAAATCGTGGTTTATTGATGATGATGAGGTTACATAATCCAATGGGATTGTGTGTACTACAGTATCTGAAAATACTCATAATTTCTACGGGAGTTAAGACGCGGGCAATGGCTATGAAATAAATTACAGTGACGGTTCCAGATTTAATTTAGCTAACAACCCTGTATTAGGTCTCAATAATGAAAAAGGTCAAAAAACTCGAAGCGTCACTCTATCACCTACTTATGTAAAGGATAATTATTCGAAAGCTAAATTGTACAAGGCGTTAGCGTACAAACCCGGTGCCTATCGATGTTTTTGATTAGCTTATCGAAAGATGACTGAGGATGACGAACCGACCATACCTACAAATGGTTTTTAAATATCTTCTTATACATTTGAGAGCGTGCATAAATGTAGTAATAATAATAATTCAGACGACATCTCATACGTTGACACAGACAAAGAACAAATATAAATATTCATCATATAGATATTTGTCCTGGGTGGGGGGATCGGACCCACAATCAAGTACAGTCCAACTAAGTTAAGTATATATATAATTAATAATAAGTTATATATATCTTATTGTCCATAATCCAAGTTACAGACATAGCAATTCATCTCTACTAATATTATTATAAATGCGAAAGAAACTCTGTCTGCTTGTCTGTTACGCTTTCCCACTTAAACCTCTCTATTCGATATTTTTTGATTCGAAATAAGGCTAGTAAGCGGTCGATAAGGGGGATAAAAATTTGTATGGAAGTATCGCTATTTTTAGAGCTAGAAACTTGAAACTTATTTTTCAGACCATTGAAATGATATAAATAAACAAGACATAAAGTTTATATAAGTTAAGGTAAAGAGGTATGGTACCAAAAAACTATTCCACGCGGACGAAGTCGCGGGCGCTGCTAGTATGAATATGAAATACAATCATGTTAAAAGTGATCGTCGGCTGCTGTGCTATTATTAAACTGCGTTATAGCTGCCAGTGCCTTCGATGGTGTTCAATATATATTTCATAGAATACAATGAAATATATCTATATAGAAATTTAAAAAAAACAGCAAAGTAAATGCTCCGGTTGTGACAATCAGTATGTGCACGCAAAGGAAAAGAGATGTCGCATGATGTATTCAGTTTGCTAATTGTTTAAATGTATACTAATTTATTTTTTCCTTCATATTATGAATATGTGTCGTCGCACATATTTTATATAAATCTAAGTCTTAGATTAAAGAAATAATAGAAGCAGCCTCGTACTCAAATACTTTTATTGAACCAGGCACTATAAAATCGTCAAAACAAACTACATATTTCTCTATAAACTACATATCAAACAATATCAAATAAAATATCGATGACCCTGATGACTTTATAAAGTCATAAGAGTAATTTTAACAAATATTTTAAATAAGTCTACTTGAAAACTAATCTAAGGGCACCAGGCAAGTTTAAAAGCAGGCGAGTTAGGCAGCTACCAGAAATGGATCTGCAAAAAATATTGATGGTGGTTACAGTTTTTTAACATCTCGAGGTTGATGATAACAGAATTTTTACTAGTATTGGTATTGGTGACCTAGACGTTAGACGCATCTTTAATTATTAAGCAGACTTATTTAAAACATTTGTTTAAATGTTGACTAGCTAAACTTGTCTTGGACTGCACAGTTTAAGGTTGTTAGTCGAAGACTATACGCCTCCGCGGCTTCTTTAAAGGGCTTGCGAAACTTTCTTCTTTTTGCCACCAAAATAGCGCTTGCTCAATCCCTACTTCTACCAGTCCTTGATTATACCGATGCCAGTTATATAGACCTTACTGAGGACAAACTTGAGAAGCTTGAGCGTCTTCAAAACTTCTTTATACGATTCATTTTCAGTTTACGTAAATTTGATCATGTGTTCAACTTTCGTATTAAGCTCAAATACTACCTATATGACTTCGTAGGAACGCTCATGTTTTCTCTTTGCTGTACAATCTATTGTACTGTCTTTTCCGTCCTACTTATCTTAAAAGTCGCTTTGTGTTCCTTGGGGACAGCCATGAAAAATCCCTTAGATCGTCAGAGAAATTATCACTCAAAATGCCTCTGCATTCCACAAGCTTCTATAGCAATTCCTTTAAAGTTCAAACTGTTTGTTTGTGGAATGCGCTCCCCCTTGAAGTGAGATCTGCTCGTTCTCTTTCTATTTTTAAGAGAATGGTGTTGCAGTATTATCTATCACTTTGATTTTACTTTTTGATTATGTCACTTTTCTTGTTCTGTAACTTTATCTTTTATATGTATTTGAATGTATGTGTACTAAATGTATATATGTATGTTTATTATTATGTATGTATGTACTAAAGTCACCTCAAACTTCCACCAGCTTTAACATTATTTCTATCCAAAGGTTGCACGTAAGAAATTGCATTTAGCGATAAGGCCGCCCCTTGTACATACTATTCCATGTTCTTGTGTTGTTTTCATTGGTGTACAATAAAGAGTATATTATTTTTATTAAACGTCCATATTAAAAAACTCGTTACACATTTTTTTGAGAGTTGCACAGAAATAACAATTTAGTAAACGCAATCAAAAGATAGGGGTCATTAATACTCTAAATAAGTTATTTTATCAGATAAGTGACATACAACTGATTTTTTTTTCTTTTTAACCTGGATTCATAAAATAAGGGAAAAAGTACTGTATTGCCCTATAGCACAATTAGAGAGAAACCCCATAATAATACTCAAAAATAAGAAGTGTGGTATATTTTTCCAGTTTTTCATAATCCATTTGCCGTGAGTTGCAGATTTCAATGTATTTTGGTAACATTTTAGATTAAAATACTGATTACTCAAATTTTATGAATGACCAATCTTTGTGATTCTAATACAAAACATTTCAAACTGTAGTCAAGGAGGATTAAGAACAAATTGAACTTATAGACTACACTTGTATGGATAAATTTAAGTATAATGTATATTGGAAATGGCTGCTGTTGATTTCGGTTAAGCTACTCTTTTTTTATCAGACTGAGACGAAAACAGGGATTGACAAACATTCATGGCGGTCTAAACTTATACCAGCAGTTATTTATTCTAATGTTGGTAATGATTTATTCATAAGGTAGTATTTATTACGAAAAGAAAGCTTCGTCCTATATTGTGCGCGGTACATAGAAAATAAACAATTAAAAACAATAATTGGTAATATTTACAGAAATTTTATTTCATAAATTATTTTTTTTGTTTTTTATATATTCACTATTTTATTTTAGGTTCGTCAGGTTCGCTCTTCACCAAGCATGGGCCAAGGGGGAGGAGTGGAGGTATCCAGAGTGGGCGACGGGAGCGGCGTAGCCGTAAGCGCTGTGGGTCAGGGGAGCGGCGGCGTAAGCGGAGTGTGCCAGGGGAGCGGCGGCGTACGCGGAGTGTGCCAGGGGAGCGGCGTACACGCTGTGGGCGACGGGGGCGACCACGGAGTGAGACACTACCGCGGGGCTGGAGCGCACGTCCACACGGGACTGGTGGGACACGGCGGAGGGAGCCACGGCGACCACGGGAGCGGCGTGAGCGACCACGGGGGCGGCGTGGGCGACGACGGGGGCGGCGACGGCGTGGGACACCACAGCGGGGCTAGACACGACATCCACGCGGGACTGGTGGGACACAGCGGAGGGAGCGACGATGGGGGCGCTGTAAGCCAGGTGAGAGAGGGAGCGCTTCTTGAGGTAGTGTCCGTGTCCGGCCAGACCGTAGGCGGCGTGGGAGAGCACGGGAGCGGCGACGGCGGCGTGCGCGTACACGGGGGCGTGCACGGCGTGCGACACGACGGCGGGGCTGGTGCGCACGTCCACGCGGGACTGGTGAGACACGGCGGCGGCGGGCGCGGCGATCACGGCGGGGGCGACCACGGAGTGAGCAATGGGAGCGACCACGGAGTGAGCGATGGGTGCGACCACGGAGTGGGCGAGGGGAGCGTAGTGTCCGCCGTAGTGTCCATCCAGAGCCTTAGCCTGCAGGTGGATGGCGCGCGCGTTGATCACCTCAGCGGTGTCTAGGGGGCGGCCGTGCGGGTCCAACACGAGTGCGGGGTGGTGGGGAGGCTGCGCCAACGGCACCAGCGAGCCGCAAGCCACAGCGGCGAGAGCGAACAACACCACCATCGATTTCATTGTGAACGTGGTCTGTGTTTTTTCTGACGAACTAGTAGATCACTTCAAACCGCACACGGTCGACTGATAAATTTGACTCGCCTGCCATCGTATTTATACTGACCGGACGTAATTAAAAAGTAAGTAAGGCAAATTCAACGTAATAATATCTGTTAGAACAATGTCAGTTGTCAATAAAATGTGACCTCGTGCTGTGTGTAGCGGTCAGAGCGAAAGAATTTCGTGGCCGATGTATGTAGTGCGCAACGGTCGCGCGCGTGCCTAAGCTTACGAGCTTACTTAAGTAAATTACCAAAATAAAAAATATATCTTTTTACACAATCAGAGGGTTGGATGGTTCTTGATAGGATTCTTATAATTCTTTTAGATATTTAGTTATTCTAGGTTCATAATAATAAATATTTGTCAAAGTTTATTTTTTTTAACATTATTAATGTATAAATAAGTACAAACATTTATTGAATTTAATGAATCCGTCTAGGAATTCGAACCTAAATCGTCCTTGCAGTAAGCGGTTGCAACCAAAGGTTATACATTATTTTTTAGGTAGATTAAATGCCACTCTTAGGAATTACATATGAAGGTTGAAAATTGCTTATACAGTGGCATTGGTCGGTGCGTACGCGCAACCGAAGAAAGGCTTCAGTCGGCGGCCATTCAAGCGTGCTGTCCACAGCCGCCGTAGGTATTATTCGATTACTAATACTCTAGTTCCGTGTCGCTATTGTTTACACGTAACACGCTAACTTAAGGTGCGAGTAATTCTTCATCATCATTATCATCATATCAGCCTTTGGAAGTCCACCGCTGGAAATAGGCCTGCGCAACAAAGGGCCTATTTTGCCCATAATTGGCGTGCTGAGCAAGTGCAGAGCGTAGCTTTCGCGACGGGGATGCTGCTGCCTCTGCCTACTCCCGCCGTGTGCATTTGAGCTACACTGTATCGGATGGATATACCGCCATCTGTCGGTTCCGGTATCTTACTAGCCTTTTACGACGCCGGGTAAAGGGGGAGATACTATACTACTCTGCCGGTATATTAAAAAGTCTTTGTTTCATAAAATAATTGAATCAGAGTATAAAAGCATGAGCACTCAATTCATTTAGTACAATTAAAATCAAGTGATGACTTAATTGAGATAACTATCTACAGAATATAATTAATTATAACAGTAAACGCACATCGACGATAATTTTAAATACTGTGCAAAAAGTAGCTTAAGTAAAGACTGAGTAGCTGAATAACGTGTGTGTGTACGTGTGATATATATATTTCTTTTAATAAGCGATTTTTTTTCATAATTATCCGGTTATTTTTAGCTACGGCCGTTGTTAAGGCCGCCTTCTACAACATTGTATCGTGTTATAAGTAAGTTTAAGCGTTGTAGTGTAAATTTTACTTAAGTTTTGGAAGGGTTTGTTATAATTTACAATTTTGGCTTTTAATGTATTTCGTTTTTTACTTCGAGGCGTTCCTGTTTACATGGCTTGGTATCTTATAGTCCGAACAAAAAGAACTATAATACGTTCCAGTAGTTGTAAAAAAATAATTATATAATCTTTATAAATTGGGACCTTAGTGTTTGCTATTCTGACATAGTGGGAACATTTTTGTTACCTTGAATTAAAATACATTAAATAGTTCTTCGTTAAGGGTAAAAAATATTCACTTTTTCAACCGTCTTTTTATAACAAAAATATAATGAAAATTATTGTATTCTCTTTGACGGGCCCGGTGTTTTATTCGTAATGTCTCCATCTAGTGCGCCACACGTCGTGGATTTGATTCCCACGCAGGATAAACATTTCTGTTTGTTTGAGAGTTAAATATATGTAAAGAAATAATATTTCTTTAATTTTTGAACGACATTGAATGACATTGACAACTGACAAGCGCTAGAGTCTGAGGTCAATGGTCAGTTGAGAGGTTATGGAAAAAATAGCATTGTATTAGATTATTGTGATTTGTTAATTAAGATAGATAAATAAGAATAATTGGTGGAAGAATAGACTTTAATTGTCGTTTCTTCGTTTTCAGGTAAAGTTATAATAATAGGGTAGTTAAATAAGTTATTTGTAAGATTATATAATAATATTTGTAAGAAATTAACGAAATAAATCTTCGTTTTCAGAAGCAACGCATAAGTTTATTTGTAACCTAAAACTAAAGGATAATCGATATATATATTTATAGTAATATAAATAATATTCTTTATTGTACACACCATAAGAAACACATTCAAATAACATAGAAAAACATACAACAGTACAGTACAATAGGCGGCCTTATAGATATCGCGGCATAGAGCGATCTCTTCCAGGCAACCTTTGGACAGAAAAGAAATACAACAATAATAAGGCAGTTTGAGGTGCATAATAAATTAAACTTATGTATAAATACAAACAATCAACATATATAAAGAAAAACATCCACCAACACACACACACACACACACACCCACACACACACTTACACACACTCACACACACTTAGACACACTCATACACACATGCATACATACAATACATACATACACACACGGAAACACTCAAACAATAATCATAATATTAAAATAAAGAGAAGAATATAAAACGAATAATATGCAAGCAACAACTACAATGATAAGTAGTACTCCTCTACCGTTCTCGGAAAAATCGGCAGTGACTGCGCGCGTCTGATCGACAAAGGAAGCGCATTCCACAACTGAACAGCTTGAACTGCGAAGGCTTTCCTGTAAAATATTGTGGAATGAACCGGCATCTTAAGTAGTAAATTCTCTGATGATCGCAGAGATCTTAGATGATCGCAGAGATCTTAGATGATCGCAGAGATCTTAGATGATCGCAGATTCTTCTGAAGACTGCAGTACTTACGAGTATATAAATAGAGCAAAAAACATTTGCTTTGTGCTGAATCGCGCGCACTTATTTAACGAATGAGGTGCAAAGACAAAAAATCATACCAATAATCCACACAGACAGAATACGGATATTAGCTATATCATTGTATTGTAATTATTATGTTACGGAGGTGATTTTTTACTTAGAAATAACTAAAACGGTTGAGGCTAGCCAAGTGTGTAGGTATATTGCATACACCGAAATATGAAATTGCAATTCAGATTGTGTTAGTTATATCCAATATACTAAATCGTAAACATTTTAGTATTAACGGGTACACTATTACAGATTTATGATAGCAGTTATGGAACGTTTACTGTTAAACATAGACCTCCACAAGAAAAGGGGGAATTTCGCCCATTATTGCCGCGCTGGGCAGACGTGGTAGCAATCACTCGCCCTGTTGCATTTGAGCTACGCTGTTTCGGATGGGGATTTCGGATTATTTTTTGTTAAATTTTGTTTTATTTAAAACTTTAGAAGGGATTTTGTTCCGCCATTTTTATTTTCGTTGAAATGACGTTGGCGACCGTGTCTATTACCTACCTACTAATTATTTTTTTGTCTTTGAAAAACTTGTTACCGAACTCATGATTGACCAAAATGACAAATATAATACTTGTATATATATTTAATACCCAGACGCTGAACAAATACGAATATTTATCATATATACGCCCGCGACCCTTGACGCACAATTTAGGTTCACTATCAACTGAAGAATTAAAGAATTTTGACAAAATATGTAGTACACGCTGATCTGTGACACAGTGGATGCGGAATAGTTGTAACGAAATTGTACAAGCTGATGACAGTGGATGTGGTGTAGTTGCCAATTACATTTTTACATTGCTTTGCCAACAGTGAAAGGAATTTTGAAGGCTTTATTGTTCTAAAACTATATGTATTTTTTCTAAAATCAAACAGGGTAACTGTTTGAATTTAGAACAAATGCAATACTCTAATAGTCATAAAAAATAGAAGCACCGCTTATATTTAAAATGCTTAAATTAAATTGGTAGTTAATTAAGCGGCTTCCTAATTATATCGTCAGCAAGCTATTCATGAAATTAACATAACAGTAGAACGAAATTTAATAGTCTCCGTAACGAGCTCGGTATAAAATAAATAAGCGGGCTACCGAGGCGCCCAGCACACTGGCTCATTTTGTTATTGTAATATATGTATATTTTGTACTCCAATCTCTTTGAACAGACTTAGTCTTGTAAATTGTACTACTGCATCAATGAAAGCAAGCGCTGGTAATCTTAAATAAATTAATAAACAAATTAACATGATTGACATTACTGTATTAGGTGCCTGAACGTATTTATATAGTTTTGTAATTAGTTTGAGTTGAGTTTTTAATCACGCGAAGGTTTTTATGATAGAAAAATATAAGAAATTTGTTCCGAAACATAAAATTTTAATGCTACTAAAACATGTGTGTTATTTTTTACTACTCGTATAATTTTATTTAGTCTCCAGTCACAAAGTTAGCAACGCGTTAGTGATATCCTTGTGATATTACAATCGTCTATAGGCTGCAGAGACGCTTCCTGTCGCGCGGACTGTATGCTTGTTTGTCGACCTAGTCTAATAAAAAAAAGTTATCTCTATAGTCTTTATCAAAAGTTATTCAGTTTTGTTTAATCGTTCTAGCTTAAAAACACAATACAATCCTCTTTTACCTTTACATTTAGGTTGTTACTACCGGCCCGTTCCTATTTCGCACGGGTGGACAATTGTTTTAAACATTTGTTTTTCATATATCCCGAACACACCACAGCCCGGCAAGAACGCGAGCGGCATATTTTGTTTAGATTGACATTTTTAAATTTATAATATCTTTAGAATACAATGGCCTATTTTAATAATTAAAACTTATCTATAGGTACTGAAAAGGTAGTCTTAAAAAAAGAAATATTTAATTGAATAAGGATTAATATAAAGATATGAATAAAATGGTCTTTTAGGCAAGGTGTGGTTTTTGATAATATTTCTTGTGATATAATTACAATTGCTGGACATATCGTACTTGGAGGTTTTTTATTAATATTAATATGTTCTTTAATATTGTGGAAAATATTTATGTTCTTTAATTCATAGTTTACGCAGCGGACTCAATGAAAGTGAATTTATGCCAATTTTTTCATACCTTGGATTAAACTATTTAAATTTTAGTTAGAAATCTCTAATTTTTTCGAGAAAAAACTAAAATCGATGTTACTCAGGAAATGCATAGCATTCTTATGGTCAAATTATGAAAATCCGTCCGGTAGTTCTTAAATTAATTGCCAAACATTATAATCGTCGTTTCCTCTTTGTAATATTAGTACAGATTAGGATATATGACCCTATATTGAAACTAGGACCGTAAAAAGAAATACCTAAATATATACTATTTGTTGCAAATTAATTTAACCTTCAGTAATAAACAAGTTTGTACTACTGTTTGTACTTGTTTGTAAGTTTTAACTTAATATCACGGTGTTTGTCAGAGGTATGAAGTTCTCTACTGAACCAATTTTGATAAATTTTAGTTACTATGTACAGTTTGATCCATCTTGAAATATAGAATAGCTTTCATTTAAATTTTAATCTGGTGAAATTTTGGGCAGTCGTTGGTTCCACGCTGTGGCGTAAATTTGGTGTGTCTAGCAGTAGACGTCTGTGGGCTGATGTGATGATGATATGTCAATTTATTGACGAACGTAATGTTTTTTTTCATGATAACTCATTGAGACTTATATAAAATTATGTTGTAAGAATGAGACGTTGAAGTTATGATACTTTCGACGTCATATGACGATTTCCGTGCTCGATAACATATTACTTCCTGGAGCTTATTTTTGTATAACTGCGACTTTGTATGTGTACCACTGGTGCGCACACGGTAGTAATATACTTAATAAGTAAACTAATTAAATAACAAATTAAAAAAAGCAGCGTCGAAGATTATGCATGATCATACCGGATATGTTATTTGTATTGTTTTATTAGCTGTAGTTTAAAATTGAAACTCTAGTTTTTCTTTTTTATTGGAACGATAGAATTTTATGCATTTCAACTCATAATTATTATCGTCATCATATTAGGCGAAGGACGTCCACTGCTGGAAATATGCGTGTCCAAGTGATATATTAAGTTGAGCATGCCCCTACATAATTATATATTCAAAATGAGTCGTTTGTTACTCTTCATAGCTCAGTCTGCAAAGAATAGATTTTGTTGAATTTTGGTATACGTACTTGAACTCTCTTCTTATCAGCTAGTAACCATTGAAAACCCTCTATTATGAAACGAGGCATGCAACACCGCCGTATATGGTTCTACGGTGTGTATCGTTATCGGTTGTATATTTATACGGTTTGAGTGAGCGGGTGTGTGAAATCGTCGTTACCTTAATATTATTTTCTTAAGTGCCTACAATCGTGACCGATGTCCGTTTTTGTTGTGTGCCCGATAATTTGGTTCTGTGCCGAAGATCGGGGTACACATCGAAAGGGTTCGTTACTTTTCCCGCAGGTCACCGACATTTAAATTAATTCGTTTTTGCTGTTATACCAGAGGGTTGTTCCACAGTGTTTTAACAAAACACGTACGTTCATGTTATGTCTACACTCACACGGGGTATAATAAAAACTTCTTAGAAGCACTTTGAAGAAAAAAAGAAAACATAACCGGAACTGTGGTCATCTTGATCATCTTCCATGTACAATATATAGATGAACGGAGCGTACATTTGAGAATTATGAAAAGAAAAGAACACATAAATGTACCTCTGCTATCTTATTATTAAAATAGAGGTTTTCGAGACTTATTTAATTTTAAGCATATGGTAAAAATAAATCTACTAACGAACTACTAACGTCCACGTCAAAAGATTGGCAACTGTTCTTAAACAGTTTGCTGACCCTGGCCTGTCTCTCATTGCAGTTCGCATAAAACTGAAGAAGATGTATCAGATGGCGGAGACTCCAAAAATTTAATTAAACTTCTCTTTTGACGGCTTCATAACGCGGTTTATTTTACTCTACGTTTTTTGCTCGACGTTTCGGTTCTCATGATAGACGTTGTAAATCCGTTCAGAGTAACTTTATTATGAGTAATATTAACGCGTAAATGTTAGAAATTTAAACAAAGAAACTACATTTAAAATGTATGGTTTAATTAAACTAATTTGTTATTAATTATGCCGACTCCGATCGCGCTGGTGGTAGTGATCCTACCTTGTGCGCCAAAGATGGTGCGTGGGTTCGATCCCCACCCAGGATTAATATTTTAAATATGATAAATATTTGTGTTTATTCTTTGTACGGGTGGTGTTTATAAATATTTAGTATGATATTTGTAATACCTCTGTTGTTTGATATCTGTCATGAAATGAAAGTATTTATGCGTAAGTATAATTTTCTAATTAGATAACTGACGTACTATATACCTTAAGAAATTAGTTATTTTTGAGTATATTTTCAAATTCATCATCTTAATAGCATACGTTGAACATTCACTGCTGGACATAGGCCTGCCCAAGAAAGAAGAAATTCACCCATAATTGCTGCGCTGGGCAAGCGTATCTTCGCGACTGATATGCTACTGCCCATTTCCATCCCATTGCATTTGAGCTAAACTTTTTCGGATGGATATACCGCCATCTGTCGTTTTTGGTACTTCAGTCGCCTCTTATGACTCCTGGTACAGAGGGAAGTACTATTCTAGACCGCCGGTACTCTACGGCCACGTTCTCAGATTACCAATAGAAATTTTCCAAATAATCTTCCCAATCTTATTGGATCTTAAATGCAGAGTGCAGCTTCCGAACAGGGTCGCTGCCACCTATCTTTGCTCTGTGGCATTTGATCTACGCTGTTTTGGGTGGATACGGCGCTCAGTTAATTCCGGTATCTGAGTCGCCTATTACAGAAGGAGGTACTATTGAACTCTACCCATAATCCGATGTATAAGGCCACTTAAATATTTCCCTTCAGACACAGTCATTTAATATTACTTCCTTTAGAACTATGGTCACTGTAGAGCAGCCCTTGATTTAGTCTGACAGTCTATTGGACAGCAATTGTCAAGGTCGTTGCCCTCCCCGAATGGCCCACTGCGATACCCTTCTCCTGCAGACACGGCTAGAATGGCTGATAATTCAGTGTAGCTAGAAATTGGACAAGTATATATATATACTTAACGGTATAAAGTTAACATATAAAATTACTATATATGTATAATTTACGCATATTATTCGTTCATGTAAATAAACTTTTTATTTTTTATATTATTTAACTTTATAGCAGTTTATATTTCTCGTAGTTGCAAATCTAGATTGGGATATTATTATAGTGTGTCTGTCTGTCTCTTTATTACTCTTTCATACGTGCTTAAGTATTATATTTGTAATATCTGTATTGTGTGATATCCGAAGCACTTGTGTTTTAAGCTACTTATCATGCAGGCACGTAATTATATGAGATGCCGAGTTAATTTTTTATTGTTATTTTACTTAACCAGTGTTTTTTATACTTTTATAAATGAACCAACACAACATCGCCTAGGATCTCACACAACAACTGTAACGAAGATCTGAGTCCGACATTAATAGCTTATTACGGGTATTAGACACGAGAGCCCTATTATAATTTTAATTTTACATATATTCCATACCAAGCACAATGATTTGACGGTCCCGAAGGCGCAGATGGTAGTGATCCTATCTTGTACGCCAAAGGTAGTGGGTTCGATCCCCAACCAGGATAAATATTTATTGATGATATTCGTGTTTATTCTGTGTCTAGGTGTTAAATATTTAAATAGTATATTTGTCATTCCTATACATAAAAAAACATTAACTATTTAATTAAATTTTTGTCGCATGGTGGGAATCGTACCTACGACTGATGCGGCAAGTAGACTAACAAATGCGAGATCTGGCTTGTGCTGTTATTTGGTAAACCGATTTTAATGTAATTCCAAATGTATGTATTTAGTTTTGCGCCAACCTAACTTCGATTAGTCACAAGAGTTAAATGGGACAATTTATTGATTCACACTTTATGTTTAATCATTGTCAAGAATTGTTTTCACTTTGCTACCCAACCATTGTACAGAATGGTCGGCATTAAAAATATAATACATATACCATACATACATACATACCTCATCGACACCTCGTCAAAGTTTGATGGTTAGAAATAGCATGTATTTCAAACAGAAATCCTTATGGGTGGAGATACTTGAGGAAACCAAGTATTTCTATATATTTCTTTAAATCTTTTACTTCCAATTACCGACCAACAACTAATTAATTCTTTCTTTTGTCTTTAAAATGTCTTTAAAATAAAATTTTCTTTAAAATGGGATACTATTATACCTACAGTGTTAACCCACACAATTATGTTGGTTCGTAGCATAAGACCTCGTTAGATGCGAAAGAAAAACCGGTAAGATTACTAATATGTGATTTATAGATCCACTAGATTGGACACTCCATTTAGTGACTTCGTATGTGGTTTACTGTCCAATCCTAGACGAAGGTTGACATACTTAATGCCGGGTTCATTTTTTATCCCAACGTGTGTATGAGCTTGGTCCCTAGGGAGTTGCTGCAGAATTTCATCCGACGCTTTTTGAAACAGGTCAACGGACTCTCGGAAAAGTGATAAACTGCCTAATTATCAATATAACTATGACATAACAAAGTAAACGAAGACTTTTGTAGACAATAGTTACGATATAAAACAATCTTATTTGAAAATAGTACTTAAATGAATGCATTTAAGTACTATTTTAAAATGGGTACTTCTGAATTGATTGCATCAGAAAAATTACAACTTTTTTAATATTGCATTTTTTTTTATTGATGACAGATGATGTACTGTACTATAAATTAATATATCTCCAATTGGTAAAGGGTAAACTTTGCATACATGCCTCAGTCTAATTGCCTCACTAGTAGTATAAGTTAGCAGTTAGTAGTAGATCATAAGTTAGCAGTTAGCAGTTGTAAATTTGGCAAGACTGATAATACTTTTTGACATAAAAATACAATAATGCCGGAATTTATTGCGTTTTGCGAGAGAAAAAAAAATACACTCTTAAGACATATTGAATTTATTTTATATGAACTGACATCTAGAAAAAAATGTGCTTTATATTAGAAATGTAAGGTTGTATTATGGTGCCCCGATTGTAAGTGGGTAATGTGCTCCATGTGGTGTAGTGGATTTGTTTTCAAAGAATATGTGTTACCTACGACGAAGTGGGTTTATTTTCTGAGATATTTATTTTTGTTAACGGGTATGGCAATTAAAATCTATACATAAAAGAAAATACTATGGAAACAGTTACTGCTCCTATCCAAAATACAAAGTTGAAAAGTTCAAATGTTCTGTTGGAACATTGAACAGTTTGCACGTGGATTGAATATCTTATATCATATAATGGGTATAGTGCAAATAATACATTTTTATTATATTTTTCAATTTTGCCAAGAAAATTTCGAAATTAATCGAAATAACAAAAAAGGTATTAGCGAAGTCGCTCCAGTCGTTCATATGCGTGATGCAATCACCAAAGGAAATAGGGCTTTATTTTTATATATATAGTATTTTTTGCAAATACAACAACGAACATTGAATACGGAATTTTAATCAGGTGGGTTTTTTGTGTATGCCGTCATTCCTTGGGCACTAATTCGTATTCTGCCCAGTAGCAGGCGAGCATAGTTTTGTCGTCAAATATCATCAATTCCATTTTGTACTCCCCGAACACTTGCGGTGCAGTAAACTTGGAGTTGTCAAAGTAAAAATCAAAAGTACTGTATTCACCCTGGAAATAATAAATTATGTATTATTTATTCAATAAATTCTTTATTGACATGAGGCGATTGGCTATAACATATTAATGTATTTGAGATGAAACGCTAATGATTAATAAAATATTAATAATTCGAATAAATAATAGTATAAAGATGCAAATTAATTAAAACTTAGGATTTATTTTTAAGAATATTATTTTTTATATATACCTATATATATATATATATATATATATAGATACCAGAATAGATAACACCACTTTAGTGTCCATATAGATAATCATTTTAGTAATCACAGTTTATTGTCCATATAAATTTAAACAATGCTTTAATTAACACGCTTCCTAAATATTTTTTAAAAATCGGTTTGAAGTTTACGATTCATCCTTTAAAAGAAAACCGCTAATGAGCCGGAACCAGTTTAAAATAACTAAAAAATAAATACGTTACAGGCGGAAATGGACACTGATAAGCGCCTATCGCTGTCAAGATATCCGTGAGCATACTGTCTCCCACGAGGGTCACGAGGACCTTGCAATATTTATCTTTCACGTAGAAACTACCCGGCTTGAACCCGCCATCTTTCATCATGGAACCTCTCATTTCAATCTGAAATTATAAATTAAAAGAAATAAAAAAAAATAAAAGCGGTCACACCAACGTCTATAAATATGTCTTAATCTTTATTGTTACTTAATCGAAGTAAACTTTCAGCTTATAGGTAGATAAATAGCTAGTTTATTAAAACTGATATTTTCTACCTTGAAATATGTACGATTCTAGTAATATTATGTATAATTTTGCTTTGACAATGTTTTGTTTTTTGCTTGTATTATTTACGTCTTAATTGATAAAAAAATATATAATAATTTAAATTAAACATGATGGCACATATCCTAGGTTACCGTCCTGTTAATATTATATTTACTTATGAATATTGGTATGTATGACAGTATCTGTAGGTATACCGATGCTAAATAAATAAATATTTTTGAAATAGTGATATTTAAAAGTGTGTGACAAACGGGTATCGGCAAAATTAGGAATGCTAGAATTTATTCTGAATGTTACAGATATTTGGTTAATATTATTTGAAAATACTTTCAAATTAGAAGTATTACAAAATTATACTAACTGCTAGGTCGTTTGTCATGTTGAACGGGGTTTTACAATAAAAGTCCATCAGCCTAGTTGTCCTATTATATTTCTTCTGTGCCAAAGTAAATTCAATCTTCGTGTCAAAATCTTCACAGGTTGATAAACTTTTGAATATAAAATCTGACGGGCCCTGGGAAAGAGTTGTTTAAAAATGAATAATATTCCCACGTTTACTCTTGTCTGTGTAGACAAGAGTAAATATTGTTCGATTTTTAGAAGTTAGATAAGAAAGGAAGGGCCTATAATTTCCATGATTGTCAAACAATACTGGGCTGGGCTAGCAATTGCAGATTGCCCATTTGTCTGTAGGTTCCAGTCTTCTCTCATGACACCTGGTGCAAATAATAATTTAACCACAATCTAATAAACTATTTTTAAAAAGATGAATTGGTTAATGCATTTGTGTTAGATAGATATAGATATCAGATACCAGAGGAAATATAGTGCTTGAATACATATTACAAAATCCAAACAATTCATCATATAAACATTTGTCTTCGGTGGGGATCAAACCATCAACCCTTAGCGCCAAAGATAGGAACACTAGCGACAGCGCAATCGGGTCCGCCAAAATGTGTGTGTATGTATATAGTTAAATATGCATGGAGCCACGTGGGAACTTTGCCGGGGTTAAATATAGCTTACGTTCTTCCTGTGTTTAAGCTTCCGATTAAGCCACCAAAACGTGATAAATTGACTGTAATGTTGCAAATGCATTCGTGTGTGTCTACACACGAACGCATTTGCAACATTACTATGGATTTTAAGAATTTAGTTGTTGATTTGGGGCTTTTTTTGAATATTCTTATAGAAATATACAACAAGGAATTATTTTTAATATCTTTAATTTTTCTATTTTTAGACCTCGAAATGCATATACAAATCCATAATTTTGACATAGAATATAGTAGGGTTTAACTAATGAGTTCGGAGTATATCCAAAGACTCTAAGACCTAAGTAAGACTTGTCTTTACTAAGTAATACCTATAGATACCATATCGAGCTTGACAAGCCTTTTGTTCAATTAGTAAACTATGAAGAGATATCTTTTACATGTTTTCTTTAGTCAAGTTATAAATGCAGAAATAAGACGGTCTTTTGGGTTTTCACAGCTTAGCCATGAAATTTTTAGTATGAATAGTTTACTAGACTTTCGAAAACAGCAGATATATAACTTGACAATAATGTAAAGTCAAAGTCAAATATTTAAATAGGCCTATCATAGGCACTTTCAAATTGTCAAAACAACAAAAAAAGAAACTATGAGTATAGATATTTGCTAATTATAATTATACACAAATTACCGATGATCCAGACAACCTTACAGTGTTATAAGAGTCATTTAATAAATAGTTAATTAAATGTCCTGCTTTAATACCAGTCAGTCGGTACCAAACGGGTTTTTTAACTCAGTTTATAGCAAGTTCCCTACGCGAGCTACCAGAAAATTTGCAGGAAAAACTTTTGGTGATAAGGGTTCCTGTAACACCTAATGCAAGGTATTATTAGAACCTATACCGGCTTCGGCGCTAACAAACCGTTGTCTTAATAGTAGAAGATAGAGCAATTCAATTCAAACCCAACCAGTTTTTTCATTAATATAATCAAGCACTAATAAGCCATAGCAATAAGTTTATCTTTTACGCAATTATAGAATTAATTTATAGACATATATGCAATTGTTTCAGGATTTTATTAGGTATATAATCTCACACTGTTGCCCCTGAACAAATTGAATATTTTTGGAGCGAGTGTTTGCTTTGTTGTGATTTACATAGAACAATTAAGTTACTATGAGAATTTAAAGTATTACTATAAAACACACTCACCAGAATATTCCCTAGTCCAATTGCGAAGTATATAATATGGCTATATAAAATGTACTGGACGAGAGGGTTCATGATTGTCAAATGAAGCAATTCTACATAAAATTGCATGATAGACAGATATTGTTTGATTTAATGAGTTCCGTAACATGGTTATATCTGAATTCTTGTTTTATCTAGATGCCAATTGACATTGTTGTTCATATATAAACTAGTGGTGTATATATAAAAAGAAAAAAACATACATTTTTTATTTGTTACGATTAAACTCTAAAACTACACAATCTATTTTGAAGAAAATTTCGTTAAAAGGCTGACAGATTTGTATAAATTGGTTTGTAGCCGTGTGTATAAAGGTTTATCCAAAATGAAATCAATTAACCTTAAATAACTGTCCACTGTACCTATTTGTAAACAAATAGACAAAGTTGAATATATTTTATACAAACATAAATAATTAATACTTTACTATTTAATTATTATTTCCTAAATGACATTTAATAAGTTTAAGAATTTACTTTAAACTGCCTTGAACAGCTGTAGGTATTTGTTTTAGAGGCACGAAAAGACTTATTGCAATTTCGAAAGCAGCCCTCGGTCTTAATACTCTTATAAGGCAAGGCACGTCTCGCTGTAGATGTTATTTTATATCCTTATTGTCACAATAATTTTCAACGCGTGACACCTTGTTTCACAATGAACCAGAATTTCGAATTTCAGTACCAAGAAGGATACAAATAAGCGGACACGCCTGCGAGCCCTAAAAGGCAATGAAACATTGTGAACATAACTGCAATAAAAGTTGCTAATGCTCGATCCGTGACTTTTAAGTGAATCTTATCTCTCGAACTGAAATTTAAGTAGATTAAATGTCAGCAGAGTCCATTGTACAAGTAAAATAACAGTAGATAGCCTTAACTCACCCGATCTAAACTGATTGTGATGAAATTAGGTTGACTCTAATTTAATTTTATTGTTCCGCAACTTTATGTAATTAAATATTAAGTTTGGTCTCGTAACAATATCGTGTTGCTTTTTTATGAGGATCTAATCTGATATCGAGTTGATTGAAAGTCTTATACATGAATACGACTGTGTGGAAATGATTCGTTGTTCAAATCAGCGATATTTTTTAAATCAAACATGTCCGAAATTACGCAATTTCTTTTCTTATCTGATGCAATCATCGTCATTATAATATCAGCCACAGAAAGTTCTGCTAAACATAGTCCTGCCTAAGATTAGGGGAATTTTTACCTATAATTGCCGCGCTAGGCAGGCGTAGTGGCAATCGCAGAACGCAAATTCACAACTACGATGCTACTGCCTGTAGTATTTAAGCTGCGCTGTTTCGGATAGATATACCGCCATCTGTCGGTTTTGGTATCTTAGTCTTCTCTTACGACACCTGGTACAGGGAGAGGTACTATTCTACTCCGCTGATGTTTCAATTGTCCTATAATTTTTGCATCGTAAATCTTAAAAATGATGTATTTTGCCTCTGTGTAGATATTGCTACTAATGAATGCGTGATTGACATTTTTTTAACTGTGCTCATAATGAAGTGGAACTACACCTGCATAATCTACTAGTTTAATCTACGATAAAATTCATTTCATATGTTAAAAGATAGCGTATATATGTTTTGACATGAGTCTTAGATTTCATTCAAAGTTTATCTGTATTGGTACCTCACTCTAACCTATTTCTACCGCCAAATAACAGTGTTTGCATTGCTGTGTTTTGGCTTGAAGCGTGAGAGAGGCAGTGAAATTACTGGGTAATGTGGCATAATACCTTCAAGTAAACTGTGTTTGTATTTGGTATTTTAATTGTTTCTTGTAGTTTATATGTAAAGTAAAAAATGTACCCTTGTAATTGTGTACTGTTGAATGGGATTTCGTAAGAGAGGTCTTTACTTTATATCTCATCCTTAAGGTACTCTTGTCATTCCGGGAAGAAGTTTAAGTCGCTCTCAGATAGATAAACTGTAAGAAAAGGATTCCTTAAAGAAACATAAGAGTAAGCACACAAAAAAACAGGTCTTTTCCTTGGCAATATGTTTTCAAAATAAATAGTTATTCTAGACTATTAAAAAAGTCTATAACAAATTTCATTCAGATCTGATGAATCGTTCATCTGCCATGACATCCATCCATAGAATCTTCCAGCGTTTAGTAGGACTAACGATTACTTACACTTATTTTTAATAAATCTGTTTGTTCCGAAATCTCGAGAAACCTTTATTTTACCTTGCTTGTAACAGAACCTTAGAACTTAGCGTAGGTAACAGTGGCATTAGTAAAAGTTGTAATATTCCTGATGCAATATTTCGCTTTCATTTCGTCACCCCAGTATTGCTCAAACGGGAATTATGATAATCATTATCTATTTACCAAATCGGGTCTAGTCTAAACACTTTATTATACTCGTATATTAATAAGCTTATTTATTGAACGAGGACTACAATTAATTGTATTTAAAAATTGGCAATAACATGATGATATTGTTCTTGAGTAACGTGGTTAAATAATATAATTTATGTATGGTATATATGAACATTTGGACAAGCATTTAACTTGGCAGTCGTTCATTTGTTTGTATAACAGAAAAACCTTCTCCATGAAAAAATACACGCTACTACTAGCCCTCAAGGTCGAATGTAAGGTCGCTCGTTTAGATTTTTAATAATAAAATTTGTAAAATTGAAGTGAACAGTATTATTATATTGAAAAGTTTATTGCTTTATTTAATTTAACTAATGTTATAATACGATCAATTAACATATAATAATAAGGTAGGTTTTTCGAAATACATTAAAATATTTGGCTGGAAGGAAATTTATACTTATGCGTTATTATGAGACCTAACAAATTTAGTATATTTGTTTTAATCATAAATACAACCAGCGCAATAATATTTTAGCATAATACTCTCGAATATATTTAATAGTAGATGCTTACCGCATGTACATCTATTTTGACACTGTATACCTACTATAGGAAAATCATATACAACATTATATTAATGAAAAGGATCCCGTATGTTAAATGCTGTACACATTTAGTATACAGGAGAAGCGAGCCACAGTTGTTTAGCGCATGTCTCCTGCTAGCATTATCCAACTGTGTGGGCGGCATACAATGCCTCTGCGGCAAACTAGAACGATCTGATAAACCGATGACTGTGTCGCCGTCTTCATTGAAACTGTTCGTTAAACACCTAACAGATCGCTTGTATAATTTTCCTCTTGTCACACCGCTGTTTGTTCTGTTACAATAAAAAATATTTTCGGTTCAGCGACCGTTCTCATCGAAACCGATTGTTTGTAGATAGTTTAGTATGCCTTTTGACAGTTCAACGTGGGGTAACAGAGCGATCGTGCTGTGGATGCTTACATGATAATTAAATCACAAATCTGATACATTACCTGGCCGTGTGGTACTGGCGTATAATACCTCTCCCAGCATCAGTTGTCGTAAGAGGCGATTAAGGTACCAGAAGTAACAGATGGCGGTATATCCATCCAAAGCGGTGTAGCTCAAATGCAACAGGGCGCAGCGTTTAGTAGGTTCCTGTCGCAAATTTACGCTCTGTGTTAGCCATCACGCTTCCCCAGCAATTATTAGCTTTCTTTAAGAGGTCTGTGTCCAGCTGTGGACGTTTTAGAGCCTCGATGATGATGCTGACACAGAGATAAGTCACTTAATGCACTTGTATTACGGACGTTTTTCTGTTGATACATTAATATATGTTTGTCCTGTGCTAACTAATAAAATTGTTGTGATCAGATGGATTCATCCAGTGATGACGCAGACGCCTGATCGGTCTATCACCATGATGATGATGAGGTTTTTTGAGGTCGGTCTATAAAAAATGCTCCCTTAATCTTCGCTTCATAAATACCTTTTATAGTTCTATTTTTATCTCTATTTATATCTTTTTCACAAAAGCTACCTCTTGAAATTATGCTGCCAATAAGTACATGAATATGAAGTAAATAATTCTATACCCAGATATTTTCTCTCCCCTTTCTATCATACTTACTTTTTCTTGTTTAGTTCTTTTACTTCCACTCTTCTTCTTTAGTTCATTTATCACAACAATGGTATATAAATGCTGCAGGTAAAGTAAATAAGACTAGATCATTCTTACTTTACCATTAGATTCTCTTATATTTCAGAATACAATAAGTTAACATAAAAAAATAACAGCTACTGTAAAACCACGCCTATATATTTTTTTATTTAATTTGACCTAATCACAGGAATTTTTGAGTAGTAAAAAAACATCACCTGTCCCTACAAAGCCTACCTAACAGAGCCATATATCAAATCTGTCAACCATATCTTTTGACCAGAATACCATCACTGGATGGGTCTTAGACCTAAATTTACTGCAATTGATTCACCACAAAAAAGCCTGCAAGCAAAACTGAGGGTGATAAAGGCCCCGTGTTACCTTGGTCGTATTGATAGAACATTCATTAGCGACGGCGTTTACAAAACCTTTGTCTTAAAACAATATAGTAGGGGCAATTTTATACCTAATGCCGAAACTCACATTCCTTCCTGACACTAGTACGGAACCAAACCACATAAACGTGGTTTACTAATGCACACAGTAGCAAAACAATGATTTCAGCGCTCAAAGATTACAAATTCAATACAAACCTAATATAACATTCTTTAACAATCTTGCCATTGACTATCTAAACTCAACTAACTAAATCATATCTTAACATAACTAATGGGTAAATACATTTTAAGTGGTTGCTAGTTAATTTGACAGGCACGGTGGTGATTAGAGATTCTATCTTATGCGCTAGGGGTCGTGGGTTCGATCCCCACCCAGGACATATTTATATGATGATATTTGTGTTTGTCCTGTGTCTGGGTATTGAATGTATGTATTTAAGTATTATATTTGTGATTACTATGTTGTCCGATGTCCGTAACACAAGCTTTAAGTGAGTTACCACGGAGTCAGGTCAAATAAAAAGTTGTGTAAATATTATTAATATAAAATATATATATATATATATATACATATTATTATAAAATTTACAAGAATCCAATTTAAAAAAACGCTATGCTACGCCTCCTATACCTCGCCTAATTTTCAATAAAATAACTAAATTCAATAATTACGTTTCAGAGAATATGACAAGGACATAAACAATAGAAGCCAAGTTTATGACCCAAAGAAAAATGTTAGGATGGAAAGGTGTATGTTAAACATACCTACAGCACATTACACTACCGTGTGTAAAGCAGCCGAAAGGAAGTGTACAAGGAGCAATGACGCGAGGTGATATTGACGTCACAGACTGTCTGTACATTTTATGTCCGCATTGAATGCTCTAAAATGTCAGTGGACAATCTAGATTTGTTCTACACTGTGTCTAGGTTGTCTTAGGTAGGCTTTAATGATAAACGATGATAGTCATAATTATATCAAGAGATTGTTTTTTTTTTGGGTGTATTTTGCTGTTTCATATGGATATACTGACGTCCGACTTTTACGCTACATCTGTCGGTTATTACGACACTAGGAAGTTTATTCTAATCTGTCGGTATAGATGGTATGCGGTAGCTATAAAGTTATAAACTATAACTAATTTTTGTGTTTTTAATGTAATATTAAAATGTGTAAATGAGTAAACAGGTGAGATATTTTCAAACTAAATTTGGTATGTGGGTGAAGTGGGTACTTTCATCCGGAAAAGTTCGCGATTTAAAATGTCTGACTGAGTGCTCTCAGTCAGAGCTGTGGTTGCCTGACAAATAGGGAGTTGGAATTAATTTGTACATAATCCTATGATATAACAGTTGAAAACGCAGTGCAGCGCTAGTGATTTCTTTGTGATATCAAGAACGTTCTAAGGTAAAGTAACGTTCTAAGGTAACTAAGAAGTAGGGCGAATGTTTAAAATTTGTATTCTTGATTGCCAAATCATAATCATAGTTATCAGTCGTTGGACGTCTACTGATGAACATAGGCCTCCACAAAACAGGCAATTTGCCCTTAATTACAGGGAAAAGGAGGTGATAAAATTGCTGCTGCCCATTCCCGCCCTACGTATTTGAGCCAACCTGTTTCGAATGGATGGATATACCGCCATCTGTTGATTCCGATACTTTAGTCGCCTCTTACGACAACTGGTACAAGGGGTTAACCTAAATATACCTTACTACTAGAATACGTATGTTGGGTCGCCTAGTTATTATTAACAATTTGCATACTTTTTGGGGACTTAAGCTGAGAGTCATGCTCTTGTCATTATATTTACTACGATCTTATCTCTCTCTATTGTCTATGTCGATCTATTAGCCGTTTAGCAATATTCAGAATTATTTAATAAAGTGCTTAAAAGGTATCTAACTTAGTCTGTGTTAATGGACTAGACGGTTTAGAACGTAAAATTATTGCTTTGAATTCACGAATGTTACTCAGTAATACATTATTATTATAGATTAGAAAGTGTGATCCTTGAACACGAAACAATACATAATGGAATTGATGTATTGAAGATAATATAACAATGTAGAGCTACAATCGAAATTTTAAATATAAAATTGAAGGTATAAATATTTTTGTGGGATTAGCACTATAAAGAATTAACAGCGATTTGCGGTTTGACCCACTTAGTTCACTTTTCCATAAGAATATGGGTATAAAATAAAATTTACATTAAATGCTAATAATGTAACTTTCGACAGTTTTTGCAATTGGTTTCGCAGTCTTTGAGTATGTTTGTTACAAACGAACAAATATTTACATATTTCTATATTAGATCTGTTTTAGGAATCTCTATTTTTAATCTAGTAGTTTATATTAGTGGTGGATTTTATATTAGTGAAATAATTTCTATATTTTTTAGCGCATTATTATGTTACCTGACTCGACAAACGTAGTCCTGACTTAACTATATTAATAGGTTTATCATGAAAAAAATATTACGACGTTAAATTGAGATATAAACCTATATTTTAAGTTGTCACAAATTGTAAACAGATTACATTAGCACCTTAACATGTAATCTTTATATATGTATAAATATCAGCATATTATGTTCACCTTGGCAAACAAGTCTGCTCTCAAATTATCTTTTTATATGTGATAATATCGAACATTGAGAGCGGTGGCTTGGTAGCTTTATCTTGATCAAATGTACCTTACGTTGGTCCCTAGGGTTCAATTTATCCACCTGCCAAATTTCATCAAATTGATTTACTTACTATGGAGTCACGAATAGACAGATATGGGTTGACGTATATAATGGTAAGATAGATATTTATATATATCTCACGCAATATAAGCTGAACCTTAATGCTTAGTCCAGAGATAATGGTCTACTATATACTTTCTCATATTACGAAGTCAAAAAGGGCAAAATAAATGGTTTCGCTGGAAAAGTGTTACACGGATTTTTTAAAGTATGTATAATTCAGCTATTTATAAATTACATACATATTATACTTATTGGATACTAGCTGTGCCTGCGACTTCGTCCGCGTGGAATAGTTTTTTTCGGTACCATACCTTGCCTTACCTTAACTTATATAAACTTTGAATGTCATGTTTATTTATATTGAATTAATGGCCTGAAAAATTAGTTTCAAGTTTCTAGCTATACAATAGCGATACATCCATACAATTTTTCATCCCCCTTTTCGACCCCTTAAAACCCTTATTTTGAATTAAAAAATAGTCTTAATCCTTTCTCAGGGTCTAAAAATTGTCTGTGTTAAATTTCATTAAAAACGGTTGAGAAGTTTAAGCGGGAAAGCGTAACAGACAGAAAGAGTTACGTTGGAATTTATAATACTAGTAAGGATTTACGTGGTTTAATTTAAACAAGAGTATTATACTGTAGTAGAATATCAAAAAATCTAGAAGAAATAAAATCTGGTTACGGACTAAATACGGCAAAGATCATCATTCTACCAAACTATATTATAAAGCTCAAGAGTTTATTTGAAAGCGTTTCTTTCAGCAACTATTCCGATATAAAAATTCACTCCATTTTAGATATCCCGATTATTGAAGAAGGTTATTGGCTATACAACATTACGCTAGGACTAATGAAAGCGGAAACATAAATGTTACTAGGTTTGTACTCCAAATTAAGGCGTTTGATAGCGCGGCCACGACTAGTATGAATTATAATTACGAAAGTAGTTCTGTCTCTATGTATTAAACGGATTGCGGCATGACCTAGCATTAGGCACAACTTACGTGGTGAATCTTTGTCATATAATTTGATGTATAGATTTTTATGTTTTTTAAGCAGGAAACATCGATCCTATAAAATAAACACATGAAAGTGAGAGCGATGCGGATAAGTCGATGGCGGAATATAACATTTAAAATAAATTTTCCGTAAACACCAATCATCATCATTATATGAGCCACTGTATGTCCACTCCTGGTCGTAAGCCTTCCCAATAAAGGAGGAATTTTTACCATAATTGCCGCGCTAGGAAAGTGTGTTGGCAATCGCAGTGCATTTGTAACGGGGATGTTGCTGTCCATCCCTGCCTTGTGCATTTGAACTGCACTGTTTTGGATGGATACACTGCCATCTGTCGGTTCTGATACCTTAGTAGCCTCTTACGACACCTAGTACGGGGGTTCTACTATTCAACTGTTTACCTCACGGCTAAATACTAACGGTAGGAGAACAGCTTCGCGACGGGAATATGACTGTCCTCATCCAGTTCCAATTGACATCTTGTTTCAGATGGATATTGACATCTGTCAATTCCGGTAGGTATTGTACTCTCTGCCTGCTGCGATGAAACTGGAAACTGATTATCTGTAATAGATATTGGTTCAGAAGTTATAATCCTGGTATAGGATAAAAGTAAGACTTAACAATAGCGTTGGTAAACCAGTTAGGACAAGGCTCGCGGCCGGCAGCGTGACAGTTACTAGATCAAGGTGACCGTACCACAGTAGGGCTGGCAAATCTTTACATCCATCTATGGCGCAGTAATTTAGCGCTCTGCTTAATGCGAGGTATTATTCCCCGAGGCAACAAATAGAATCTAGAAGCTTTTTCAATATATAAATATCTGTAATTAGCGCGCTCTGATCTTTGGTGTGCAAGTCCGAACTTAAGTATTTTACTTCCAGACTTTCTGATATTCTAAATATACGGACTAATTATTTATTTTAAATGAAAACGTGAATTTCTGATAAATATATTATGTATGTATACATATTGTACATAATTCATCATCATGATATCAGCCACAAGACTGTACATTGCTGGACATAGGCCTCCCCAAGTAATTTTCAAAAACCGGTTGTGTGCGGCCTGTATCCAGCGCGATCAGCGATTTTAGTAAGGTCGTCTGTCCATCTTACGGTGGATGCCCCACGCTACGCTTGCAGGTACGTAGTCTCCATTCCAGAACCTAACGACTCCATCGGCCATCGGTTCTGCGTATCAAATGCCCTGCCGACTGCCACTTCAACTTACTGATACTAAATTAAATTCCAAAAAAGCTTAAATAAACGGAATAAGCATTAATAGAAAGACTTACTTTTTATTATTTTTTATTAGACCAGGTCGACATAAATGTATGTATTAATGACGCCCGTCAAATCAAAAGGATAGTATTAGCGCGTTGCCCACCTTGTGAAAGATATTATGTGACAAAACCTAGTAATTTCACCAACTCTCTCTCTCTTCAAACGGAAACACAGCAGTGCGAGTACTACTATTTGGCTGCAGATATTGGTGAGAGAGAGGTACCAATGCCGACGGCCTTTGTATGCCATGCGTATCGAAGGTAAGCGTTGCAGAAAAAATACAACCTTGGGGTTCTCTTATTGATAATTAATTATATGCCATTAATTTTAAAATAACAGTTACGCTTGTTAGAGTATACTTCTCAAACTTAAATTCAAAATAAAATGATCATTGATGTATTATAATTACACATCGAATATACCTAAAACTATACATACATATTTATAATAATTATCATCAGCATTATCAGCATATCATCCATTGCACGTCCATGGTTAAAAATAGCCCTTCATGCGTAATGACAGAAGCAACAGCAGACCATAGTTTTGCTACTGCCTATTCCCACCCAGTGCATACTACACTGTTTTGGGGTAGATTTACTGCCATCAGTCGGTTCCAGCAACTCAACCACCCACCTTCACATAGGCCAGCAATTTTAATTTTATCATCATCATCACATCAGCCGTTGGAAGTCCACTGCTGGACGTTGTCCTCCCCAAGAAAGCGGGAATTATGCCCATAATTTCCGCGCTGGGCAAGCGTATAGGCAGACGCAGATCGCAGCTTTCGCGACAAGGGTGCTGCTGCCCATATCCGCTCTTTGTACATGAGCTACGCTGTATCGGGTGGATATACCGCAATCTGTCGGTTGTGGTACTTTAGT
Organism: Heortia vitessoides; assembly: GCA_020976665.1. Classification (NCBI taxonomy): domain Eukaryota; kingdom Metazoa; phylum Arthropoda; class Insecta; order Lepidoptera; family Crambidae; genus Heortia; species Heortia vitessoides. Next base: position 8,986,430 of record JACJUM010002971.1, read on the forward strand.
CACCTTTACGATACCTGGTAAAAGAGGAGGTACTATTCTACTCTGCCGGTACCTCACGGCTCACCCTCTTTTTACATACACACAATTTTATGTGGTTTTTTTTATTAATAAATGAGATAAGTAATAATAATACAAAATACGAGTGGCAACCCTAACAGGACAGGTTACCGCCCGCTCCTGCATTTCTACGTTTGGACAGAGTGCACTGGCCAGTCAGTCAGGCTGTACAGGCTGTTAACATGAGTTTACTGTATTTTAATTGCACCTTTATACAGTTTTCCAACAATAGAATATGATTCAATATTTTTAGAAATATATAAATTTCCTGTATTTAAAAAAAACTGTATTATTATTACAGAACCTGTTTATAAACAGCTTCATAAAATATTATTAGGTAAATTACATCTTTTTAAATTTAAGTTTTTCTTTTAGGTAAGTGTCAGGTCAATATTTGCGTCCAGTTATCACATATGTACGAGTATTTATGACATTGTGAAATGAATTTATTATCGCCATAAGACGGATAAAACTACTTTTTTTTGGCACTGCAATGCCATTATAATTCCCGCGAATAATTATGGTTCTGGATAAATATCGAAATCGGATCGAAATACGACATCCTTCTATACTTTCTATGTACCCGGGTGTTGCGTTGCATACTTTGAGAAACTCTGACCTAGTTGATTCATTTAAAGCCCTTACTAGTCTGCTGTAATACTTAGTTTTTAACACTATAGTAAGATTTCCTATAAAATAACTTTTGTTTGTGTATTGGCAATGCTAGGGATATTATTGTAAAATCTTTATTTACTAGGGATATTATTGTAAAATCTTTATTTACTAGGGATATTATTGTAAAATCTTTATTTACTAGGGATATTATTGTAAAATCTTGAACAATTGACCTTGATCGAATTCTTTATTTTATAAAACGAAGAAAAGATACTTCAAATTTATATGCATATTTCTGATGGTTAAAATGTTAAATAGGTATGTGTGCTCTAAAAATTACATTACTTAATTAAAAAGATTTTGTTCATGGTATCAACGTGACCTTAGACATTTGTACAAGGATACGTATTATATAATTTAGCCTATACATATATTTAGACTTAAGAATATACTATTATTTTACAGCATCCAAATAGAATAATTGGTTCTTGTCAAGATCTCGGAGTTTAAGAGTAGCGACATGTTATATGTACACGGTAATGTAGAACTGGGCCAGGAATGTTATTTGCTGCAATATACAAGTGTCCGTCAATTATGAATCCTTACCGGGCAAGCATGGATTGCTCAGGTAACTAATAAGGCGAGACATCATTTATCATAAAGCGAAGACGGTAAAAGTCTAAAGAAAATTATCTGTGATCAGGTGACGACACTGCGGACATATTTTTATAAATGTAAACCTCACTTTACAAGCTATAAATCTAAATAAATACATTATGTTTGTATAAATGAATGAATGTATGTATGAATTTACTTAGAACCGATTAGTAGGTGTGAAAGAGTGAAGAGCATTCTCATAAACTTTTGTGTTTATGGTAGTAAAACCTACTACCGACTCATTCGGAAATTTTTTGATTTTATTACGAGTCAATTTGACTCGTAATAAAATCAAAAAATACATATTAATGTTTATTAAAAAAAAATATATACTTTTTATTAACTAACATACATATTAATGTTTATTAAAAAAAATATATATATTTTAAACAGATATTTACTTCATTATTATGTAAACTGTATTTTTGCTTCTATTAGTTTTATTTCTCTTTATCTTCTACTAGTAACCGGTTACCTAAGGATTACAAATTAAACATAGCTACCCGCTCACGTTCCTTTGAAACTTCTTTTTATCAAGCGATTTTAGTATTTTTATGTATAATTATTTTCTAAGTAAAATATTTCATGTCCCACGTTCAACAACTTGATTCGCAATATTTCCGCTGTTGTCATAATAAAGGAAATAATAAACCAGTCAGTTTACATAAATTACGACACAAACAGTTTTTAAAGAACATCGCTGCGGCCTTTTTATATGTTGGGATTAGATTTGTAATCTTTATTAATATTCGTTACAATTAATTGTGAGTAATAATATATGTAGGTATGTATAGCCTAGTTCCGTGAATGAGTCAAATTGATGTTTTTCCATATATTCTTTATATTTTAACAAAATTTTAACATTTTTCAATTTGTTTCGATTACAATAATAATAATTCATTTTATTGTACACCTAATTTACAGAAAGTAAAATTCGCTATATAGATATATAGATAGATTGTGCAAGGGCAATTTTGGTGGTATATGACTGGAAGTTAGGCAACCTCCTTAAAAAGGCCGCAGATGCAAATAATTTACGAGTTACTTTTTTCAGTTGCGTAGTCTAGGACAGATCGCAATCAATAAAGACTCCTATTTTCTTAATAGTCTTTCTAACAGGAATGCAAATGCCATTGAATAAAACTGGGGGTAATGCCAGTCCATTTTTGAGATCAAATTGGAGCAGCCCACTACACAGAGATTAGTTTTTGCAGAGTTGACATTTAGTCCGGATCTATTGCTCTGATCATTATGTCACATAATATGGGAATCAATGTTGATTAAATTAAAAGTGGCATGCAACTTCGGATATACAGATATTATTGCATGGAAAGTCACGATATAACATTAAAACTTACAATTAAAAATATAAATTGAAATCGGCTTTAACTTAAAAATTTACACCAATACTTAAAGAGTTTAAGTAATTATTAGTATAATGCTTTGTAACTTTCATAAAATATACATTTTATTTATATTTATACTATTAGTCGAATATTTAATAGTCTGAAAAGCTATCACTAACTTATTAAATATAATTTGGAGTATGTAAACAAGATCAAAATCTTAAAAAAGGAAGTAATGAACCGAAAAATTGCGAAAAATTAATTGTTCTTATTTTTTTTATATAAATTTGCAACTATTATAAATGTCTAAGTTTCCTTTTACTATACGTTAGCAAGATTGAGAATACTTATATAAATGTTTTAAGGTTGATAAGTGATGAGTGTTTTGATGCAGAGGTTAGCAACTGATGAAGTTGTATTGAAATAAAATGCTTTCCGAACCCGGTAGAATGTGTTCCCAATTTGGTTCCGTATTACCAGATGGTATGCCAATAAATTAGTTTTGTTACTGCGCACTACTATTACGCAAAATTATACCAGTGCAGCCCAACAAGGCCCGGCCTTGAAGGGCCTTGCGCATTCCTCTATGTACCATTTGTGTTTTAAACTGTTTTTGCTTGATTGCTTTACATCCGTTCAATTATACGTAGAACGAACTTAATCAAGTGCTGTTTGATTTTATACTATGTGTTATTTTAAATTTAATTAAAGCTTTTGACATGTGATGACAGCAGATATTAAATACATGCGTTATATTTATCGACTAAGGTACCAGAACCAACAGATGGCGGAATAACCATCCGACACGGTGTAGCTTAAATGCACAGGGTAGGGATGGGCAGCAGCATACCCATCACGAAAGCTGCGCTCTAAGATTGCCAGCACGCTTGCCCAGCGTGGCAATTATGGACAAAATTCTCCCTTTCTTGGGAAGGCCAATAGTGAACTTCCGATTGCTGATATGGCGATGATATGACATAATGAAAAATTCTGAATGAACATAAGTTCGAAACAAAAACTATTTCATAGTTAATTTGTTAATGATTAATTCTCAATTAACAAAATACAGCTATCTGAATTAGGACACTTTGGTATAATTTTGTTCTAACTGCAGTACTTTTACGTACACAGTAAATTAACGTATCTTGGCCAATTCAGTGCAACCAACTCAAATAACTTAAAAAACAAGAAAAATCCTAATACGTTCGTAACTTTTTGACAGATCTTTGAAAAAATTATGTAATTTCTGCATGGATCTACAACACCATTAATTTTTATTTCTTGTTATGCATGAAGGTCAGCGGTAATCAAGTTAGCCATTTTCAAATTAGTTTGTACTTTTGATTCAACACTTATCATATTGTAGCTGCCAAAGAATGTAAACATTATACAACGCAAAAGGGGTAATATAGAATACTGCATGGAAATGAAAAACAAAAATGCTGTATGAAAAGTTTTAAAAATCAGATTTGCATATTCCTACCTGAAAGGAACGTATTCCAAAACATCTGTTTCATAATCAGTTTGTAAAAACTGAAGACACAATGTTTCGTATTCTATATAAATTTTATAAAGAGGAAATATTTGATTGTTATTTTTCTTTTTTTTACGATTTAACTTCAAATCTACTCGACTAATTTAAATAATTCTTTCACCATTAGAAAGCTACATTTTCATCAAACAACATAGACTATATTATATTTTATAAAATAAACTATAAACTCCCTAATGTGGAACGTAACGAGGCACGATATATTATTGTTCGTTAACGGGTAAAACAGCACGCGACTTATTTGATAATTATTTTAGTAATGGAAAGGTACCTCATTATCAAATAAAGGAGGAATACAGGAATGAAAAATAGCTAAAGCTATATTTCATTCCTGTATTCCGATGGTTATGGGAACTGTGTGAGTAAAACGGCGGGATCCTGCTAGTCACTAATAAAATGCGATTATTAGAATTATGATTACACCATTGATTTAGAGTCACGATGTCGTTTACAACGCTTATACTTTCATTTGTTCTTTTTCCTATGTATTGTTCATCAATTCATAACCACGTGTCAGTGTTCCATAGTTTGTCAATGTCGAATTTGTCTTTGTCGCATCTCGGTATGCAACTATTGGTGCACGCACATCCATCACTACGCGGCCGATGCTCCCGGTTTCGTATAAGTTGTATATCTGTGTGTGTATTTAGATAGTAAGCAAGAAATACGTTATTTATTACCTTTAAGAACAGCCGAGTGGTTTGATTGATCCCCGAAAATACTTGAGAAGGTAATTTAGGATGTATTTGCAAATTTTAGAAAAATTTATCTGTATTTGTAATGCACTATAAATCTAGATCGTATGAATGATGATTTTTGGTATACGGGTACTAAAAATACAAGTAAAATATATTGTCAAATAAGGTCCTAACTATATTTAAGTAAAACAAATTTCGCTTCACTGCATCCCAAAGATGTTCATTGCCGTGTATGCTAGGGATTCGGTAATGTTTGATGCTATGTTATCATCCCAGAAAAAAAGAGCATTTCACGTGCAATCAGTTTGTTTTCTTTGTTCATTGAAATTGTTTTGGTTATATTTTGTGTGAGCTGTCGTAATTATTTGATTATTCTACGAAATTCACAAAAAATACAAGTACATCACACGGGTCAAATTTTCAATTAGCTTTTACTGCTATATCACACTAGTTTTTTACTAGTTAGACAATAAGGTCAAGAAATCCAGGTATATATTAATTGCACAGTTGAGACTGTGATCGTAGATGATTTGTAATGACGTAGATAAATCATATCAAGAACAAACGTCGAGAAGAACGGTTTTTTACTGTCTGTACTATGTTGGGAATAAACTTAGAAACTACTTATCGATAATATTTACAATTAAATAAAAAAAAAACTTGCCAAAAGTACTAGAAAAAATAGATAAGTGCCTTTTTTTCATGTATATACGAATATTACGATGCGGCGGGATACGAACTTTTGCATCTTTTCAATTCCGGGCTACTGGGTCCACCGTTTTGCTACTAAGACTCTAGCAGACTTTGAATTTTTTCCTAGAGTTCTTTATGTGTTGAAAAATTTTTCGATGTTGTACATGAATAAAAACCTACCTAGTTACGAACACCCCCGTGTAACACTTGTCTCAGTTTACATGTGAAACACATGAACACAGATCATTTCCGATGAATGCAACGTCAATTATGCTACCTATAGATGCGTTGAATTATTTTCTAATTAGATTTACAACAATTTTTTTTTACCTTGATTGCACAAATTATTGCAAAATGTACAAATGGCGGATCTAATGCCAGTTGGCATTATCTCCCAGCCGACCATTACACGAAACGAAAATAAATATATATAGTGGTGCACGAAAATATAATATAGCTACAAAATAAATAAACGTTACAAACATATTTGTATATATAAAAGCATGTATTTATTGCTATGATATTAAAAGTAATATTTCAATATATACATTGATAAAAACAGTAACGTACATTAGAAATAGGTAAACATCTAAGGTAAATAAGATTTTTAAACTACCCCGCGTCAATAAACACGCAACCAGAAAGACTTGGATTTAATGGTGTCAACGCGCATAATGATTGGTCTACATAAACTATTACACAATCACTGCGCAATTGCTTGTGTTAAATATTACTAGCTGTGCCCGCGACATCGTCCGCGTAGAATAGTTTTTTTGGTACCATACTTATTTACTTTAACTTATATAAACTTTGAATGTCATGTTTATTTATATCAAATCAATGGCCTGAAAAATAAGTTTCAAGTTTCTAGCTCTAAAAATAGCGATACGTCCATACAACTTTTCATCCCCCCTTTCGACCCCTTAAAACCCTTATTTTGAATTAAAAAATAGCCTATGTCCTTTCTCAAGGTCTAAAGATTGTCTTTGCCAAATTTCATCAAAATCGGTTGAGAGGTTTAAGCAGGAAAGCGTAACAGACATACAGACAGACAGAGTCACTTTCGCATTTTTAATATTAGTAGGGATGTAAGTAGCTGAAGGCTACAGATGGCTGTAAATAAAATAAACTAGAGATCAGTGGATCGAAGAAGCAATGTTCAAAAACATTTGTTGTTTAACATCAATCAACAGCTGTGCGGGCAATGACCTTCACCTTGGTGAGGCGTGGCTGGTTGACACGATACTGCATGTGTGCTGTCTTTTCGCTCGACTGTTTGAATTTATGCAGCTTAATAAATAACATTTGTAAACCTTTTGTTCTACAAAAGGCTTATAAAGTCACTTAATCTTAAAAATACACTTAGTTTTGTATTAAATTTACAAGCAGAATACTATGTAATGAAAAGTTAAATAATAAATGTTAATATAAATATGATAAAAGATTACATCATATTCTGCTCCCAATTTCTCTCTTCAAATCAAATCAGTCTTATATATTAAAAGTAAATTTTAAAAGTATGTATATGATAATTAACTACAGCCGCAATTTAAAATATTTACTATTATTTTAATATATGACGTGAAGTGATTTCTTCTGAACAACAATCTGTTACTGGTAGTACAAGTATCTACTTTCTGTAGGAAAAGGGTCTCTGCGAGAAAAATAATCGAGTAACGAGAGATATATCGATAGCCGGCGGTTTATCTGATAATTGGGTCTGTCGATAAAACCCGGTCATTCTTTATCCCTTTGATGCAAATATTTGTAGATCAATTTTAACCGTTAGTTGGTGTAGAATATCACAATAATAAATTTGAAAAAGTTTATACTTTATAATAATTCTGATGGCTATCCGAGACGCGATATCGTCATGATTAGAAATCAGAATCAAAATTATATCGAGATGTTTGGTGGTCTCTCTTTTGGTCAATACATATAATATTGGCCTCTAATGACTACTTTTATTTTATATTCTAATAATGTCACGATATCCATTCTTTTATCTGAAAATAAAATTAATAGCTGCCGTGTTGTATATTGGTATAACTTATAATATCAATGTTAATTACTTCATATTCAAGATAATAAAAAAGATGGATAAAGGTTAAACAGACCTTTGAGTCGTCGGTCACTCCGTTCGGCTAGTTTGGTAGCATTATAAAATGTAAAATAAAGAATAGATAAATGAGTAAAATAAATCATATATTAACCTCTTTTATTTTATTACGTAAGAATCCTCATCTATTGTATTTTATGAGTCCAGGTCTGTGCTTTATACGTCAGTTCCCTGCCGAGTTTAAACAAAAAACTGTGCTCAAGAGGAAAAGCAAATTAGTTTTGTGTATCTGCAGACTAAATCAGTACCACTCTCTGTACTATGAAATATCGACTGATATGTCAATACCAATAAATAGCAGTATATTAATTTAAAACAGTGTCAATGTCATTGGTAACTGGACGGGGATGGGCAGTAACATCTCACATCACATTCTACGATTGCTACTACTTCTGCCAAGCGTGGCAATCATGAGAAATGTTCGTTTTTTGAGAGGTCTGCCTAACAGTGAACAACAGGGAATACATAATGTCTAGCTCGTGTAGAAATTCCTCGTGTTTTAAGCGATGCATAACCTTTTACGTATTGGTTACATAACGTCAAACGTGACCTCTATTATCAGGAGTGAAATCAGGCGTAGAAAAAGCTAAGGTTTTGTAACGTTCTCTTACTAACTACGCATTTAAGAGGGAAAGGGGGTAGAGCTATGGAGGTTGGAGTTTGAGAATATAATAGTCAATGTTCAGTTTGAATTCTTATTGCCATTTTTATTTATTTACAAAGCTAAATGTACATATAACTTAAATTGAATTGTCTGTAATGTTATAATAACAATATTTTTTGTACGATTTTTTATTAATTATTTATTATTTAAACTGTCCGTCTGTTTGTTTCGACTCATGCTTGCTGCTTGCATGCTTTAGATAAACAGCTAAAATAAATGATGGGACGATATAAAGATTATTAAAGATCTTATAGGTACCGGCGATTGTATACCAAATACTCACAAGTAACTCTTTCTGAGTTTAGGGCTGCATTTTACCTGGGTCTCCAGGGTTCAGTCATTGCGTTTCCGATTATCGTGTAATATCCACAAGTAGCAATTCGATTTAGAATCAAGTTAAGAGAAGTCGATACAGCAGTTCGATTCAAATCATGAGGTACCCATTATTCACGGTTTTTTACTTTCCCGATTTGCTTAAAGTGGATTAATACAGTTTTGTTACTTACCCCGAAGTCATTTTCATATATAAGGTCCTATATTTATATATATTTAATCGATATTAACGCAGACACATATAGTTTGCAGGACCAATTTATAGTCAAGTTCGGATAAGGATCATGTCGATAAGGATCAAGGTTCGTTACCAATAAGTACAAAATGTACGTAATAATTTATAAGAGATTTTGGTGAGTTATCATGCGTCTTCACTTACATGGGATAGATACTCTTTTGTGCGAATACTGAGTAACTTGTTTACAGAGACAGTGGGAAGATCTAAATCGGACATATGACAGCTATTCTATTATGTTAGAGAATGATATGCAATTAATTTGGCTTTATACTGCTTAACCATTTTAACGACTTTCAAATGTCAAGATAAATGAAACTCAATCGTTCGTTGTCATAACATAAAGAGAACAATTTATTCTTATACCCACGTTGATTACAAAATGGTTCCTCAATCTTGGTTGTTTATTAGTCTTAGGGTGTTCAATGCATATTCCACGGAAAGGGGGCTTTTTGTCTATAACTGTATCAATTGGCATGAGTAGTGCTAATCGCTAGTCGTACGTTCGCATCGGAGATGCCGTTGCCCTGTTGCATTCAAGCTATCGAGGTACAACAAGCATCTATTGGTTCCGGAGCTTCAGTCGGCTGACATTTAATCTAACATAATGGGTGGTACCATTCTACTCTGTCATTACAACACGGTGACGAAGATAGTGTCCATCTGGAAATATTGATGTTAACTGTCAAACATGCCAGATGACGTATTACCGACATGTAAACTAACAAGTCTGGCGAAGGTCAGTTATTCTCAAAGCTATGCGCGGACCCGATAAGAAACAGTTGGCAATATAATTTCTATTATAATGATTTTGTTAACGGATATAAAATTCGGATACAGAAACGGACATAAGATTTTTATTTGCCATTTTGGTTAACTTAATGTCATTTCTACAGTACAATGTTAACATTTTCTCTACAAGTACTCCCTAAATCTCTAACACAAAATGCTCAAAAGTTTCGCAAAACTTTAGGATACATATTTTGGATTTAAGCTGGATTATATATTTATCTAACAGTAGTAAAGCTACTTTAACAAGCTATTAAAATGGGTTTTAAAAATTATTACCGACGTATCTGTTATTTTTTTGGCAGTCCTAAAAGCTAGACAAACCGCTTATGCTAGAAAGAGCCAAAGCTAGATAACCTGCCTGGCGCGCAATTGTTTATGCTCCTTATTGAAAATGAGTAGTGGTCCCGATAGCGGGAACATTAAAAAATGTGCTTGGTTACAGCTCTACGTGGAACAGTATAGTGTATTTTATAATATGCTAGTAAATAAAGATTGTTTTTTTTTCTTAAAAGGCTTCTCCCGCATTTTAGTTTGGGAGCCTCTGATGCAAACAGTGTAGATCAATCTATTGGTGTTTCTAACACGTGCATGAACCGGTTACTGTTGCTGTAGGCGCCGAGCACTCATTCAAGTTCATGCATGCGATAACGACGAGACTACAGCCAAACATACGTAGGTTGATTAAATAATACCGGAATCTATAGATATGCGAATAAGAACACACCGATAGATTTCAGAATAAAATACTTTTAAGCCTCAAACAATAATTCAAAAGTGAGCGACGACCTATCAAACATAGATTTCATCACGAATATAAATGTAACAACGCAAACCAAATTTAATATTATAAATATTCATAGACGATGAGTGTGAAGTCCAAAGGGAGAAATAGTACTTCATATGCGCTAAAAATAGATCGATCAATAGCCTTGAAGTGAAACAATTTTTATTGTAGGATTTTAAATCTTCCAAACATCCAGACATCAAATAGATAGAATACCGTTTGATGACTGACTTATTTTGCAAAACTTTTGGACATTGTAAGTAAATACATTTGAAGGGGTTCCTTAGGGCGGCACTATATTTATGGAGATGGTGGAATCGAAATAAACCATCCTGATCCCAAAAAGATGTTCTGAATGAACTACTCGTGACTTGAAACACTAGTTTTGTAATTTATACATAATATTACGACATTATTTAATGTAATAATGCTAAATGGTTTTAAGCTTCGTATCTGAATCTATGTATATTCAATGTTATCCCAAATAGGATGCCGATTTCCTAAATTCTTACGTAAACATTAGAAAATTTAAGAAAACTTAACGAGCTTAATAACTTTTCTAATGTGATAAACACGTCTTTTGACTATCATCCTTTGACAGTTGGCGTAAAAGACAGGATGGGTTTTAAAAATATTATTAATAATAGTTGCATCTGACAGACATAAATATAGCTTTTCATTAGCCACATCTATTTGAATTCAATATACATACCTAAAACAGGACGATGTCAGTCGTGTCCGATAGTATTCATATATTTTACAAAACAAATAATTAACTTTAATAATTATTTTTATCGTTTAGACGTGTCATCGCCAAAATATGACGAAGCAAATCAGGTTTTATTTTATCTGTACAGGAAATCCAGCGGTGTTTACTGTTGAATATTTTTTACTTCCGGCATGTTTTTCTATGATAGTATCAGTATTTGATTTGATCATGATCGTATACTCTTAATTACTACTGGACTTTTAAGTATGTGTCAAATATATTATTGAATGCACAAAAATATATAGTTGTCTTGATTCGATTGACAGATCACAAAAGGATGGTTGTAATGCCATTTCTTATAAATTTTAATTGCCATTTCCATATAAAACTGTTTAGTCATTTCATACAACTCTGTGAAAACATAAATATCTTACAACACTAGATATTTAATTCACACATCTCATCATGTACATGGACCTGAGTTCGTAATAAGGCGCTTAAAGTATCTGCCTAACGGACGTTAGACAACAGATAAATCACATATTTAATACTTAAATACATATATTTAACACCCAGACCCAGAGCAAAAATATAAAACAACATAAAAATAGCTGTCCTGGGTTAGAATCGAATGTACGACCTTAGTCGCACAAAATAGGATCACTACCATCTGTGCCATTAGGCCCGTCAAATATTAGACCATTGTTACCGATAAAAAAGGTTAAAGGCTGTGTAGTTTTTACGGTTTAATTTTGCTTATAAAACTTGCGGCAACCATTTTCAAGAGTCTCATGAAAAAAGGTTTAATAGAAGTAGTATACCCGTGAACTTTCGGGTCAACTTTCTTTTTACAGACATTAAAACAAATGGCGTTCCCTATGGCGCGTTTGGCTGTGTCGCTATCTTGAGTGCGAAGAGTCGTGGATTCTATCCCTACTAAAAATTTAGATGATGAATATTTTTGTTTTTTATGTGTCTGGGTGTTAAATATGTACATATTTAAGTATTCTATTTGTGATTAATCTGTTGTCTGAAATGCGAAACACATGTGCTTTAAGCGATTTATCTTAGTGTCAGGTCAATGTATGAGATGTTGTGTGCATTTAATTTTTATTTATTATAATGAAAAAATAAAATTAAGGTAATAAATAATTTACTCATAAAAACATTTTAAAAAAGTAACATTTGTGTCGACATACGAACAAAATCAGTTTAATTTACTTCTGTTAATGTTAATTTACATTGTTCTAAATGTCTTAGTCTTTTAAAAACTCAATTAGCTGACCTCAAAACCATATTTTTCTATACCTATGTTTTTTTCTAGGTGAAAAGGTGAATGAACTATTTGCACCTATTTTTCTTAAAATGTTTTATTGGAAGGGTTAACACAATTAGGGAACAAAGGATAATAATAATCTGCTGAATTGTAATGAAAGAAGGGCTGCGGAGTATTAAGGCTAAATTCAGTAATTTCCATTAAAAGTTGGAAGAGTCGACAGTCGTACATTAATCCCATCCGAAAAGTTATTAGTTGGTTCTTAATTTGAGCTGCCGATAGGATCTGAAATGTCCTTTTTATTAATCGTGATTTTAATTAAAATATAATCTTTTAAGAATAAAAATAATATATTAATACATACATATATATATATATATATATATAACTTCCAATTGTTAGTAATAAAGGATCCGTAGGGATTAATATGATGTCTAATGCTGGAGACAGGACTCCCTAAAAGTATTCGCACAGCATCAGTTTCATATTAAATTAAGCCTAAAATTGCAATGCTACGCAAGGGTGATGGCAATCGCAGAACGTAGCTTCTCCATCCTGTTGCATTGGAACCAAGCTATAGATATACCGACGTCCATTCGTTCGGATACCACCTGCATATTAATTGTTATAGTAATCTTAGATAAACATATAGTTGTTTACCAACAAATACAATTTTGTTCTCCGGTATTATATTATCATAAAAATTTTGATAAAAATATAGTAGTTAACTTACATGATGCGTGAAAGGTACATAAAATTCACACAATTTTCATCGCAACCGTATGTTAACCGCGCACCGTGATAAGTAACTTCAAATACTTGTTGCACAGGCACAGAATAAACACAAATGTTTTTTCTGGTCGAAGATCGAATCCTCAACCTTAAGATGACACTACCGAAAGCTATATTAGGCCTGTCATAACATGTATCATGTATTATGAGAATGTAATATGCATTATGAGACTGTAACATAAATTATAAAAATGCAACATATAGTCTCATAAATATACGCGTTTATAATATAACTTTTATATTCTCTTCTTCTTGAATATTATACTATATAAAAATGATGAGATTGAGAAGCTGACTGGGTGACTGACTGATAAATCAACGCAGGGTCTAAACGATAAGGGTTAGAAACTTGCAATTTTGCAGAGGGATTTCTTTTGTATCGGAAGGATGCACTAAGAAACGATTTTGGAAAATTCATCCCCTAAGTGATGAATGATAAAATTCATCCAATCTTGGTTCCAAACTGCTGTTTTTGAAGTTCTTTATAAAGGTTTTGAAATACGTGTAAAATATTTTTTCGGTAATTTTTCTTTATGATGCAAAGTTAACATGAAATTTCAACAACTTAAAGTGGGTGAAACTTGGGATGCTGTATTTCAAAAAGAAAGTGCGTTGTATGATTCGCATCTTTTATTTATTATTATTAAAAATATCTGAAGAAAGTTATGAAATGAAATAGTAATAATAAAATGAGATAGATTTTATTAGAACTATTAGCCAGACTTAGTATTCCTGTAAATATTTGTCTGTCAGTCTAGATGACTGTTTGTTATACTTCCTTGGCCTTTTGTAAGATAAATAAGGTTCTGTCACAAGCTTCCCGGATCTAAGGTAACCAGTTTCTAAAATAATTGATTTTCTGGTTAAGCAGTGACTACGTGACAAACCAATAGTCAGACACACTTCCGCATTTATAATATTTGTGTGGGTTTGGAAGCAAATTGATATTCAAACTTTCTGCAATCGTATAATTTATCCTAAAACAGTTCAGTGAAGTCATTGACTCGTAATTGTTATTCCCTGGATTTCTTTTCAATAGCACACAGTTCTGAAACTTAGGCCAAAAGATAATTTCATGCTATAGAGTTTGGGGAGGGGCCGTTAATTTTTCTCAATTTATTGGGTCATGGAGTCGACGACTTCGTAGATTATTTTGAAAATTATTTGGATGATCACTTTCCTATATATTTAGAAAATTAGCTAAATCAGCCGAGATGTTGAAATATCTCTTTGTTTCAATTCAGTCATATTCATAAATGTAGGTACATCATCGACATACTATGTATAAAAATTTATCATTATTCTTAGTATCTAAAATTTTATATTGTTATTTGCTTTTTTTTATTGCATGTTATTTTCTATTCTCTATCATATAGTCTAAATATTTACGTAATTAAGTGTAAGTAAGTCTGTACTTAGCCGTGTGGTACCGGAGTAGAATAATACCTCTCTCTTATATCCAATATTTAGAAATTCTTACGGACAACGGTTCTTTAGGACAACGGTTATATTTTATTATATATATATAGTCAGCATTTAAAGAAAACTTGTATGTAACTATTTAAAAAAATATTTATTACAAAAAGAAGCATATATTTTAAAGTAACTTAATACAAGTAACTTATTTAATTATTTATTTATTTCCAAATAAATATTGTATAATAACTATTAAGTTATTATCCAATATTTATTTTAACTCATAATAGGTAGTAATCTAATGCAATATCTAGATAAAAAATATGTTTGGTGTGAAAAGCATATAAACAATAATTACCAGGGCTATTTTTTCGTTGTAGAATTTGATTTGATTAATCTTAATTAGTTTTTATTTAGATTTATCAAATTATAATTTTCTATGAAAGCTTAGAAGAAATATTGAACAGGTTTTTAGAAGCTACAATATAAGTCAAAAACTGGAGCCAATTTCGCACTCGTGTTAAATTATTATTATTGGGATAGATGAGTTTGTGATTTTGATGTCGAGATGTACCTACATCTAACCTGTTATACCTGTTACTGATAGAAGAAGTTGATTTGTTAACCTTTGTTACCTTCGTTATAAGGTACACATCTCGGTTCGTGATCCAAGGATGGTTATGGTCAAATTGTACAAAAGAGTCTTGTTTGGCTTGTTTTGTTCGAGCCGCCTTATATAAAAGTTCCAGCCGAAATCTGCTTCGATACCATTCTAGATACGTACTCGTAGTGACAGCCTGCTTTGCTCGTCAGACGAGACCGAATTTTAGTCAACATGTTCAAATTGGTATGTAAATTATTTTATTGTATAATTTTAGTTAAGAGAATTTTATCTGTTATTTTTATAAAATATTATTTTTATATATTTTTATATAATAGTTTTGTAGTGGCGACGTACATTTTATAAGACAGTAGTTTAATTGTATTTGGTGCTGATTTTATAAATGTTAAAGTATGTCTATTCGTGTCCTTAATCGATAAGGGTGACGATCATAATGGAATTAGACATGTACGAGAATATAGCTTTAACCCCAGGAAAAGACATGGGCCTCGTTAGACTTCCTGTGGGTTTCAGCATAATTTAATATAGTGATGTCCTGACGAACCTAAAAAATAGTTTTTAATCAATACTTGGTACCTTTTTCTTTTCCGCTACGGTACGGACGTGTTATGAAAGTCTTTTTTTTAATTGTTATGAAAGTTTACACGTAAGAAATAATTATGAGCTGTTTTACATACTAAGAAAGTCACAACGGAATCAGTATTTATTCATTAATTATTAATCATTAATTTGCTTTTTTAGATTGCAATAATAACAATTAAAATTATTCCGTATTACCAAGTCTACAAACACAAGAATTATATTATATAGATTAATAAAAATCTTATAAGATTATAAGAGAACTTCCAGGCACTCAGCACCTTTCTCTAGGGTGAGATTTTTAATTAAGGCGATTAATATATAATTACTTATTTGCGTGATGGACTACATAATCTAGTAGTATATACCCTAAATTTACGATCAAGTTACCCCTAGGAAATATTGCCCTAATCGCTTCATATCTGGTTGTCTCTAGGTCGCTCATCTGTTTCGCGCAACAGATGAGCGATTTTAATTGTAGAAGTTTTTGCCTTGAATGGGAACATTCAAATTTGAATAGTATTCTATTTATTTAATAGTTAATCTCCTTTTAATACAGGTAAAGTTAGTTTCAAATTAGTCTGAAATCCTTTATTTTCTGGACTTTATTAAGTCAAGTTCTGCTCTAATAAGTCTAATTGCGCCGTAGGGTTCATCGGCCGACCCCATCTCGACAGGGTTGTTAAAAATGTCAAATAAATATCCAGATAAACAGATTTTCATTATTTGTAGGTATAAATATAATATATTTCTTTTTTATTATTTATAATATAATTATAATAATATAATAATACATTTCCAAGAACTGTATTATTTGGATTTAAAAGCTTTTTCATGCACGTGTCTGTTCTACAGAAACCGATCGAAATAAATACTTAATAGTAGCGAAACCTTCTTGAACATCGTAATTTTTGTAAAGTTTTATTTTAAATATTTTGTTGGATTATTAGTTGAAATTAGTTTCTAAAATTTAGTAAGCAACAGTAAATCACTAATTTATTTATTTTTTATAAAGACTAACTGAGTTCGACATTGTTATACTCGTATGACTTCATTTCTCATTTACTTTAAATAGGTGTGCTATAGTCGGCTTTAACAAGAGCTATCTTCGTTAAAATTATGGCGTAGTATGTGAATTACTTCCAGTTTAACTATTGGATTTGAACGTGTCAACCCTAAGCCAGTCCCAACCAGTTTCGGCTATGATATGACGCCTTTTGTAATAACTGTTTGTCAAATTGTAATCGCGCTAAAGGCGGGCGGCTCACTGCGTGGCACGATCGCCGCCTCTCTTGCCCGTTTTAATTTTTAATCAGGGAGATTGTCCGGCGATCATAATGACGATCATAATGACGAACAGCGGCGCAATTGAAAATTATGACGCAGTTTTAAAGCGTTATTAAAATTTGCCTTCGAAGTTGAATGACTGTAAGGCATAGACAAATCAAAAAAGTTTATATTGTATATACTTTATCTATAATTTTCTATGTAAATCTGATAAAATATTAACCAATTTTTACAATTAATCTATTTTTTTTAATGAAAATATTATGATATTCATGCATATAACTTAAGATTAAATAAGAACTTTTAACCGTGAGAGTCTCTTGCCGCGTCTGTACCTCAAAATGGGATAAAATTAAAGACTACCGAATTTATATTAATACAGAGACTAGAGTATATAACGAGGAAGGTTTCACTGCAAATTCATTAATGTTTTGTATTAACTATGACATTAAGATATATAGGCATTTATAATCTGCTATCTAAAATAGTAGGAAGCATTACTTCTATATTTTAAATAAATAAAATTAATCCTGCTTTCAATATACTACCAATACGTTCTTGAAATCCAATACTGCGTACTGGAATGTTTACCTGGCAACACCCAAGCTCTGACTATTTAGATTTTATTTTCTGAACTAAAATGAAACATTTTGCGTACCTATAGGTATATTTATACTTTGTTTAATCTACACATGGCAAGTACTCTTTCTTATACTGTAAATGGAAAAGTAACTATTTCGTTTTCACCTGTTTTGATGTTACTTGTTTGCACTTTTGTTCCCTGCCTTCTTTTATCAAATTACTATGGTGACAATCGGTAATCGTTATAGTAGATGTCACCAATGATATGGCGGCGGCATATTTTTGACTTGAAAATATTATGTCACATTACCCATTAATGTCAATGATTGTCTCTCTTCAAACCGAAACATAACAATACGAACACTACTGTTTGGCGGTAGAAATCCGCGAGAGTGAAGTACTAAAGCATACCATTTTTTTATGAGGCCTACTTGATTCTCACATAGTCAAATTGGTTTTGTATGTATATAAAAGGAAATATATTTTGCAAACCTAAGAAATCAGAGATCCGGGTAATCTCTGTTGAAAGATGAGCTTCCTCGCTAAGTGCAAATGTAGGGAGTTACTAAAATGTGATTAAGGCATTGGACGAATGTTATCGCTTCCTCCCTTAGTTCCCGTTATGCGGTGACTAATGACAAGTTGATATAGCATTTCGTACTAAGTACCTATGAGTGATTAGGGTCGAACATTGAACCCCAGTTAATCTATACTTAATAGAATAATATTTCACGACGCACTTAAAATCTGAAATGTCTGTGTGCCTGTCACCGTATGGGTTTTCGAAGTCATTAATACATAATTGTAAAACATTGGCTATAAAACGATATCTAAAACATCGCTTAAATAAATAAATCTTGTAGCTGTGTGGACATCAGCTGTTGAGAATATTTGTGTCATCAACATTATCATTATGTTGAGAACACCTTTTTTAAAAAAATATTTCATTCCATCTCCTAACATGAGAAAATATTTAATTTACGTATGAGAATACGGACGATAGAGTTTTTAATGTATTTTTATTAATTGAAATATACGCTATGGGGAAATTTATTTAACAAAATCATATATTTAAGTTGTTTTTTTTTAGATTGCCCTGTTCGCCCTCTTGGCCGTCTGCGCTGCCGCGCCCCGACCTGGTCTGGTAGCTTACTCTGCCCCAGTGGTGTCTCCAGTTGTCTCCTCTGTGGTATCACCCGGGGTCACCAGCTACTCTGCCTACTCTAACAGCGTGGTCCATGGATCCCCCCTCGTGCCAGTCGTGCCAGTCGTTCAACAGCCAATCGTCCACCAAGCAGTCGTTCACCAACCTCTTGTCCATTCTGTGCCAGTGGCGTACTCAGCACATGTCCCTACTGTTTTGGTTTGAGAATTAGATAAATTGTGTGAAATTTAAACTATGATTTAGTTTAATGTGAATTATATCCAATTCAGTACAACATATAAAAATAAAATCTAATAAAAGATTTTTCCCACTAATATTATAATAAAACACAGATAATAAAATTGTAATTAAATTAAAGAGGAAAATAAAAACTGTTACTTCTACAAATTACGTTATTATTTTGTCAATAATTATTATATTATATTTGAAGGGTGAGGAGGCGAAAAATTACGAAAAATTAGTGTGACATTATTAATGATATCCTTGTGATATTACGAGCGTCTATAGGCTGCAGTGACGGTTACTATCACGCAGACTGTATGCTTTTTTATCGGCCAGGTGTAATAAAAATATTTGAATCTTGAGTTTTCATTATATTTCCAATAACAAAAAGATTTATTATGGTTCCAAAGACAATAACCAATTTTCACGAGACATGATCATTCTAAATGGAAAATAACTCTGAGGACGTTTAGTTTTGCTTGAGTTGAAATAGCGATATTTTGATTATTTTCATGTGCAGTGACCTATATTTTTTTGTAATATATCGTGAGGCTTATTAACACTGAAGTATACTTACTATCTCATTTGGAGTAGTAGAGTAGTTTAGAGTTCCTACTTTTTACGTTTGACTTGTGAGGAGCGAACCTACGAACGGCGTACAAGATAAATTCACTTTAGCCTGCGCCATCGGTTTTTTTTGTTTCGAAAAAATTAAGAGTTCTTGACATTCATGCATCATGTTTTTACAGGGAAAATACATAAACTCGTAACTACATATTGGTACATATAATACCTTCTAAAAAGAATTACGATGTATATATATTACGGTTTACGGTATATTTAATACGGTTTACGGTATATTTAATACGATAAACCGTATATTAAAGAATACTGTTAAATATACGGTTCATGTATTGTTCTTAATAAGTTAGTACTTACTTTATCCACTACATTAGCATTCGCCTATATCATTTCAGGACTCCAAAATGTCCGAGGTATTTTTAAAATTACACTCGGGGTTTATGTTGGATTATATTATATCCACATGGGGTACCGGCGGCGTAGAATTGCACCTCCCCTGAACCAGGTGTCGTAAAGGTCAATTTTTCTACGGGTGCTATGAAGATGATGATGATATCGTAAATATTGTACGATCGTAAATAAACACCAGTGCATTCATTGCCCTATATAAACTGCGATCGTTACTTATAAGGTACATTTTCTTCATGTTCTTCTAAAATCTTCATATTTACTCGTATGTACAAATCTAATTGCTATTTAAGACTGCGGTATTGTTAACATCCGCCAATATGTACTTGCCCGCTTTTAATAGCATAGATAAGTACCTATGCAACTGACTATTATTACCAGTAGTGTAGGCAAGATATAGTTTTAGCTGTTAAAAGCTACATTCATGTGGCACAACTCGGAATTGTAATTAAGTGACACTGGACATAATTTAATAGACTGGAATAATATAATCTTATAAAGATACTATAAATATCACGTTTAGGTGTAATCGTTTATAAAATATTATATATTCAGTATGTGACACTTTTCGCGTTGACTATGTCCTTCCCTCAAGGGAGGGGTTCCCTCAGGTTCAAGATAGACATGCAATTAAGTAACTAACAGATTAAAGCATTTTCGCATTTACAATATTAGGATGAGTATCGCACAATACTTCCATGGTTATTTCTTAATAATATGTACCATACTAACAAATGTTTATTCAGTTAAAAGTTTATTAAAAACTGTGCCCGTGAATTCGTCCGCGTGGAATAGTGACTTTGGTATTTTGGATTGAGACTCCGCACTTATTAGTTAAAGTTAAAAAACCTAAGTTACTCCTTATTATATCAGCTATCTGCCATAGAAATTCCCATCAAAATCAGTACGGCCTTTTAAACGATTACCTTAAATAAACAGAAAAATTAAACAATATATATCTTGTTATATGTACCGTGTATCCTTATGCATTTAGTAAAAAGCAATTATTTTAATATTACAATCAGACAACCAATTTTATTTATATGTATTGTTGTAAGTAGGTATTGAACACATTAACTATAGATGTTGCCGGTAGTCTAGCGTCGTTGTATGTAGAATATCATAAAATATTATACAAATTCAACGAAAAGGAAATACTAAATTACTCGCTTTTTTGGTTGTCAATTTCACATAACTTTAAGTTAAGTAATCTGTTAATGTAGTTAGAATTATTCACAATATATGATGTTCATAATAAAACACGATAATAGGTTTACACCAATTAATTACCCTGATTTGCTAAAAAGTCTACAACATTAAAAATTTATTGTTGCACTAATGTATGCAATTTATAAATCAGGAATTTCGCTATTCAACCTTGTGTAGCAACTGAAAGGATAAAACAATTTCACATTTTTGGAATTAATGCGTTAGCCTAATAAATTAGAATAATAGTTAAGTAGCTACATCCTAAAAAAATAAAATTAATAACCGAATGTTTGTGACGTAATACAAAGTGAATGGCCCTTTATCAAATTGTCCAAGGTAAACACGGAAATAATGTCCAATTCAGCATGGATCTATTTTGGAATTAATTTCAAACAATATAGGGTCTAAGGTGCATTAGAAGGTGTCGCGAGAGCCGGCACTCAAGGCGCCCGCGCCGCCCTTAGTGCTGTTCTTTCTGCAAAACGACCTGCAGCCAACGCCCTGTTGCATATTTGACTACGTCACAAAGGTATCTGGAATACGCCTACTAGACTAACTAGTATAAAAGCTGAAGCTATTGGGGTAAATTCATCAGTCACTCATAGAAAACAACACAGACCACAATGTTCAAGCTGGTGGTGTTGTCCTCAGTCCTGGCTATGGCAGCCGCCGCGCCTAGCGCCATCGGCCTAGGTTGGGGTGGTTTGGGCCTGGGCGCCTTGGGTTTGGGAGGTCATTTGGGTGCTCCACTCGCCGCTCCATGGGTTGGAGCTGCCGTCGCCCCCTTGGCCGTGGCTGCCCCTGCTGTGGCTGCTGCCCCCGTTCTGGGAGCGTACAACTACAGAGGCCCACTATCTCTGGCTCCTGGACAACCTGCCAATATCCTCGCTGCTGACGGCAGGCCTTTGGATACCCTTAGCGTTAACTTGGACCGTGCCGCTCACTATACTGCAAGGGCTGTGAATGGAGGTCACGTGTTGAGAAAACGCTCGGCTCCCCTGCTCGCCCCGGCTGCTGCGTGGTCCCACTCTGCTCGCATCGACCTGCCCGCTCGCGTGATTGCTCCTGCTCTGACCGCGGCTCCCCTTCTGGGCCACGTTGCTGCTGCTCCTCTCGCCTGGCGCGCTCCCCTTGCTGGACCATGGGGCGTTGGACCTCTCGGCCATGCTGGAGCTCTCGGCCACGCTGGCGTCCTCGGCCACCTCGGGTAAAATTTTAATAAAATTTAGACTATTCTACATTGTATCTATCTAGTTTATAAAGAGAGTTACCAAGACACAAATATCTTTTATTTTTCTCCATATCTAATTCTTGCTAATGTCGTGATTTTATTATGTTTTTTTAATGGTTGTTATCATTTTCTTCTGTAACTTGCCCAAAAGTCATAAGGGCTTTAAAAACGTGATATTCTCAATTTGCTTCACTTTAAGGATTGCCCAGGTAGTAGACTTGTTACGTCAATTTTAATACTTTTTATACGTAAACTTTTAGCCGGCGAAAACTTTTTACATTACTTTGACGTGGACATTTTTAAGTTGCTTATTATAATGCAGTTCATATTTATTGCAGAAGATGGCGTTCGAATTTCAGTCTGTTTATAGTACGAATTGGTAGTTAATGACATAAAGTTTGTGGACTGCTTACAGCTTAATCTATTTATTAGTTGAAAATTATATTAGCTAATCATAGTAGATAATACTTAAAATTATAGACCAATTAGACACCGTAACTAGACCGACCGATGATTTTAATCAATAGTATAGTGGTACTCATAATCGTAGATCTTTATTTTTACCAAAGCCATTCTGGCTGCAATCTTCAGATTTCTTCTGTGTCATTGCAACCAGAAACAACAAAGTTATCTCAAACACCTTCCTAACACAAATAATATTATTCCCTTGGTGCTAAACTTGTTTTATTTTACTACGGACGAAAGACAGCTTTTGTTATTTTACAATTATCATTTTAATGGAAGACAAATTGCTTTATCCATGAATAAAACACGAATAATTATTGTCTGGTAAATAAAGCCGAACCCTATATAAATACTTTTATATTTAGAGGTAGAGTTAATAAAAATTTGATTCATCACAAAGGTAAATACCGCAGTCGCCTTTTATAACACCTGGTATAGGATGAGTTACTGTTCTACTCCGACGATACCCCACGGCCAAATTTTTTTTTTAAGTTGTGTACATTAAATCTCATTTTCGAAAAAGTATTGAAATATTACAGTCTTTAGGAATATTATATTCTCCTTACAGGAAAATCAGTCCTATGTATAGGACTGATTTTCTTGTTAGACTCACCAAGCTAGACTTCTTATTATCGGTAATCCTTTCAATCAACAGCTCAAAGAAACGAGGAGTTATTTAACGGGGCTCTGAACAAAATTTTGAATATTTGACGCCATTTTTTGGAGTACTGTTCACACTGAAGTGGTGGGAATGTTGTGCAAACACATTAGCACTTTGATGTGTAGATAGTATGTACTATATACTCGTACAAGGTATCTAAGCTATAAATTTAAATTGTTTTATTTTCATTGATATATCGCAGTTTGTACTACAGTATACTTAAGATTTATGCATTTAGTTCAACATAAATTCCTATTGCCATATAATGCATAAGTTAGGAATGTAAGAGTCGTATCTTAGACACTAACAAAAAGGGATATTCTAAGGTTTTCTGAATTATTTTATAAATAATATAAACAAGCTGCTTTGTTTCAAAAAATCATGATAGCCTTAATAATAAGAATATTCTATATACACATAAAATAAGAAAATAGGAAATAAATCACCTTTTTGCTTAAATCGAAATCATCTAGACAACCTTTATATGGATAAGTAGTGAAATTACTTTAAATTTGTTTGGAATATACTGGAGTACACCTTCTTCGATATTATATATTGTGAGATATCTTCGATTATACATATCGGTAATTAGCTCACAATGACACAAGTCACAATTTATTTTTATATACTTGTGTCAATGTTGTGCTTCATTTAACTGTTAATGGTCAATGAAGTTTATTAAATATATTTACTATGGTACTGCAGACAATAGTCTGCCAGAATAATGGTAAATATTAGATGCCAGTATTGTAGATATAGAATACTGGCATCTTATATTTACCCTACATTTTGGATGTAGAAGAATGAAATAATAGATAAAAAAAACTTTAGTCTCTTCTATAGAGTAGTAAATTGTTCAAATATTTATTGTTGTAACTGAATAATTAAGTTCTGATAACATAGATCTACTACTAAATAAATTTAGCACAATGTCAAATTTATTTAGTATATGAAGCAAGAATCAGAGGTGTAACATACTTTAAAAATTGTATCCAGTACATATGTACTATATATGACATGTCCACACTATTTATTATCCATAAAGATAAGTAGATATAAATTTATATATATAGAATTATACATATAAAAATAAGTAGGTATAGGATACAGGATAAACAGTAATTGATTTCAGTCAATAACACTAGCCCTTGGAAGTCTGGGGCCGGCCATAGGCGTCCACAAGAACGGAGGAATTTTGCTTAAAATAATTGTCGCGCTGGGCAAGCCTGTAGGTAATCCCGCAGAGCGCTGTTTTTGCGACGGGAATGCTGCTGCCCACCCCCGCCCTTTGCATTTCCGCTGCACTCTTTTGGATGGATAACCGCCACCTGTCGGTTCTGATACGTTAGTTAGGTTAGTCATAGATAATATTTTTTATATTTACATTTAAACAAAGGATATTCAAATTATTATTACTAAACTTACTGTTCTGATTGAATTCCATAAAAAATGTTTACCTGCCTGAAGTATAAATAATCTCATTAATTATTTACAATTAAAATTATTATTTTACCTTAAAATCAATTACATAAATAAATAGAAGCCTATCACGAAAAGAGACTTGATACCTTTTGAATTTATCTCTTGGTTGGCAGGACACCAATTTCCCCACGAAGCCACCTGTGAGGTGATATTGTCTCTACTGATCGCTGTACAAATACATCTGTATGTATTTTACAGTTACAACTTTTCATTAAAACCTGTCTGATGAAATATCAATACCTATTGCAGGAAAGTAGTCCTTTCAGGGCCAGCTAACTCTTCCGGCAACACCCAGTACAATATGATGCTAGTATATAAGCGAACTGCGACGATGCAAACGCATCAGTGTTTCTGAGTTCAGAAAGCAACACAGACCATAATCAAGATGATGAAACTGGTGGTGTTGTCGTGCTTGCTGGCCGCCGCGTCCGCCGGTGTGCTGACCGGGCTGGCGCCGTTGGCGTACAGTGCGCCGCTGGCGTACGGTGCCCCGTTGGCGTACGCCACGCCGCTGCTGGCGCCGAACAACTACCGTGGCCCACTGTCCCTGGCGCCCGGCCAACCCGCCAACATCCTGGCCGCTGACGGCAGGCCCCTGGACACTCTCGAGGTCAACCTGGACCGCTCTGCTCACCTCACCGCTAAGGCTCTCGAAGGCATCCACATCCTTAAGAAGCGCTCCGCTCCCCTCCTGACGCCCATCGCGCCTATCAGCCGCATCACCCTCGGCCACAGCCCGCTGATCGCTCCCGCACATCTCGCCTACTCCTCCCACATCGCAGCCCCCATCGGCCTACCCCTCACCTACGGCGCTGCTCCCCTCATCCACTACTAGATTGTTCCTGAAAAAAATGCAAATAAATTCCTAATCAAAACTACAAGCCTTTGATATTTATACTACCTCTGCTCTGCAAATATCTTTTTATTGAGTAGCTAATGCGGGTCTTTGTAACCAACAAGCGGTCAACTGCATTCTATTCATTCATGGTCGTGAATCGAAGACCAGTGACTTAAAATTTTGATTAATGCACCGACTATATATATATGTATGATGATAACGAGTATTTGTACTTCTGCATACGTCAATGATAACCTTTTCTACAAATTGTTATCACCTTTTTTCACCTATTAAAAAGGATATTATTCACACGATAATTTAGGAACATAGGAAAACATACTATCATTTTTTCTGTCAAATGATACTATGTAACTCTGACACAGTTTTAAATACAGTAAATTATAAATGCCGTTTAAATGAAACAGTTAAAAAGACTTATAGAGATAGAGACAGAGTAATTTTCTTATTTATAACATTAGTATGGATTGTTCCTGATTCGACGTGGTTTGAATAGCATAACAAATAAATTAGTGTAAAGGCCTGGCTGGGGCAAAAATATAAGATATTATGATTTAAAAAACAATTGTTCATATAAGGTCGATAGGTTACACGATTCATTAAATATTTAGATTATAATAAAACTACTTTTTAGCGGCTTTAAGCTATCTAGATCGTTGAACTATTCCGCAAAAAATTGTCAGTACTTGTATTATTTCATAACAGCAATTAAAACCTTGTATAGAATTTAATATCTACTATGAATTGGTAATCAGCATAATTTAATGCCTATTTAAATATTTCCTTTTAATGGATATATATTCTAATAATCTAATTTGATAAAGTTTTCCTATACATATACATGTTGAAAGTTGAAGTCCTTCCAGATAATACGCAACAATTAAGGCAACATTCACAGAATAATTAGACATTTCCTTTAGATCAATCGGTTTCTAGTTATTTGTGAAGGTCAACAGTATATCACTAATCAATATATAACTGCTTAACTCTTTATACAAACAGTTTTGGCTAAACTAACGCTCCGACACCATTATCGAATCAGTTACTATATTGGTTCATATACTACAACACAAAAATCTATCAGGTACATGACATTCTAGAGCGAACAATAATTATAGACTATTCTTTTTAAATCTATAAATACTTTTTTCCTTCATGTGAAAATAAAATGACAACAATTTTAATAATATAGGTACTATCGTTCAAATTTATTACAATATTTTCAAGGTTATCTGAGTGCGACGTGCGATAAATTTTGGTAAATAACGTTGTACAAAATTAACGTCGAGAATGAAAAATATGTAATTCCTTAATCTTAAGTAAGAGTTAATGCAAAATTTAAGTGACCTTACAGAGTAATAAAAAAATATTTCTTTTAATAGGACAAGTCTGTAAAAAAATGGTATATTCGCAATGGCCTAGCAAATAAGAAAAGCCTTGCAAGTGAATTTAAACCATATTAAATTACAAAGGAATAAATTAGTTTATTATCATAAATATTTTTATAAGTATAATAATATAATATAAAGTATATAAATATAATATATAATATCTATACTTAATTGTTGTTACTTTTAACTATTAGAAACTTGGTTCACAGATTAATACATTTATTCTCATTAGGAATTACAAATAAATTCCTCACATGGGATTAACGGTAATTCAGAAACATTTATCTTTAAAAGCACACAATTTGTTAGTTATTTAAATATGTTCTTCGCTATAAATGATAATAAAAGACCTCAGATGCAGTTATAGACAAAAACATCTTCAATATGCTCAAAATGTCTGTAACTTTGTGTAATGTGTTACTTTTATTGGATAGTTATAACGTTTAGAAATAGCCACGAGATTTAGTCTATTCTAAAAATATTCTATAGAATTGGTTTGAAAACTAAATCTGAGAGCAAATCATTATAAGTAAATTAATAGGAAATATTTTAAATTTTATTTAGGACTTAATTTTCTGCAGTAGTCATTGTGAACTAATTACGATAATTGATATTCGTGACGTTCGAAGTTTTAAGGTTCACTAAGGTACGTTCAATGGTTATCTAGACCATGTATCAAGTCTAGGCTTGATGTACATAAAAATATGTGCACAGTGATATTTAAAGATAATGATACATCTTGGTTCGGTAAGCAACAGATCAACCTACACATGGCTTGTTTTCATAGATTAATATCAATTGCGAAGTTTTGATGGTATTGGTCGGACGTGTGTGTACCACACTGCAACAGGTCAACCTACCTATAAGGAATGTTTATGATTTATGAATATTGGTCAAAAGAAGTTCAAATAAAATCATTCAGTTATGTTTGGTCATCAAATTTCATTTATTATCTATATTAGGTCAATTCAGGAACAGCCTAGTAGTGGATGTAGGGAGAGGCGCCATAGGTGAGGGGCAGGCCAATGGGAGCTGCAATGGGAGCAGCGATGTGGGAGGAGTACGCAAGGTGTGCGGGAGCGATCAGCGGGCTGTGGCCAAGGGTGATGCGGCTGATAGGCGCGATGGGCGTCAGGAGGGGAGCGGAGCGCTTCTTAAGGATGTGGATGCCATCAAGAGCTTTGGCGGTGAGGTGAGCAGAGCGGTCCAGATTGACCTCGAGGGTGTCCAGGGGCCTGCCGTCAGCGGCCAGGATGTTGGCGGGTTGGCCGGGCGCCAGGGACAGCGGGCCACGGTAGTTGTTCGGCGCCAGCAGCGGCGTGGCGTACGCCAGCGGGGCACCGTATGCCAGCGGCGCACTGTACGCCAGCGGCGCCAGCCCGGTCAGCACACCGGCGGACGCGGCGGCCAGCAAGCACGACAACACCACCAGTTTCATCATCTTGATTATGGTCTGTGTTGCTTTTTGAGCTCAGAAACACTGATGCGTTCGTATCGTCGCAGTTCGTTTATATACTAGCATCATATCGTACTGGGTGTTGCCGGAAGATGTCGATGGCCCTGAAAGGACTACTTTTGCCCGAGAAATAAATGGATTGATCGGCTGCACTTTTCTTTGTTATCAACTTTTTAAATGAGCCTTACATTTATTTAGAGAGTGATGAATTTAATGTCAACGTCAGGCTGCAATTTTACGGTTCGTTACGATTCACCATGTGGCATTCAGTGACATGTCGATGAGACCTTTATTAATAGGCTAAAGCGGTGTGAATATAAACTTATTTGACATGAAGGGGAGGGTTTTTGAATGTGTTGCATAAAATAGAAGTTATAAATATATTATTTTAATAATTATTTTGGAAATACATTTGAGCAATTTTTTTGTCACTTGTTTCTCCACTACGGTCCACTCAATACTCCAATAGATCCTATTTGTGTTATGAAAGTTGATATTTCGCGTTCAAACGAAATACTAAGTTTTCGTTGGGATATATTATTTTAGTAAAGTATTTCTAATTAAAAATACGACATATACATTTTTTACTTATATGTACATATTTTTAAACCCAATATGATATTAAATTATGATTATAATATGCTTCAAAATATAATATTATGGTTGCGTTACAGAATAAAAAATTAGAATGAGAAGTGTTTATTATCATTCCTCTGATTGGAACAGACAGACTTATTAAAAAGCAGCATATATAATATATGAATATTTTTTGGTATAATACATAGAAAAAGGTTATCTGAATTATTTATTTAGTTCAACAAGTTGATCTAAATGAACAGGGTTGTCCTGATGCAAAGTCTCCATCGGAATATTTCGATTCAAAATAAGATTATAACACTTTACCAATTTTTATGGCTAAGTAATCTTTTCCTGTCTTCAGTTCTTCAGCGGCTATTACTTGTTTTTTTTTCTATAATAATCCATTTACTCGCCGACCCACCCCAATGAATGTACACACAACACCGTAAAATATAATAAAATGTATTTTCTGTGTCCAGTTGCTTTTATTTTAATATTTTTTTTTAATCAAGGTAATGAAACTAACTTCTCTAATACAAAATAATTTCAATATTGATAGGTAGACTGCTTCTTAACAATTTTAAGATTGAGATAATTTAAGCCTTACATATTTAGGTTCAATATTTTATAATTGTCTCATACATTAAAATAACTATGTAAAAGTTAAATAATCCATATATTTAAACTGCGTGTGGTATTTTTATTATTAATAGTAAATATTGGAAAATTAAATGCAGTAGTCGGTGCTAACGATATTGCTTGCAATAATCAGCTGCTATGAGATTTTATTTGATTACCGTGGTGCCGGCGGAGTAGAATAGCAGTTCCCCTAAGGGGACTAAAGTACTAGAACCGACAGACTGCTGTATATCCATCCGCAACAGTGTAGCTCAAATGCACAGGGTGCGGATGGAGATGCTGCGTCCCCATCGCGAAAGCTGCGCTTGCCAATACGCTTGCCAAGCTCGGCAATTATGTGCAAAATTCCCCCTTTTTCGGAGAGACTCATGTCTTGCAGTGAACTTCCAATGGCTGGTATAATAATGGGATTTTATAGCCCATTTTGGTTTGTAGATAGAATAACTTTCTATATACAAAAGAATTCTTAATCAAGTCACTGATTTCGAATATATCCAATAATTCCTTTATATATGTTACCTCCATCACCCGGTATAATTTAGCATTATATTGTTAGATATATTATAAAACTCGTATTATGTAATATTATCTTTCAACTCTCAATTTATTACTAGTAAAATGTTCATCGTGATTGAGTGCCCTAGCAATGACAAGCGAGAGAGACCAAAGATAATAAATATTGGCGGACAATATGATTGTAGGTAATGGTTAGTTTGTTTCTCTTAAGGTTGTGTAGCCTTTATGTTTTAATTACATTTATTTTACTTGCTAATTGAAAAGTGAGCGGTCTATCAAATCTATATATATTGTAAATATTGTTGCCTATTTCATCATATAATTGTGTTGCATACATAAAATTTACATAAGGTAGATCTCATACAAAGGTCGACTGCATTGGTGTTTCACTCCCACATATTTTTTTCGCTAAGAGCAGTGCTCACACTGCTTTGTTCTAAATTTAAGGGTGAGAGAGGCAGGGAAGTTTCTGGGTTATGTGACATAATATCTTAAAGTCATAAGGTTGAAAACGCGTTAGTGATATACTAGTGTTCTTACGATCTATAGGCTGCGGTGACGCTTACTAAGCGCAGTATACTGTGTGCATGTATGTCGATTTTTCCGTATGTTATAGGTACTTACTAACGACAGAATGTATAACGGAGATTATATACTCTAAGACACGTTGTGTACAAACATTATCTGATAAAGAAAATGAATGAAACACATTATTGCAGACATTAATGGCAAACTTCTAAATGAGTAAAATTTGCCAATAATTGACGTGATGGGCAAGATTGTTAGCAATCGTAGAGAGCAGCTTTCGCGACGGTTGCTGCTGCCCATCCCAAACCTGTGCACTTAAGCTACACTGTTTCGGATGGATATACCGCCAACTGTCGGTTCTGGTACCTTTGGTGCGACACCTGGTACAGATGGAGGTACTATTCTAATTTACCGGTAGGTACCTCCCGGCTAGTTAATTACATAAAAATAATATTTAAAAAGAAAATCATTCTTTCCACGACATCGCATTAAGTTCTTATTGAAGAGACTGCAGAAATAGACGAAAATGAAAGTTTTTTTTTAATGAAGGAAACGTTGTATTCATAATTTATATTTCCTATACACTCAGGTAACCTACACAACGAAAACTTATCGGTGCATACTTATCACTTTCTTTTTACGAACACTTTCTCTTTTATGTCACTTTATATGGCTGTAAACAAGCATACGGCAACCTAAAATACTAAAAAATAATTATCTTCCCTAATAACGAACTCCAACAAAATAAATACAAATTCAATGCCTCATACGCTTTTGTTAAATTCTTCACAAAGCTCAGTTCCATGCCGTCCCGCCAAGCATGAACGATAATCAGATTATTGGCGTTCATAAATTAAATATGATATTTAGATGTTTTCATTTAATATGTTTTACCTTCGTTACTAGGGTACTTGACGACCTAAAATTGGGTTAGCGACAGCATTTATAAACTTTGACGATTATTTCTGTAACCAATTCGCCGTTTAAATTTATTAAGCCGTTCTAAGTTATTTTTATAGTCAATAATATAAGGATACTTATACCTTTTTTTCCATTTTATAATTACTCATACCATATAATCGTGACTTTAGCAGCTACAGCTAAAGAAACGATTTTTTAAAGAACCAAAAACATGCTTGAGAAGAAAGGATTTTTATTTTTTTTTTAAAGTAAGAAAGTAAATCTTTTGCTAATTAAATACAATTCAGCCTGAAATCGATATAGTATTTAGATAAAACATATTTCCATTTTATTTTAAGATCAAGGTGAAGGGTGTTATTTATGGATCGCGATGAAAACAGGTTGTGGATTTCCTTGCCAGGCCACAGATAAACTTAACACTAGTTAGTACAATGCCCTATTAATTGACATTTGTCTCAGTTTCATACTGTACCTTTTTCACCGGTCACGACGGTGATGGACTGACCAGCCAGGGCTTCTGGTTGGCCTTGCTCTTTTCAATACCAGCTTCCTGAACATGAGCATTGCACCGGTTCGAGAAACGAGATCCCTTAACTTGTGATTTCTTTCTATAAATACAATACATCGCATTTGTTGGGTATCAGTCGTTCATCGAACAACACAGACCACAATGTTCAAGTTGGTGGTGTTGAGTGCTTTCTTCGCTGTGGCAGCCGCCGAGCCTGGTGCGCTGATCGCTGCACCCCTTGCATATTCTGCGGTGATTGCTCCAGCATCCACGACTATCACGAAGCAGGCCAGCAGTGTCGTGCATCCATCACCTCCCCTCGTCTACTCCGCGCCCCTCACCTACTCGGCGCCCCTCACCTACTCGGCACCCCTCACCTACTCGGCGCCTCTCGCTTATTCCCACTTAATCAAGAAACGATCGGTCGCTGCGATAACTCCAATTGTACCCACGACGTACCTCGCCAACTCGCATGTGGTCACAGCTCCGTTAGCCACTACGTACTCTGCGCCTCTGCTTCATAGTGCTCATATCCTGCCGGCTGCCGCACCTCTGCCTTACCTGTCAACACACTTCATCAAGAAAAGATCTGCACCGCTCCTGCATACGACTTACTATGCACCAACCACATACGCTGCAACTGCTCCTCTTCTGACCTCGACATACTCCGCTGCCACTCCATTGGTGACTTCGGCACATTTGATCTCAAACCCTATTACTTATACTCCTCATTTCATTAAGAAACGATCAGCTCCTCTAATTAGCACCTACGCCGCTATTCCTACCGCATTCTCGCATCAGTCCCGTGTTGATCTCACCCACACTTCTCCCTTGATCACTACTTACTCTACCCCGATCACTTATTCCAGCCCTTTAACTTACAGCCATGTGCTTTAAATTCATCGACAATTGAGGGGTTAAAAGAAAATGTTCATACAAAATTGTTTTAAAATGCCCGACTTAAATGAGAATAAAAAAATTTCGAGTTAATTTATCTTTTTTTTTACGTAAAAAACCTTTTATCATACCTATATGATTATATACCAAACTCAGCAAAAGTTGTACTTTATATAATATTATAATATATATTATATATTATCTATTTCTCTACACCAAAATCGCTAGCACCCATAATTAAGAATACAATAGTTGGCCTAGTGACATACGATAATTTCTAACAGGCAATGCTTGGTGAGAAGCAGTATAGATAAAATAATTATAAATACAATATATAAACAAGAGCTTACAAATAATAAATATTAAAACACACAGCATATAATATTTATAGTGGAAGAATGATGTAAATTGGCAAGTTCTATTCCAAATAAAGACAAGATACACAAGTGTGTCCGATTGCTACATAAGTAAGACGTATTATTGTATATAAGTATTGGTTTAATAACCAAAATTATATTCCTACACCAGGTTTTATCAGTTGTAAATTTTGTAAAAGTCTAGTATAAGTTTTATGGCTTTTTATCACCATCAGATTTTTTAAAAGGCTCTGGTGGTTAGGTGTTTCATAGTATTAATTTAGTTTGCAGGGCCGGATACTCAAAGTATTTAACGTTATTAGATTTAAAATTTATGATCATTATCATCACCCACTGGTGAATTTGGAGTTATTTTTATTTTTATTCTTAAATAATAAGCGGCACCTATTTCACGGATCACCTTGATCTAATTTCGTCGTGTCACCTTCATCGATGGTTCCGACTTTTCGCTTCATACGCATTGATGTGGCAGATGAGGTAATGAATGTTATAGTGACATACCAAACCTATTTCTGAAGGATACTCCGCAATATTATTACGCAATATAACAAAAACTGATTCCTTAAGTAGTTTTGAAGAGAAACATGTGGTTGCCTTCTTCGATACCGTGGTTGTCCTATCCTACTAATACGCTTCATTGCAAAAACAACTGAATGGATTTTGATGATAGTTTCATTTCATTAATATAAATTAAATATCAGTTTAACATATGGGCTAAAATTTATGTGAGATATAAGATTTGTCCAAAATATAATTATAAATGCTCTTTGCGCATCAAACGCCTGCTAAGAACAATCTGCAAATTTGCTTATCATTGTGTTGTGTTTGAGGTGCAGACAGGAACGTTTTTTTTATTTGTAATATTAATTTATGTAATACCAAAATTACAGTTATTTAAAATAGGCATATGGAAGTATGTACGATTCTTATAAAATAAGCTTTTTAAATGTTTGGGTCTGTTTAAGGTATACTTCAAAACGGCTCGGCGGATTTTAGTTAGAATTTTACTGGCGGATAGCTATCGCTTCAAAAATCTTAGGCTGTTTTTATTTTTGGCACGAGAACGGCAACTACATGGGTAAAACCGCGGGGTGCTGCTAGTTAAATATGAGAACGCAGGACTCAGTTGTAATATGTTTTAATTCAAATTCATATGTTATAAGGCAGTATAAGTTTACCATTTAAAGTTACCCTAGTTTAACATTTTATTTATCACTATACATATCTAAATTTTTTGTTTATTATCATGGTACTTGGTTGTAATTGGTAGGGAATTTTGGTTAACTCAAAATTGTTAAATGTCATGTAGAAAGAAAATAGGCTTTATTTTATCATTTTCTATTCTTCCTTCTTGGTTAAATCGACTAAACAAAAAATATTTTGTAAGAACCAATAAGGTATTAATTAGGTATCACAGTGTTGGCCCGGCATGAACTTCAGAACTACAGAACTGATTTTAATAAGATTTTAGCCTACTGTGTACAGTTTGATCCAACTTGAGAGATATAATTGTTTATATCTTAATACATAGTAGCAATATTATTTTCACGAGAAACATAGGTACATATACAGTTAAGATAGGACAACTTTTATTGAGTCAGCTAGAATTAGTATAGATATATTTTGCGTAGTCATTTTATGTATTTGGAGGCCTGAATAGACTCTTTTGGAACTAAATTTTTGATAGATATTATTTTCTTATGCAGGTATTAAAAAGACAGAAAAAGATTTTAACCATTTTCTCATTATGATTAATTTGTTTCACTATAAATTTAAACGCTCAAGTAAAACAACGAATATCAAGAAGTATAATTTATTTTTATCACAATATATTCTATAAATTATGATATAATACTAATGAGAAGGTGGGGATCACTTATAAGTAATCTGTTACACCATAATAGATCGCCTTCTTTTTCCTCCATCTATCCTTTTTGTATCATCACTAAAGTCTTACTTAGGTCACATAAATACTATAAAAAATTATATATAGTCTTAATTAATCCATTCTCAAGGTTCATTTTTCACATTTTCATTATCAATAATTACAGTAAGTTTTTCCATATTACCTTCAAATACATTTTCTGTTGTTTTATCCGCAATAATAGCATCTTCAGAAGCTTCAACCTTTTCTATTTCTTCGCTCACTTCATTGTTTTGCTCTTTCGGTCTTTCATTTTCTCGTGCATATTCTATAGAAATTGGGTGCTCCAAAGCACGTGCTAATGGGAGATTATTAAAGAAAGTGAACGCTATTGGTGTTAAGATGGTGTCGGCCATCGATACAGGGGTTATAATCGTTTCACTTGTTAGCTCTTTAGGATCACTAGTTATGATAGTGGCTGGACTGTATACTATTGGAGTTGATATCAACCCAGGGGTGTGTCTGATGTCAATTCTTGATTGATGAGAAACCGCACTGGGCGCCGCGTAAATGAGCGGCGAGATTTGACATCGAACTTGACTAATTGCACACGCGATTAAAAGTATTCCATACATTTTGCTGCACTGTAGTGTCATGTGGAAGGCAGACGATCGTTGTTTTATAGTCATGTAACGGTAGATGCGGTCGCAGGCGGTCGCGCGAGTTCAAGTTCTCGGCCGGTGTCGAGTGGTTGCGCAACACTTGCGCTTGCGCAGGGGCACTGGCCGGTTTAAGAGGTGAGACGATTGCAGTACAAAAACGTCGATAATGAATATGAATGTTCGATACACTCATTAACTAGCATACACTTATGTTACGTTTTGATGCTATGGCGTGATAGTGTATTTCGTAACCATGTTGCGTCAGCACTTTTGACGTATAGGAAGTACTTATATGTGTTATTGTCAAACTTTATTTATAATAAGGAACTCAAGTGTCGATCTATTTTTGAATGAATGACAAACAGTATTATTGCTATATTTTTTTGCTATCTCCCAATCACAGTGTTCAATAGCGTATCGAATCTATTATTAGTTTTTCAGGTCCCGTCACTTTGTGGGTTTTTAGTATAAGTAGGTGAACCCTTTACAAGTTTAGTATCAGTGTTTGGAAACAGTGCAAGTGTCAAGATAAAAATGTTCCGAGTCGTCGTGTTGTTCGCCTGCCTCGCTTTGAGTAGCAGTCATGAAGTGTTGCCATTAGTCGCGCCTGTTGCACATTCCGTCCATGTGCCGTTGGCTCCATTGCCAGCGCACGGATATGGCTATGGCCACGGATT
>JACJUM010002971.1:9023543-9052604 GCA_020976665.1 Heortia vitessoides
CATGGATTGGGTGGTCATGGATTGGGTGGTCATGGATTGGGTGGTCACGGATTGGTTGGCCACGGATTGGTTGCCCACGGATTAGGTGGTAACGGATTAGGTGGCTACGGATTGGGTGGTCACGGATTGGGTGGCCACGGATTGGGTCACGGCCTAGGTTTCGAGTTGGGCCATGGGTACAGCCATGGTGCAGGCTATGGTCATCATATCTTGAAGCGGTCTCCTCATCTAGTTGCCCCCTTCGCCCATGGACACCTTGGTCACGTCGGACATGTGGCGCCTCTTGCTCACGCAGCGCCTATTGCCCATGTGGCTCCAGTAGCCCATGTTGCACCAGTTGTCGCCGTCGCACCTTTACCTACTGCTGTGTCCCACCAATCCCGTGTGGATGTGCGCTCATCTCCCGCTGTAGTGGCTCCGGTCTTATCTATAGTGAAGCCTGTGGTCAGCCCGGTTGTGGCTGCTCCATTGTTCCACAAGTCAATTGTTGCTGCACCCTTCCATGGAGTCGGACACTACGCAGGAGGCCATGGACACTACGGGTTGGGACATCTCGGTCATTACTAGTCACGTGTACCTACACGTCTGGTTTTTATTTAATAAAACATTGTAAATAAAATTGGCAAGTGATGATGGTACTATGGGTATATTTGTTATTTCATGAAGCAAATTAAATATGTGATATTATGAATATATTAAGTCTTTTATTGAACCTCCTAACATAACAATAATATTGATAATTCCATGTTTATGCCCTCAATTTCGCGTTTTTTTTATTATTTATAAGTAGTATACTTATTTGTATAACCTACATACTAAATCTCTTTTACTAAATCACTCTTGTGTTGTATATCAAACATATTTATACTATTTATTGATGTTATTGAAACTGAATAAATATGAATACGTTGTTATAATTTTAGAGTAAAAGGGAAAAAAATATTGTAACTCTCTCTGAAAGTCCAAGTTTTAAATGGATTAATAAACTAATGGCCTTTAGTCTCAAAAATATATTTGTATAAAAAATACATTAAATATTTTACTAACTGTGGACCTAATAATATATTCGAGCTTTAAGAACAATTTTTTTGTTATTAAAATGTTTTTTTTATGAATTTGTTCATGAAAGAAATATGAACAAATGGCATATTCTTTAGTTACGAATAAAATTAGTGATTTAAGCGAGCCTTCCTTGCCTTTATTGCCTTCCTTGTTGCGAGTAAGGCAGGAATCTTTTCTTCTTTTCTTTTCGTCTTTTTGAATATCATATTGTAATAGTTAATTATTTTGTGTTTGACTTGACCTTGTGATAGCCGCCGCAAAAGTAATTCAGCGTTAACATTACATCATAGTGTTAGTTATTTTAAATATAAACTTAATTATTTGAAATAAATTATGCGTGTGATATATTGATGCCCTGATTTATTCTAACAACATTATTTAAATTGCTCGGTACTTACTCTTATTTGAATAATACACATTATTTTTACAAATTCTTTATTTTGGCAGTGTTTTATTTACATTACATTTTGACTAATCGTGATCAGATGATATCATAATCGGTCGAAGTCGTAATTATATTTTTTGATTACCAGGGGTGGACGCTGACGGCTCTGGGGACCACAGCAGAGTAGGCCAAAGGCGAAGCTACCACGGATGGAGCAGAGTAAGCAGACACGACAGGGGAGGAGTACGCAGAGACAACGGGGGAAGAGTAAGTGGAGACGACGGGGGTAGAGTAGGCAGACACCACAGGGGTGGAGTAAGCGGAGACGACGCCGGGGGCGACCACGGAGCTGTAGGCGATAGGGGCAGAGCGTTTGCGGAGATGGTGTCCAGAGAGAGCCTTGGCCTGGAAGTGAGCGGCGCGAGCGGCAACTACTTCAGGTGTGTCGAGGGGTACTCCGTTGACGGCGTCCAGGACAACAGCGGGCGAGTGAGGGGCTTGAGAGAGGGTGGCGTAGCCTGGGACTACAGCGGCGCCATACACTGCGGGTACAGCGCCGTACACTGCCGGCGCGCTGTACACGGCTGGGCCAACCACTGGAGATCCGTGGAGCACGCTAGAGCTGTACTGGGACACAGAGCTCACTGCAGGCACACCACTGTAGGCCAAAGGTGCTACTAGTCCAGGCTTGGCCGCCGCCAGCGCCAACACGGAGAACAACACCACCAGCTTGAACATTGTGGTCTGTGTTGAGTTGTCTAATCGATGAGCTCGATGAAACTGATGCCAGGATCGAGGCAATGGATCCTTTTATATCGACCGCTTATCTATTGAGAATAATCGGCTAACAAAAAAATGACACATAGTCACCTTCAAATTACCGTACGCCTTGATATTCAAAGTAGAATAATTACATCGAGCTCACAAACATTTTTTCACGCGGAAGCCTCTGACAGCTCTATTCGTTATTTAGTTGCAGCCAACGAAATTCAAGGTATTATTAAAACAATCACTCTTTTATAATATTCTTAGTATTTAAAAATTATACGCGGCACTAAATAATTGAGTAATTATTCCAAGTATAAAATAAACGTTTTGGCGCAGAGTATTCGTTGTCAGATTTCTTAAAATTAAAGTGTTTAGTACTTTATATTAATTAAAAGTTGATTCTTTATTTAAAATACCATTTCGATACCTTTAGAGTCTGGTAAATATTTTATTATGAACTTTAACACCAGCTTACTTACGGTAGAAAAGAAATTAATTGTTGTCTCTAGAAAATTCATGACGGATCGCGTACATAATGATTTACTATGTCTTAAAAGTTTATGCAGTAACAGCGATCAGGTGATAGCAGTCTAGATACAGCTAAAACTATGAATCGCTAAAGATCGTGTAATCTCATTCTTAATGTATGTAACATTCAAATGTGTTTATGAAAATATATGTACAAATATACAGTATTAGTAATTTCACTATAATTACGTGAAGCTTAACAACAATAAAAAAAATAATTCGCTAAAACCAACTTTATTTAAAATTATATCTACTTATAAAATGTTTTTTTTTGGTATTCTTTAACCCACCATCTTACATAGTGCATTTATTATGATAACCTAGTTAATTAAAAAAAATAATAAATTAGATGTATGAATAGAATGATCGATGAATAGTTTCCTAACGGAAAAAAACTTTCTGTAGCCTCCTAAGAGGCAGTAGTTTTGTTATACATTAAAAATTCTTATACTATGTTATTTCCCTTTCTATGTTATTTTGTCATTAGCTCTGATATCTGTCATTAGCTCAGGTCAATGTATGCGATGTTGCGCGAATTCACTTATGTGTCTTTCTCCCATTATTCTACATCTAGTTTCATATCTTTCTGCTACACCAGCCCTACCAAATGCGTCACAAATATTCTCTGGCCAAACCCATAAGATCTAGAGCTTTGCGGGGTTTAAGTAGCCGACGAGAGCCATGGTAACGACTCAATTAGAATTGATGGAACGATTTTTCTGGCATGGCTTCTCCTTTATGAATAACGTATTTTTTGTAAGTATACACAAAAAGAATTTTGTTTTAAGTATAGAAATTCATAAATCGAATTAAAAAGTACAAAATGTTAACAGAACACAAAGACACGAAGATAGAAAAGTAAAAAATAGGAAACAGAGTGTAAGCACTTTGTTTCGCTTTTGGACAATTTCATTGAAATTCGTTCTGTAGAAAATGTTTCATTTGGTTAATTGTTTTTATATAAAATATTATTGTTTTCACGCTTATTTACGAGAATGAAACAGTTCACGGAAACAGAATTCAGTGAATTTTATTAATAAATTTTTTTATATCATATTAATCAGATAGCAGATTTATTATTTGACGAATACTACGTTAGAATGGATCAAAAATCGCTTTCAAAAAATTAGTATATAGTAGAAATATATCCCTAGCAGAAAAAAATTGAGGTTAAAGAATATCTGATTTGTTATTCCGTAATATGAATTACGAATAAAATAAGATTTTTCAAAGTTTTACGCATATTCTATGAAATAATAATATGAAAACATAATTCAATCATAATTAAGAACTATGAGTAGAATACCGGTGAATACCGTACCTTATACGGTGTCGTAAGAGACGGCTAAGGTACCAGAACCGGCAGATGGCAGTACATCATCCCTACGATTGCGAACATGCTCGCCCAGCGCGGCATTTATAGGTAAAATTGCCCTTTTGTAAAAGCAGTAGAATTCCTATAGCAGATTGAAATGATTATAAAATGATAATGATGATTTTTAACCCTACTTGAAATTGAAATTAAGTTTCTGAAAATAATAACAATAATTTAAATAGCGGCAATGATTGTTAACAAACAATATCAGAAAATTCGTTAATTTTATTATCCCTACTAATATTATAAATGCGGAAGTAACTCTGTCTGTCTGTCTGTCTGTTACGCTTTCCCGCTTAAACCTCTTAACTATCTAATCTTGATGAAATTTGGACAGACAATCTTTACAATCTAAGAAAGGATATAGGCTATTTTTGAATCCGAAATAAGGGTTCTAATGGGTCGAAAAGGGGGTGAAATATTTTATGGAAGTATCGTTTTTTTTAGAGCTAGAAACTTTAAACTTAATTTTCAGGCCATTGATTCAATATATATTAACATGACATTCAAAGTTTATATAAGTTAAGGTAAAGAGGTATGGTATCCAAAAAAACTATTCCACGCAAACGAAGTCGCGGGCACAGCTAGTACAAGAATAAATATAAATTTTATTGCTAAGTATGTTCATTTTTATAAAGGTATCGAGGCCAATGTTAAATTCTACATTCTGCACTATGAGCTTGTCAACCATTTTGGTATTAGTGTGAAAAAAGAGATAATAAAAAAAATATTGTAATTTTTATTGTTTATTTTTATTTACAAGCCGAGATTAATCAGTCGTTTGTCAGTCCTGAACCGAGGAATTATGTTCCTCGTTTTCTTGGTGACGCTCACCATGGGTGCACGCTGTAAGTCTTGTTGATGAGGGGAGTATGGATCAGACCAGAGTAGGCAAGGGGAGCCGTGTGGATCAGGGGGGTTGCTGCGTATGTGGAGATCAAGGGAGAAGCAGCGTAGGTAAGAGCGGGAGCAGCGATCAAGGGAGCTGAACGCTTGTGAATAAAGTGGGCGCCAGCAAGGGCTTTAGCTTCAAAGTGAGCAGCACGAGCGGCGATCACCTCGGGGGTGTCAAGCGGTACTGAGGGCTCAAGCTCAGCATGGGCAGCGATGGCCGCTGGGGCAGCAAAGATGGGTGAATCATACGCCGTTTTCAGCACTGGGTAAGCTTTGATGGCTGGGGCAGCGATGATTGGTGCCGCAATGGTCTTGACTAGGGTTGGGGCGATGGCGGTCTTGACGATGGTAGGCGTGATTACGCTGCTGATGATCGCGGGAGAAGACTTGATGTCGATGCGGGATTGGTGGGAGATGGCAGCGGGCGCGATGGCTGGTGCGATCAAAGCAGGCTCAGCGATGACGGTGCGGGCGATCGGTGCGACGGCAGCGGTAGTTACGACAGCGGGCGACGATTTGATGTCAATCCGGGATTGGGAAGAGACTGCAGCTGGGAGAGTGATGGCCGGTGCAGCATAAGACAGTATTTCTGAATGCAGCAGACCCGAAGGCTTAGCCGCGGCCAGCGCCACCAGAGAAAACAACACCACCAGCGAGTTCATCGTGGTCTGTGTTAGTTCAGATGCAGACGAGGAACGAATGAGACTGATACTTTCTTCCCGTCAACGTAAGTATTTATACAGTTCACGATGCCGCCTAAAGAAAAGTCAAGTTCGACGAGTTTGCTTACTCACCGCTCTTAAATCTGAGTAAACAAGGTGCATGTTGCAATATATTATAAAAATTGCCTTATACAAGGCAATCATATGGGGCCTGTTGTTAAATTTAACTTAAACTGAAGACATGATTTCCGGTATACCTAGTTAGGGTAATAAAAAGCTAATTTATCTGCGTTTTTCGTGGTATTATTCGAGATTTGCACCTAAGAACCAAACTATTCAAATTCTACGCATTTAATAAGAGATTATAAGATAAGCCATCCGAACGAAAACTTTGCTTCCCAAAGATCCATAAATATTCATCAAACGCAGTCTCTACTAACGTAGTTTACTTGTATATAAATTAATCTAGAAAAAAAGTATTGCTTTTTGGGGAGTACATTTCTGTAACAAACCACCTTTAGGAATTAATTTATACTCATTAAACAGTTTTAATGCTCGACATTTCTGACAATAATAGCTGTTGCCCGATATTTCGTCCGCGTCGATTTTGTTTCCTGTGAGATAAAATTCTATCCTGTGCCATTTGCAGTCAGCAAAATTATTACCCAAAATTATTTTTATGAAGTAATCTTGTCCCTTCCGGGATGTTTGAAAAACTAAAGCAAAGCTATCCTATGGCAACTGAAAATTTAGTATAGAGAGAAAAAACTTTGGCTGACGAGTTTATTAATTTGCTAAGAAGTAATCCCTTTTTTTGGTTTCCATATTTTTACTGTTTAGATATTGTATTAAGTGTATAAAAGAACTAAACTATTATCAAATTTAAAAACAGTAGTATTTAATAATTTACATTTTTTCGAATTTTGAAACAATTTTGGCTATTTCTTGAACATGTTCTTTAGGATTTGCATTTTTATTTAGCAGAATTTAGAAATAGACGCACTTTATCTTTAAAAGAGTTTCTTAAAATCGTCAGATTATTAAATTTAATTAAAATAAAGGATGGTAATTACACTTAAAATATATAAAATAATAACAATCAAGTCATTACAGCTGCCGCCGTTAATACAAAAAGTGGTTTTGGGATTCCGTACTAAATTGGCACTGTATAATTACTGGAATAGTATTGACGATGTTATCAAACCGTACATAGTATTAGAATAGTCTATATGGCAAAACAAATATAAAGGGAACGAAGATTTGCTCGGTGATGAAAGTGTTAGTAAGAATTATTAGTTCATATCTGGTTATTCAATATCAATTCATCTTGCTACGGAACCATTTAGCATACGTGGGCCTTAACCGGTTTTTTATTATCCCAGTACAGTGTGCGAAAAAACGAAATGTTAAGGTTTGGACGGCCTTGAATTCGCTTTCATATAAGTTGCCAGTGGACACTTGGGCGTGTATCTTATATAGAGTTGTTATTACCATATAATTCGTTTTATAAATACTCATTTTATTCTTTATAATTTAAGTCTGTAATAGCGTGTTAGACCCGGCCTAGAAAAGTTTTTGAAATGTTTGATGGGACAAAGAATTATTGCCAGGAATCAGTCCAGAAACTGTTGAGGTTCTTCTCGGAGTAAACCTTTTCGTTCCATATGTTTCCGACGAAAAAGTGTAAATTCATCGAAACTTGTTTTTATACAAAATATTTTCCTGTCGCAGTCTGAGGTCATGTTAACATAGAAGATATCAAAATAGGTAATGATGGTTAAATAAAAGCTCTAGTAAAAGTAACTGAAGTACAATTATTGCCCTTACGTCAAATATAAAATGCGAGTTTAATGCAATATATACCTAAAAAACTAAATTATACATAGGTACATTAAAATATTTATTTGGAAAATATTCATTAAAACTGCGTATCTTTTAAACAAATTCAGGCTTAAATCACGAAAGGAAGGTAAGAACTAAACAAGTTCTAACCGAATCATTTGGCGGTCTTTAAGCCATCTGTCAAACCTGACATGCAAAGACAAATATAAAACCATAGCAGTAACTTTTTAACCATACAACTATCCTAAAAAAGAGTTAGCCCCGGTTGCAACAGCACTAGCAATATATGTATCAGCACAGTTACGAAGGCAGTCATAAGCGGCATGCGGAATCCAGCCCCC
Organism: Heortia vitessoides; assembly: GCA_020976665.1. Taxonomy (NCBI): domain Eukaryota; kingdom Metazoa; phylum Arthropoda; class Insecta; order Lepidoptera; family Crambidae; genus Heortia; species Heortia vitessoides. The sequence goes on from JACJUM010002971.1 coordinate 9,031,401, forward strand.
CATATAAGGCGGTTGACATATCAGGTCTACTTGCTGATCTTTCCACTGCCGGACAACACGCGTCCGCTTCGCAATTACTCCTGATTTTAAAAACAAATTGTATTTTGTAAGTAAGTGTAAGTCTTTGTAGTTTTTGTTTAAATTAATTGGTTTATTATAAAATCAAGACGCGGAATAGTAAATAAAGTAAGCTTATGATTAGAAGGAATGATTAGAATTAATCAAATTAGATTCTAAATAGGCAAAGTGATAATATGAGAGAGTGTATATATTTTTTATGACGAGCCCGATGGCGCAGATGGTAGTGATTCTATCCTGTGCGCCAAAGGTTGTGGGTTCGATCCCCACCCAGTACAAATATTTAAATGATGATATTTATATTTGTTATGTGTTTGTAAACGACTTATCAAGGAATCAATCAGGTCAATGATGTGGAAAATATTTGTTATTTATTTAATTAGAGGGTCGTGTTATTGAATTGTCGAATGATCAATTAAATCACTAAAATATTTTTTAGGTATGTGGAGACACTGGATGAGGTTTTGTTCGTTTTGGTTTTTGTAAAATTATCACAACATTAGAGATTTTATTAGATTAGTTAAATGTACTTCTCAGGCAGTGAACGTCTTATCCAATGACAATGTTCTTTAGGTTAAGACCGTCGAACTTTCTTAATATTTGCGCCTGACAATTCGTTTCAATATATTGGCAGTATTTTGAAGTAATTATTTATTTTTATTACTAATCCCTATGCAGCTGCAATATTTAGTATTATAAGATTTTTTGGTTAAATGATTGGTCAACTATAACTTTTGTTTTAAGAAACAAAAACAAAAAATATAATACTATTGCATTTATTTTTCAAACTCAAGAGCACAACATTCCAACCTACCAGAGTTAGAGTTTTGCTCTAATTCTGTCATTCCGAATGATGAACTAAAAATAAAAATAAATAATTATATAATGTTGACTGTTGCACTTGCGGTGAGGCCTGATGGTGGGGGCTGGTTTGGCCTTGGTATTTTGACCTTCGGATCAGGCCAATTGACGGCCTACCAGGCATGGGCTAAGGGAGAAGCGACAGCGTATGAAGGGGCAGCGACGATCGGAGCGTGCGCGGCTACTACAGCGGGGGAAGCAATCTGAAAGATTATTTTAATTTAATTAGTGTTCAGTGCTTAATAAGTCCTAGTAAAATGAGCGGCTTTAAAAAGCTTACTACTTTAAATTTTGCGATTACTGCGCCGACTCTTTTGCCGTAATCGTTTTCAAGACTTGTGAAGAGGTTTTTCTATCGAGCCTACCCAACAACTTGTAGTTCAATGTGACTTTTATAAATGTTAGTTTGAGATAAATAGAAAAATGGCCAATTTTTCCATTCTGGAAGGCTTTAATAGATACCTTATACATCAATTATTATTTATAAAGATATGAAACTTGTATTTTGAACAAAAAATGTTTTGAATTTCAATTGAATTAGAACGCACTGCTTTGTAACATAACAAAGAATGAAGACTGATAAATTAAAATATTTTCATTCGTAACAGGATATGTAGATATTTAAACAATAAGATCATTGATGTATAGACATACGTCGCAATAATTATCCAATTAAAGTTAATATTATACGTTTTTTACTTTCAACGAACGTATTTTAATATTAACCACATTTATTTTAATTAAACCGGGTTTTTTACGACTCAATTTATACGTCCACTTGTAATTTTTATGATATCATGTTGTACCGTGAGGTAATAAAATGTATTTGAGTCTGTAGACATTTGCGCTTTATTGCTTATAGATTGAGTTTGAGACGTATTTAACAGTCAGTCGAAGATTTGTGTACGTAAAGTTGTATCACAACTTTCAATAAAAATAGGTCATAAATCATGATATATATATATATATATATTTTTATATATAGTTATCCTTATTTCGTTTACCATAATATGACTTTAAATTTATTTAATGCTTTTCTCGTTAACATACTCTCAGTATCAAGGTCTATATTGGCTAATATGGGTAATCTTGATAAATTCTTCTAACGAATCGAGTTTAGGTCTGTAAAAATGAACATTTTGAATTTGTTCGTTTAGACATAAGAGTTGTCAATTGGTAGCTTACATTTCGCGCTAGAAGATGAAGACTGCATAAACACCAACTAAATTGGTGTATTAATTCTAGAAACATCGCAAAACAAATTGCCTGAAGATTCTAATAGACATAGATATTCAGAAAATGTTCCTTTTCGAATATGAACATATGAACCCGAGCATGCGCGTGTTTGTTGCAGTTTTTGCCTGGTGGTGCAATTCGATAAGGTCATGGTTGGTATGGTATATAATAAGGTTGGCGACAGACTGTAATGGTCCCTGGCGAGCGCCTATAGGCTACAATAACCACTATACTCACCCTGACAGTGTTAGCGTAAGAAGTAGCGACAGGGACAGCGGTCTTGACGACAGGAGCGCTGAGCAAGGGCGCGCTGACTACGCCGTGCCCCCAAGGGGCAGCGATGGGGGCTGCGTAGCCAGCGGCATAGGGAGCGCCGATGAGCCCGGGGGCAGCCGCGGCGACGGCGAGGAAAGCGGTGAATACGACCTGTAAACAAGCATTTGAGGATATTATATCAAAGGAAGATAGGAGAGATGCTTGATCAACATTGACGTCCATTGATGGTTAAGGCTTTTTCAAGTGGTTTTAAATATGTCTGGTTATATGCAGGCTGCACCCAGTGAGATCTGTCCACCTTGTGGGTGAATGTCCTATGCTGTGCATGGTCTCTATTCCAAGAACTACGATATCGTTTGAAGATTAAATAAAAAAGATAAAAAAAGTAAAATAAAATTACAAGAATAAGTCATGGCTGTTGCGGCATACATATATAACACGCATGAGAGTAGTAAGTTTTATGGTTTTAACACTTACAAATTTAATCAATTAAACTTTTAAATTTATGTTTTTAAAGGTAGAATAAATAACAATACTAAATATATAATTAGGCTATCATTAAAATCAGAAATGAGAGTCTAAGTATTGTAAAAATAAATTATTCGTCATAATATTTTAACCGGTCCGATGTCGCAGATGTTAGTGATCCTATAACCTATCTTATACGGTCGTGGGTTAAATCCCGACCCAGGACAAATGTTTATGTGATGTTTGTGTTTGTCCTGTATTTAGGTGGGTATTTAAGCATAAAATGTGTGATTCCTCTGTTGTCTGATGTTAACACAAGTGCTTTAAGCGACTCACCACGAAGTCAGGTCAATGTATGAGATGTTGTAAGGATATGCTAGGAGATTCTAACGTTGTTTTAAGATTCTCTATCTCGCGCAACAAATATATGAATATGAAAATTAAAATTAATGTAAACCTTAGATCGCTATAAATGATTAATCTTTCATCAATAAATATATTTTGAAGCCAAAACGTAGAACTAAAGCATTTTGTCTCGCTATGTGGTCTCCGTAAATGACAGTTAAATTCAGTGCTCTAAGAAAATTTATAGGACACTGGTATAGCCTGTTATAATCTAGACCAAATCGACTCCTTTCTAAACGGACCGGTCTTAACAATCGTGCAGTTTATTTTGCACAAACAGACACACAACCAGATGTCCTTTGGTCGCAATCGTTAGAAGCTAGACAGTTAATGATCACATTATCGCTAGATATAGTCACCCACGCAGATTTCAATGATCTCAAGGAAATGTATAAATCCTTAGTGGGTGACTTATATTCATAGATAAAATCAAAAAGATCGATGATATTGTCTGTCAAAATAATAATGACATTCAATACTGCGTATATTTTAAATGCAATTGCATTGATAAAATTTTTTATACTATTAGCTGATGTGGTAGACTTTCTCATATCTCCACTAAACTTATACAGTTTATGTACCTATTGAGTTAGAATATTTACTAATATACTTTATAGTTTATACTTGATAGTTATAATATATAATATTCATTATGGCGAAGTTTTGAACGGTATTCTATTTATGAGGTGATCCATGATTTATTTATTTAATTTCATGTGGTCATTATATAATTTTAAAATTCTTTCTTAAGAACCTTATTCAGGTGATAATAGACTAAAAAACCAAGATAAATGGGTCCAGCCGTACACGCGTGGTGCTACGACCAACAAGAGATCCCAAAGAAGGGAAATAAATGATCATTTATATTCATATAACAAAAATACATTTAAAACATAACGTAGAACTGAAGTTCGGTTGTTAAATTCAGTGCTCTAACTAAAATCTAAGCTTCAACCCGCATTAAGTAAACATTAAATCGTTATTCAAATTATTGTCTATTTTAATGATAATTTTATGTTTCATCGTTTTAGTAGGAGAATAAAATGTTCAAGTACTACAGATAAAGCTAAAAAAATATGGTATAAGGAGAAACATGTGTCAATATGCTGATTGAATGTACTATGGCTGGTAATAAATAGATAAAAATATATGTAACTTATCATTTACTATTGTATTCCTAAATTGGATTTAGGAAATGATTATTATAGTCATCACTCCAATACCGTTATATCATACCCGTCAGAACTAACTCTTGGACATAGGCTCTTCCAAATAATGTCCAGTACGATTGAAGTAAATATTCCTAAACTAATTTTCAGTTTAAATATAAGGCCCAGCACTACTTAAAATGAATTGGTATATTAAGTTTGCTGCGTAAAGATTAGTTTTGGAATTATTGTACAATTAGAAATCGCTTAACGTTCAAAATTTGACTTCATGGATTAATAAAAAGTAGTATATACGTATTTATAACAGCTATTGTATTAGTTTGTGAAATATTATTTTAATACTTATTTCAGGCAGCCGAAGTGTCATATTACATAGCAAAATGCATGATATTCATATACCTCAATAAAACTACTTTAAACGGCTTTAATACGCCATATCTTTAACTTTTTATATTTTTGTTCGGCAAAACAGTTAATGCCAAACTTGTTAATAAGTATTGACAAGGATGTGTCAGGATATGAAAGTTTACAACTATACCCTTATTCTTTTTGTATCGTCATTATGTTCCAACTTTTTTTCAACCAATTTACAAAATCTTTAATATTTTATAAGTTATTTACTCAAAAATACTTTTATTGGTAAAAGCCATTTCGTAGTCCGTACCCTACCTTTTTAAAAATATCGCATTTAACTGAACAACAGCTGCTGGGTATTTTTTTTAAATATGTTGAGATTAACAGAATCCAATAATTACACAAATATAAATTATTACGGGGTCTTACTAACTCGACACTAGTCGGTGATACTAGTAAAATAGTTGAACATCAGCGTCAGTCGAGACTCTCATATAATCGAACATATTATGAGAACACAAAGTAGGGCATGATTACTATAATAATTCTAAAGGCCCCGCGAAGCCTTATAATAGTGATCGATTAACATCTCGATCATAAACATGTTTATTTGGAACGACTCGATAATACAATTTTGTCATTTGCATTGACGCGGACATCAAAGCCGACATATTTTCCATTGTTCGTTTTATTTCTCAATCCCGATTGTATTTGTGGAAATTCCAATAATTTGATTTGTCAACGAATTGGAGCCGTCTAATTTGAAATTGTATCTTTTTTGATTCTGTGGTTAAAAATGCGTAATGATCAAATTAGTAGAATATTGAATTTAAATATTCCGTATATTAAAGAGAAAATTTTATTTTTATTTATGAGTAATAAGACTACGTGGGGTATCCGCGCTGTACCGGCAAAGCAGAATAGGACCTCTCTCTGTACCAGGTGTCGTAAGAGGCAACTGAGGTACCGGATCCCACAGGTGGCGGGATATCCATCCGAACCAGCGCGGCTTCAATACCACTGAGTCGGGACGAGCAGCAGCATTATCATCGCAAAGTTGCGCTCTGAGATTGCCACCACGCCTGCCCAGCGCAATTATGGGCAAAAATTCCTCCCTTTCTTGGGGAGGCCTATATACACCAGTGGACAGTCCATCGGCCATAAAAAATTACTGATGTGATGGCGATGTTAATAAATGAGACTTAATTTTTATTGACATTAGACAAATTAACTTTTATATGTAGGTTAATTAATTCTTAGTAGCAGATAAAAGTAAAAAAGTATGAAAACGCCTTGTTTTTTAGACACAACTTCGTGCTACTACTATAACCGCATCTAGCGCTGGCTCCATTGCATCATTAAATTGTAAAAAATTCTCCTGATCGATATGAGCTAAAGCACAGAAACTTTTCTATGTGATACATTCCAACACCATAATATATGTAAGTATCAACTTTCATAGCGATCGGTAGAATATAATCGGAAATATATAAATATCGGATAGAAGGGTGTTGAATCTATCTATGGGCTAATCTATCTCAATAATATGATAAACTATTAAACAATAAGAAAATCTTTTTGGAAGAACATTTCAAATGTGTGACAGAGTGAAAATACTCTTTAAGTTAAATTTATAAATGTACATAAATACACGCAAATGAAGTCGCAGGGGGTAAATAAACCTGTATATACGCACTCTGTTAATTGCCACATAGAGATGGTAATAAAGAACGTCCAATATATTTTTTTATGTAATGTGTAAAGCTTTGATATTTTCACATCTACCTAATGGAATATATTAATCGGATTTTTAAGAAAAATAGGTCGTATTCTTGAATTGTTTAACATAAGATTAGAAATAGGCTGTTAAGTCTACGTGGTTACTTTAAACACAATACATTAAATACAAAATATTCCGTAAATTAGGCTTATTATATTTTATTAGAGTAAATGTATTTATTTTAGTTATTTTATTACTAAGTTAAGTGTAAAAGATTAAAGGCGTATCTTATTGAATACCGGATGGAGACTAGTAATTGGCCTCGATAGGTCGTTGCCGCTGCAAAATGTCAAGTAACGATAGGCAGTAAAAAGTGATTGAAAGTTAAAAATAGAGGACATGATTGGTAGGTATTAGCATTCTGTAAAAGTAATACCACTTTTTATTTATCATCTGAATTATACTCGACAACTTTAGTCTTGTATATGTAACTCAAGTATATTCATGTCTTTTACACTTGTTAAAGTAATTAATAGACATAAATCTATGATTTGTTTTTATAATTCTTATGATAAAAGTAATATATAGTTAAATATATTAATGATATCAGATAGTGCAATTAACCGAAAACAAGAGAACATTTAGTCTAAAATGCATCATTTTTAAAATAATTATGCCAATTCAAAATCAATATACATTGTCGTTAGGATTTGTTATGTTTGTTCTTCTAGTAATGTAATGAATTTGAAAATTTGGGCGGACCTCAATCACGCTACAGTAAGTGAATGTATTTGGATTAAATTTAAATTTAAAGATGCATTCATTTTATTCCAAAAATAAATTACAGTTCCCGTGGGGTATAAAATCAGTTAAAAATAAAGACTTACAAAGAAAAACCTTAGGTGCATCAAAGTGCGTCCGATTAGACTTTTACTGAGTTGTTGGTGAAAATCTGATATGGCGAGTTTTCTATGGCGATTAGCCTTAACAAAAAAGGAAATAAATATTTTTGAAAGTGTTTTATTACAGTTTTACAATGATGAAGTCGGAAATACCTTTGTTTTCTTTTTGGGTTGATATTTGTTTGTTATTTGTTTAGGACATATTCTTTTATTGGTATATACCAATTAGAACTAAGAAATGAGCTAAAAAAGCAAAGAAAACACAAATGCGCATCTTTAACCACTTTTTCTACTTTTTAGTTCTCCAGTTAAATTAAGTTAAACTAAGTAAACCTCACGAGAAAGACCTAATATATTGTAGAATAGAGTTGAAGCTGATTGTAATTGTTAAGATTGTTGACAAAAGTTATACATTTTAGCTGTGTATAAAAAAAATTAAAACTGTCTTACCAGCTTGTACATTTTGTAGGGGATGTGGTGGGGATACCTTGAAGTGTTGGAAGAGGGTGTGTTGACGAATGTGCTAAAGTCCCTTACTGAAGGCTTTATATACTGTTAGACACATGGGCCGTGTCCGTCTAACCCTACCTCTAGCCTGGGCCTAGGTCATTTGTAGCAGCCTACAGAATTATTTGTATGGATAGCAAAAAAGATAAAAATCTATAATCTCCATTTATGAGATATCTTCGAAAAATAATTATTGTAAAATTATGACGTCATCAACATTTCAGCCGTGTGACATTAGCCGTCCCATAACATCAATTGTACATTCAATGATGGAAACTATTGGATTAAGTTCTCCAATGAGTTTTATTGTTTTGAGGAAATATTGCTTCGCTGGGCAGGCGTGGGCAAACGTCACGACGGGAATATTGCTGCCCGAGAAGGGCAGAGATATACATTCGGTTTGAATATAAATGTCTCAGTATTTTTGTTTTGATACTTCAATAGACTTTAACGGTTCTAGATATAGATGGAGGCAAGTACTATTATTTTCCACTGGTACCCCAAAGTAATGTAAATTGTGACGTGATGTGAACAAAGCTTTGCTAATAGAAATATTACATAAAAAGTTTCGGTTTGCTATGTTGCTAAACATCGCTAAGGATACGGAATAACAATGGAACATTAAACCTTAAAATATGTTGTGTTGAACCGGTGATGTTTCAGTGTTTAATTAATGAATAGTAAAAATATCTGCAGTATAATAAAATTGTATTAAGTTTTAGAGGTACCCGCAGAGTAGAGTATCACCTCCCTCTGTACCAGGTGTCGTAAGTGGTGACTAAGATACAAGAATTTACTGATAGTGGTATATCCATCCCAAACATTGTAGCAAATGTAGAAGGTGGGGATAGGCAGTTGCATCCCCATTGTGAAAGCTGCGCTTTGCGATTACCAACACGTTTGCCCAGCGCGGCAATTATGGGCAATTTCCCCTTTCTTGGGGAAGCCTATGTTTAGCAGGGGACTTCCAATGGCTGTAATGATGATAATTATGGTTTCAGATTTGTGAACTGGCTTCTCTCTTGTACATATAGCCAAAATGAAAACAAAGTAACTCTTTACTTAACATTAATTTAACAATACACATATTTTTTGTTACCATGGTGAAGACTTTCCTTGTACGAATCAAAAACGAAAAAACAACTTAAATACAACGACGGCACCATTCGCATGTATAGACGCCCTGATAAATATGACGTAGCGTACCGGTGGAGTAAAAAGTACTTCCTTTAGTACCAGGTTTCGTAAGCGGCGATTGAGTTATCAGATTACCGATAAAATACAAAAGGGTGGAGATGGGCAAGAGCATTCCCGTCACAAGGCTATACTCTGCTAACTTCGCCTTCTTTGCGTGGCAACTAAGGGCAAAATCCCCCTTTCTTGGGGAGACCTATGTCCAAGAGTGGATTTTGTATGCTGATATGATTACTGACCTAAAAAGTATGCCCAATGGATAACATAAGTATGCGGGTATATATTTCTTTATACTCTTAACGACACACAGGAGTTCATCCTCAGACGTGATTTACTGTTGAATTTTCTTCCGCAAAAGATTAATATATAGAGAGACCTTCCTAGGGCGATATATAAAATACTTCAAAATATTAGTAAAGAGCTTTATAAAGGGTTCAGCAACAGAATGCACTTGTTTGCCATCGCGGTTTAAAAATAAATAATTAGCAAAGTACCAGCGAAATCACTGTATTATAATTACAATTATAATTTTTGAATACAAATATGCAAATAGTAGTCATTATTTATTATTGTAATAATTTAAATATAAATAATTCTGTAGTTTAATCACTAGTTATTTAAAAATAGGTCCCAAGGGAACACACAAGTACAATGAAATTCTTCTATAGCAACATTCTAAACTAGCTGTTGACACTTGGTTCCTTTGGTCTTGTTTGAGAATTTATGTGACTGTAATAATGTTTACTGATTCTTACATCATTGCCGGTTAGTTTAATATATTAATAGTATGTAGGTTTTAATCATGCTTAGCTTGGGAAAATTCTTCTTCTGTCAATATCGAATCAAATATGTAAAAAAAAAATTGTTTGCCGCATTTTGAAATGAAGAATAATAAACTAATATAAACCTGCCTCAATCAACACGTAATAGTGGCTACGTATTCAATAAAGAAGAATAACAGTTATCAAATATTTGAGGTCTGAAACAATATATCACTCTGTGACAATCTCATTGTGTCTTAGATTGTCCATAAAATAATATATACGAGGAAAAATAATAAAACACAGTTCATCTTTGTAACTGACGGTACCGAACGCTTGGCTTGGTGTTTTTAATTCTACTCATACGTAAGACACATTCATACACAATTATAGTACACCCGAAGCTAATTGATCCAAAACTCTTGCGAACATACAAAACTTTGACTTACCCTTTTACTTAATATTCCTTGGATATTCGTAATTTCACTGCACTGCACTTTTTACTAGAAGGAATATAAAATGCGCCTGACTAAAATTTGCATCAAATATCTATCTAGAAATAGTATTACTTATTACATTTATGGTCTTATTCATATGATTTTATTTTTATATTACAAAGTTTATGCGAAGGCAATTGTAACATTTTGTATATATACGTATCTATGTTTTTGCATTCTTCTGTATGTAGACATAGAAATATATAAGCAAAATTGTTAGTAATATAGTTATGTAATGCCCATTATTAATATAGAACATACAATAATACGTTTCAAATAATTAAATTTTTAATATTTTAGTATAAATCATTTCAATCGAAGCGTTCTTGTAAGCAATATCATTCAACTGTATCTACTATCCATGGTGCTATCCCTTCTAATATATTAAATGCAAAATTAACTGTCTGTTTGTTGGTTTCACGACTGCACCGGGAAAGTATATTAATGGAATTATGCATTAAAATAGCTTGTACCCTAGAGAAATCCCGGGAAAGTACTGTAGTAGTAAAAAGTCCCACAATGCGCTATATAAAGAGAAGTTCATGCGGACAGAAACTTAGTGTATACTAGCTTTATACATAAAAAGCATCAAAACGGAGTCGACGCGCTACACAGCTAAGTTACTGTAGACTAAAATTTATTTCTCCTTACATGAAAATTGCTCGAGTCAGTTGTGTTCGCCGTAAGGAGGGCAGTTTGTTGCAATGACACTATTCTATATCTACCAGTATACACTTATCACCGGTCAGCTGACCTAAACATATAGGCACCTGACATATTGGTATCCTAGTTATATTGTTGATATATATCTATTTAATTTAACGAATACGCGTCTTGTAACTTATTATACTGATATAAAGTCCAATTCGTATCGACTAGAGAAAATAAAAATATATACCTTCGTTGACCACCTTAAATGTTTCGACTTATTATCGCATAGCAGCCTGTGCTAATGTTTTGATTGAAGTTTCTGATATGTCTGGTTCATACTACTAAATACTAAGTCAACAGTAAAAATGTGTCTATGGTTGAAAATGTTTAAATAGCAACTGTCTTTGGCTTTAATTCCGTGTGAACATGGTGTTTAAGCAGATTACCAGCTATATACCAGTATACGCCCTACACTCCGTTTGCCGGTACGTGGTCTCCATTCCAGAAACTTATGACTCCATCGGCCATCAGCTCGGCATACCAAGTGCCCTGCTCACTGTCACTTCAACTTGCTAATCTACCGGGCAATATCGGTAACTCTGTAAATAAATATTTTTTGCTGAGTGGTATTGGCAGAGCAATAGTCCCTCCCTTTGTACTAGGTGTCGTAACAGGCAACTAAGGTACTAGGACCGACAGATGGCGGTATATCCACGTGGAACAGTGTTGTTAAAATGTATAGGGCGGGGATGGGCAGCAGCGTTCCCAGTTATCCAACGCAGCAATTATATGCAAAATTCCACTTTTCTCGGGGAGGCCTGTGTCCAGCAGTGGGCTTCCGATGGCTGATATGATGATAAATAAATTATAAAATTATGTGATAAAGGAATTCCCAAAATTTTCCTCTTTTTAGTTTTTTTTTGTATTCTAGTAAGTACTTCCTCTGAATCCTATTCATTATATTCACAGCTAGAACAATAGATAATTACAACGTGCAAATGTTGCCGATTTATTCATATCGCCAATTACGAAAGACCTCAAAATCACATGTTAAATTGATATATCCGTTTCGACATTGAACCGGCCATTTACTCATAAGTTAATAGTTTAAACCACGTGCGGTGATAGGTAAGCCGCACACTGTTCATTTTATGTGGATTTTCTGATTTATATAGTTAAATAGTTTTATCTCTCAGGAAACCATAACCAGATTCTAACCAATAAAAAAAGTCAAAATTCTTAATTTGTCCTTGAATAAGTTTTTTAAGCACACCCTATGTGTCATCTATGGGAACTTTTTGACTTTATTTCCACCGAGTATCTGATGTCTCCGCGAAAATTTAGCTTTGTCAGAATTTTTGTTGTTAAAAATATCCATTTTTAACGAACTGACAAGTTAAAACTAATAAGTTTTTCTGGTGTGACATTTTTTACTCAATATTGTATAGATTAGTACTAGCGTATGTAATTGATTTATATTCATGAGTATAATTTTCCTCCACGAGTTCATTAAGTTAAGCGTGGTTTCAGTATCTTAAGTCCCATCGACAGTCAGCCCTGCGTGCTATACAGGTAGGTACTCATAGTTGAATGTGCTTGCCGTAGAATTCGTAACTCATTCTATCTAGTCATAGGTGTAGATTAGGTAAGATTATAAATTGGGTTTATAAATAATAATTAAACAAATTCACACGACATCTCATACGTTGACTTGAATCCGAAATATGTAGCTTAAAACATTTGTTAACACAAATATCAGTATGTAACACAGAAGCATATTTGTATATATATGTGTAAAGAAATATATTATATTAATTTGTATATGCTTTAGTTTAATTAAATTATAATAAGCTGTGTAAATAAATAGGTGATAATTATAAACTTTAATTGTCGTTTCTTTATTTACAGCTAAGATTTTTGGTTAGTTGAGTAAATATTATATGATTGTGTGATATCTACTCTATATACTCAAATAAAATCGCTATTTTTATTTACAGAGAAACAAATTGGAGTTTTATTTTACTTCTGAGATTAAATTACAATTAATTGTCTTATATATTTATTTTAACCTTATATAATTGTACATAAATATGACACAATTATTAATTATTTATTGATAAAGCCATTTCAAAATATTTCTTTTTCTTATAAAAAATGACGTATTTTTGTATTTATCTGGCATTCATTGTAAATAACGAATAATTAAAAATATTTAATGACTTTTTTATTTACTGACGTTTTCTAGCTATTAATATCATTGTTTTCTGAATAGAAATAAGTTTGTAGTCAGCTTAAAGTTGTCCGCGTTAACGCTGTTGTGGTGCTTATTAGTATGTAGATTAAAGACTATAGTAGCAGTTTGTAAAATAAATTATTATGTATGTATAACAGGAAATTACAAAACGTCTATTATTTTTTTATCTTATTTACATTTTAAGTGCTTTTAATTTGATAAGTAAAAATTGTATTGTTAAAAGTATTTTAAATGGCCTTATAAGGCAATTATCAATACAAATTTAATTCAACGAAATATGGTAATAATATTACTACTTGGCAGTCGTTAAAATATTTTGATCCAAATAGTTGGTTTGCTTTTTATTCAGCTTAAGCTAGTTTGTAAGAACAAATAATTGTTTTAAGTTTGAAGTATCAACAACATCTTATTTACAGTTTGGCTATCAAAGAGCGGAATAAATGTCTTCTTGGAATAACAAGAGTTTGTTGGAGATAAGATATAAATAAAAGATCTCGCTGATGGTAGGATGTTTATATAAATATTTTTAATTTATTTATAACTAATCCTTTATAGATGTGTGATAAAACTTTATATATCAAGATTTAAAAAATATATAAATAAATCCCTGTTTGCCCTAATCATTGCATCACGTGTCATCAACTTTCGTAATTTAACATAATGGCGTCTGACATAACTGTCAGCCGTATGACAATCAATTAGCTGATGTATCTAATTGATCGAAAATGTTCATTTTTATGAACCAATAATAAATATTTACGCGAATTATTTATTTGCATATCTATTAAGAGCGTAATGTTTGTTTACTCAAATCAACATAATCGAGTCTGCTATTTTTAAAAACAAATTATGGAAATACAGTGTTGCCGTCCAACAGTACTACACTTAAATACCTACATTTACTTAAATTCCTTTTAAGTTATTATAGTTTAATAACTTTTTTAAAGTTTTGTTTCATTATTACATAACATTTATTTTAACGTTTTCCTAATTATAACAAAAGAAAAACAAAAGAATTTGCTAAATAGGTCCAACCGTTCACGTGTGATGGCGTGGCCAAAAGAAGTAAGAATTCATTTTTATATACTATAATAACATTAAAAGTCGGTGTTGTTCTAATTGTCTTGTCTTTTTTTATTTTAGGTATTTGCTCATATTCTGTATAAATAGAAATATCATTGGCAGAATTATGTACCCTTGATATCGACGTCTATAAAAATAAAAAGAAGATGCAACAGCGATACCGGAATCAACGCTGGTAACATCCAACTGAAACAGCGCAGCGTAGCTTAAAAACTACTTGCCTCAACACCAGCCCAGCATGAGAATTAAGGGCAAAATGCCCCCTAACTTGGAAATATCATGTCCAATAATGGACACGGAATTGATAACACTCCTAATAACAACTCAAATTTAAGCATAATTAAAGAAGTAATTAACAGTTATTATTATATTGAAGGCTGCAATTAATGTATCCTTGACATAATGCTGCAATCAGGCTACGTGAAGGCCCCGGCTGTGTTGCGTATTTGGAGGGTCATTTTATTGGTCTTGATGAGTGTTGGTTATAATTATGAATTAACCTTGGAACATGATTATAAAAAATGCACTGTTTAATAGCAGCTGAACTACATAATTATTTATTGTCTCCGACAAGGAAAATAACTATGGTCACTTATAGAACTTGTTAGTTTAATATTTGTTTCTTAATTAGCTTGCATGCTCGACTTTTATAGGATTCTTAGTTTATTGTTAATATATTTAAAACTGATCTCATATAACAATTGATTATCTAATAATTTCTCTAAAAATGTGAACGTTATCAAAACTATGAAATATTATATCAACTCTGTTCAAGACTGACGGGAGACTGATAGGCACGGTTGAATGCAGCCTGCTTCTAGTGTTATTCGGGACCATGGACTTTGTTCATTGGGCATTCTTCAGTTCGGTTTTGAGCGTCCTGCCCAGCCCATTGCCACCTTAACTTGTTAATCCGCTGAGCTATGTCAGCAGCTAGCCTCCTAGCAAAAAAATATAATGATTAGTTACACCTATTGGACAACAAAGGCATTACGAAATTAGTATTATTCACATAATGTAACACAGAACAAACATAAACGTTCATCATATAAAAAATTATCCTGGGTAAGAAATGAACCTATGACATATGCATACTACCGAATGAGCCGACGTCGCGTCCATTACCTTCAGTAATTTCTGTATATATTTTCAGGTTTTTAAATATAGTTTGACTAGAATGATAAACTAATGTTTTTAAATTTTAGTAATAGTTAATCTATATTTCAGGCTATTATATTATATTATTATATGTGAAACGTTTGAAAATGTGAACAATAATAATAAAAAAATATATTTCATACTAGTTATTTATATTTAAAGGGGTAGAAGGTATATTATTAAACATTTATATGAGATATTATTAAGAATTATTAAAATAAACTACAAATTGTTTTTAAAACTTCATAAAAATGTTCTTTCTATTAGACCTTTTTTTAATTATACTAGGTCGACAAACAAGTATACAGTCCATGTGATAGTAAGCGTTACTACAGCCTATAGATGCTCGTAATGTCACAAGGATATCATTATTGCGTTGCCAATCTTGTGACTGAGTTTTTTGTCACATTACCCAGTAATGTTACAACAATTATCATTTAATTATGCTAATTACACATGTTTGTTAACTCTGCCGTTTTCTTGTATTTAAAAAAAAACGACACATAAAGTTCTGTTTATTATATTCTATTTTAAGTTTGTATAATATCAAGTTATGAGGTACCGGACAAAGGCGAGAGGTAAGAGCAGAATAAAATAGTATCTCTCCCTGTATCAGGTGTGGTAAGAAGTGATCAGAAATGACAGCTGGCGGTATCTCCATCTGCAACAATGTAACACAAATACATTCCCGCCGCAATAGCTGCGCTCTGCGACTTACAACATGCTTGCCCGGCAAGGCAATTTTGGGCTAATTTCTCCCTTTTTGGGTGTATTCCCCATATGTATATATATATATATGTCCCCATGTTCAGCAGTGAAAAACGAATGGCTGAAATAATGATATCATTAAAATACACAAATCAATTTAAATATCAATCTACCATTGAATCACGCGTCGCTTCCCGATTATCGACCACCATCTAATGCTTTTTAAATTTAAAATATTTAAATGCAATTCTATTACATATGTTATGAGGTCTAAACATCAGTAATTCACATAAGTTTACAAGCTATCAATTCATGTCTATTTAACATGAGTTTTTGTACATGATTCTACTAAAAGTTAGTGTGACACCGCAGTGGATCGTGATGGAGTTGTTTATTGATCACAAAAAAACTGGTTGACATATTTTCTGCAATAACATTATTGAATATTGGTGAAGTAACCTCTACACCGGATTTACCACAAACCTTCATCCAAAAAAACCTTTTAAATAATGCAATTGTAACGTAAAAAAGACCAATGTTATATCGTACAAAACTGCGTAAGAAGCAGTTGTAAATAAAGTTGAAAGATTTATTACAAAACGTCAAAATTGGGTTTTATTCACCATACCCGATACGCAACTATCCCCAACGTTATGTTTCTTAATTATAATAATAATAATATATAAACCTATGTCATACATTGACCAGACTCCGAGATACTCGTAAGAGACTTTACAAATATACCATCTGGATTCCCATAATGTAACACACAGAATAAACAAATGCTCATCACATAAATATTTGTTATGAGTGGGAATCGAATCCCCATATGTACACTAATGAATAAGCCATCGGGCCCGTGAACTAATAACGTTAATTTATCTACATATAGACATTACACACAACAACAACACAAAATTTAAAAACAAATTGACTTGTCGTGTTATGATCTCAAATATGTACTTAATGTTTGCCTTTAGCGTTTTATCGAGATTAACAAGTTCTGTCAAGTTGCTTAAAGTTGATAAAGGCTTTATATCGATTAAATTGTAAGATTGAATTGCTTGATTCGTTCATATTTAACAAACGGTTGTAGAGAAGATTGCCGATTGAAAATGCAACTGAAACTACCATTAGTCGCTCAAATGTAGGTGATAAATAGGTATAAAAGGAGAAAGAGGTTAGCTGTGTAGGTAATCATTCATGTATCTTAACTGAGAAGCGTTAATTGATTTACGCCTGTAAACTGAAACGGTGAAAAAAAGAACACAGTGTATGTTATACTCATGTATTAACAAATATTACAAAATAACGTAGTTAGTTCCTTGAGCAAGTCACTGGGCAATGATATCACCAAATTCGTTTATCTACAGGTAATAAGGGGAGGCGAGATATTTCGCGGCAGCGACGACTGGAGCCGCGGGGGCTACGAGGGGTGCGGCGGGGGCGGCGACGTAAGGCGCAGCAGCAACGTAAGGCGCGGCTGCAACGTATGGGGTCGCGACGGCGTGGTTCACAGCGTGGGCGGAGTAGGAACTAGCGTATGGGGCGACGTAAGCTGCGGGAGCAACTGCGGGGGCCACGAGGGCTGCGTGGGCAGCGGGGGCTACCAATGCAGCTGGGGCTCCCAAAGGAAGAACACCCGCGTTGACGGCAACGGCGACGGCGAGGATGACCTGCGTATTAAGAAGAGTACATCACTGTATGTGTAAACCTCAGCCATTCTTGTTTCAGGCATAATATTATAAATATATTCATATATCTTATTGATCAACAAATGTATTGAAATAATTGTGTACCTTGTTTGGATGTCAAGTTATAGTTTAATATTAAATAGATGTTTTTGGGTAGGTTTCCACAACCCAATGTCTTTCTTGGCGCCTATTTTGCGTTTTTTAATTTTATTTAAAGAAAAAAAAAGAAGATCAAAATACTTACAACGAATTTGGCGATCATTTTGCTTGGGTTATGTGACTGCTCACTAGGTAAATTGCTTTAGTGAATCCGATGGACTGTGTCGTCTCCAGGGTATCGTCATGTTTTATACCAACTAACGATATCGTTGAGCAATCACGCAATGGCGCATGCGCACAGCTAAATAATGCGCAGGACATCGCATCGGCTCCACGATTTTTGACCCAGACTACGTCGACGAACTATGCATTCTAATTTCGACTTTGCGCCTACCAATTTCACTGCATGTTATGTAAGAAAGGAAGGAGAAAACATTTTGGACAATGGACAGTTATTAAGGTCCATTTTACTATAGCTCGCTGATACATATTGTGATTTTTTAATAAATGTAATATTTAAAATAGACGGTTAATCGTACAATTTATTTATTTCACTGGTGGGATTCGTATAAGATCGAATTTGTATGAATTAATTGAATGCTATTACCTATAAAAATACTAAACGTTCTGATACATACGGCTCTTTGGCAGCAACAAATTTGCCATTGAGTTTTATTAAAAGATTGATTGGAAATGAAAAACATATTATTTTTAAAAACCTTTGTGAATTTATACAATTTAATTTATTCAAAATAATAGGTTCTTCATGTTATACTACTTAAGAAAATGTCACTTAGATTTTGCCATTACTTAAGTGCGCGTTTTGCATTTTGATATCTTCGCATACTCATTTGTTCATACTCGGAATTGACGGGCTCGATATTCGAATACACTATAGAGTATTGCTTCTATCTTGTGCGCTAAAGGTTGTGGGTTCGATGCCCATCAGTAAAAATATTTATATGATGAATATTATGTTTTTTATGTATTTAGGTGTTAAATGTGTTAAAGTTCTAAACCTGTGATTCCTATATTGTCTAATGGCCAAAACACAATTCATTTGAGCGATTTGTATATCCGCATTTATATTAATTAAAAATTTTCAAATTATATCTTTATCAGTACGTCAGAACCATCTCGTTTATATACTAGTCTAATGATCAAAGGCTGTAGTTTTATTACATCGTAGGCATAAAGGTTAAAACTGGTTCCAAACCATACTTTAAGCTATCATATTGCAAGCTGCGTACGACATGTCCATTAATCTCAAGATCTATGCGATGTTGGTCAGGGTTTTCTAAAGAAATTATCTTGATCTAGTCCACTTTGCTATTTATTAAAACTTTGTAACCTCGTAAACCTAGATAATGGCTCATACAAAAATCTTAACATTTGTTTGAGGTTTTTTAATAACTTCACATATGTCAGTCATACATGTATGTGTTTATTTTATTTACCCTTTTCTTTTTATTTTATTTTTTAATCTCTACACTCCTTCCATTTAAGGTACCTCCTTTAATTGGAAATTAAATATTAATGTAGCGATTGTTAGTTTATATTGTTATAAATAAATAATAAATTAGAAGAACTTCGCGGTTTTACTCGCATTAGGATGTAAAGTTATAACTAAACTAATCTCATAAATGGCTGGTTTTAAGAACTTTTCCCAAAAGATGTAAATATACTAAAACTTCTATTGCAATGTGCGTTAGAATATACAACAAGATTCCAGATTAATTGAAACGTTAGACTGTTTAAACTTTTCTTATCTAAATAAATATTTAAAGAATGCTACCTATGTGACAAAAGTTATATATAGTGTTCAGGAGTTTACTGAGAAGAATTTCTAATTACACTAACATATAATTATTATTGAAATTTGATATTGTTAATGGTTTCCAGGCTATTCTATTAGTGAAACATGAGGTCTTTTAATTGTGTTTTATTATCATTTATACCATGTTTTATGCAAAAAAGAAGATGTATTTATTAAATTATATTATTTGTACATATTGAAACTTTCAAAACAAATCAAAATCTACATAAATAAAGTAAAATTACTTTATTTATTTCTGAGGTTATTTGTTATAAATGTACAAAATTACAAATCTTGCTTACATAGTTCCATTGTAGGTAAGATTTCTTAAATATAAGATTAATTTCTTAGGCTAACCAGCATCTAATTAATGCGCAGGACATCAGCTCCACGATTTTTGACCCAGACTCGTCGAAGAACTATGTATTCTTATTATTTGATACTAATTTATACGAATTGTAACAGATAGTTATAGGCCAGCCGTATGCAGCCGTGTGTATAAGAGCGAACAACGTAAAACAAAATATGTGTTGTAACTACTCCGAATATAACTAATATAGATAGATATACAAGAATATAAAACGAATCATTCAATTGATAAATATAACCTACTTAACTTGGTAAACATATAGCTAAATAAAGATGTAAGAATTTTTGATATTGACCCAGAAGTTCAAAAATTTATTACTTACGTGTATATATCGAAAGGAAAGATTTGTATATGTTTCAGACTCAAAGGGGTGAAGGGTTTGCTTCACGCACCAAGATAAAACAAAACAAACTACATAATGAAGATCATCGCAGTAAATCAAAACACTACATTCGATAATGTGAGGAATCAATCTCAACTTCGAATGATTAAAAAGAGCTTGGTCTCCTTAATAAATAAAAAAATATGTTTTTTCTAATAGCAATATTTCCTTCTATTACTACTAATATAATTGTAAATAATATTGTATATTGTAAATAACCTGTGCATTTTACCACCATCAAATGACATTCGGAGCACACAGGCGAACTTAGTATTTAAAATAAATACTGATCAATTCTTTAGCAATCGCCACCGATTTAGATTATTCAGAGTTCATTGCAGTTGCATCGCACATCGTTCAGCCTTTACAAAAGAAAAATTTCACAACAAATCACCGTTTCCCAATGTGCTCCATTTCTCCGAGCGTGCCTCCGAGAATCCCAAATGACCACCGCAATACGTCAAATGTATATCTTAGCGTACGTTATCTGAATCACAATAAACAACGTATAAAGGGATCTGCATTTGGTCAGGTATTCACACAACTCGTCTTCTTTTCAAC
>JACJUM010002971.1:9052614-9095745 GCA_020976665.1 Heortia vitessoides
CCTCCTCCGTTCCCCATACCTCGCCCCAGCGTTTGTACGATAGATTGTAGAAAACAGACTGACCATCCTTTAGACTTCTTTAAAAATACTTGTTGTTAACTAAACTATGTAAATACTAGAAAAAATTATACATTTAATAAAAATATTTTATAGCACTATGATTTCTTATTTTAGTATCCATTTCTTATTTAGTTTTTTCTTTGATTTCCTATTTATTTAGATAAAGATATAAATCACAATAGATGCCTATCGACATAATATGTCATTACAAGCAATCATAATCAGGGGTAAAAAAATACCGCATGTATTTTTTTTCGAACATATTTAGTTTATTTCTTGATTTTCTGACTGTGTGATTTTAGACACGAAATTGCTGTCTGACGCGGTTTATTAAACATAAAAAACCCTTACAACGAAGCTACCGCTAAAATATTGCAAATAAAGGACACAGCAGTTATTTCTACTATAAGTGAAAAACTGCAAGCAGTATTATAAAGTTTAGGGTGTTGGTTTTGTATGGAACCAGCTTAGTTATTATAAAATGCTTAAATATTTGTAAAAAATGATTAAAAAAATATTAAGTAATTAAATATGCAGCACCAGAAAAATATTCATTCATATGTTTAGAATATCAAATTGAAGACTTAAACAGTAAGGTATTCAATCAAAGGATGATTTTGTAGGACCAAATTTACTCAATAAAATGTTGAAAATAAAATGACTGTAATCCTTTCTGATGTTTGCATTAAGCTCGGCTTGTTTGGCAAAAATGCTGTGTGGAATCTGTTGGTAAAGTCTCCTGAGTTGTAGACAATAGTGCAGGTATAAACGGACCGCAAGTTGACATACTTACAACACGTATAGGATACATGATATAAAATTAATATGGTATAAAGATGTTTGGATAATATATAAACGTTTATTGTTCATAGTAATCTAACAAAATAACAAATAAGTGAATACAGTTTATGGTTATAGCATAGTTATTATTTTAGAACTAAGATAGTAATTATACTTTACTTTTACAACTTATTACATTTTAATATTTATGCGTTCAATATTTTTGCATATTTTATTTGTTCAATTATTTGCATTATTATTTATTTTATTAAAAAAGTAAAGAGTAACTATACCCAATAACTTCACTGCCTCTCTACCCTTTAAACCGAAACAACATTGCGGATACTAGTTTGCCGGTTAAGATAGGTGATAGTCTGGTATCAATGCAAACGACATTTGTAGGAGGTCTAATTATAAAATTATATGTTGTACTGAGTTATTTCACTGCTTTTTTACCCACACTCTTCAAACCGGAGTACAGCAATGCGAACACTGCTGTTTGGCGTTTGAGATAGGTGAGAGTTTATCAAGGCAGAAGACCTTTGTATAAGGTCTACATAATAAATTATATTTTGTACATACAACTACCTTTGGAGTCATGGAAAATAAGTTATAAATAAGCTAGTTATCCTAATTATTTAACCTAGAAATGTAAGATATAAAATGATCATTTTTAAATTAAGTCCATAAGAGATAATTTAGTTCAATGCTGGCTTTCATTAAAACGCTTTTAAACAGTACAGTCAAGCCCAATAACATTTGTTTTATCCTGAGCATGTAGTGTGAGTAGGTAGTACGCGTTTTTATATTAATTATTTTAAATATGAGGATTATAGACTCGGTATACTTTTATTATTATTTTTTAATTAAAAGGAATTTGGATAAAACAGTCAATTTATAAATATTTTTTATTTACAAAACATTGTACAAAATTCAACATTACATTTAACAAATCCTGACAACAATCATATAAACAACAACTTATAAAACAACCTATATAATGATAAAACTAACAACTTATTACAAGACTAGATTCACTTCCACGCAAATTGTTTTATAAAAGGAGTAGGTGCTAACGGCGCCGGGGCAAAAAATCTAGGGTAAGGAGACACAGGGACTGCTCTAGTTACTGGAGCTGGAGCAAAATTTGGAGCAAAAACTGGAGCAGTTGGAGGCGGAGCAACAGCTACTGGTCTTACTATTGGCGAAAATGGCGCCGCTGGAAAAGCTGGCACAGCACGCGCTGCAAGAGGTGGCAAAACTGGTACTGTGGGAGCCAGTCTAGGGAGGGTAGGACCGAATTGACTGAAAACCGGAGCAGCAGGTGCGGAAAATACTGGAGCAGCTGGAGCGGGAAATACTGGAGCTGGAGCAGGAAAAACAGGCGCTGGCGCGGAAAATACGGGGGGCGAAGCAGGAATTGCGTGTGCTACGGGCGCTGGTAAAAATGGAGCAGGCGCAGGGAAAATTGCAGCAGGCGCGGGAAACACGGGAGGTGGTGCAGGGACTGCATGTGCAATGGGTGCAGGTATTACTGAAGCTGGTACTGGAGCGGGTAGAATCGGCGCTGGGGCCACGGCATGTATTGATCTCACTGTAGATGGAAAATTGTAGAAAGGAGCGTATCTCACTATGGGTATAGATCTGATCGCTGGTACTAAGTGGCCTATACCGCTAGCACTGCAGCTAGCAATTACTGCCACGGCGGAAATGACCTGAAACAAAATGATTAATTTTAAAATACCTTTCTAATAATTGAAACTTTGAATCCACATAAAATTTTACTACTCACTAATCTTAGTAACGACATTGTAGACTCAGGGGTGACTTGATTAGTCGGGTATCAATAAAGAAGTGTGTCCATTGATGTGTCACATGACGTTATATAGTACAAACTGTTGCAAGCATTACGACTGTTGTTGTACCGCTGCTGGTTTCACTTTCCTTAGGCAGGACAAACGCATACTCAAATAGGTGCGCGGTGACCATTGGTTAATGAATGTGCCACTTGTTGTCCATTGACAGCTGTGTTATGTAAGCTAATGGGGTTTGTAGGGGACGTGTTGTAATGTAATTGATTACTCATTTTTTTTTTATTTCGATAGCGTTGAATCACGTCTTTGGCCCTGAACACGGAAGATGATAGGTTCGATGGACGGCCGGGTCCAGATAAGAAAAAAATACTTATTAAACCAATCTGATATTTGCTAAACACTGCGCCTCCGAGCACGTTTCTATGATAAAATCTTTTAAAATCTTAAGAAATTCATTGCCTTTGTTGTGTAGGAAATGGGCGGGACATCTGTACATCAATTTCTCGTAGAATTGTTAGTAATTAGATACAATTATTTGTAACTTAATAATAATTTAAGCAAATTAATATATCTAAATCACTAATTTGTTTATTCTCTTATTTATACAACTGTTGGTGCAACGTATGAAGTAACATAAGTGTCAGTGTCGTCCGGGCTAACGATGGCTTTACAATCTATATATAATCTAAATTTATCCAAACATCGAGGAAAATTATTATTCACAAGCAGTATTGTTGAATCGGTTTGTTTTTAATATATTATTTAAAACGTACCGCTTAAATTTAACTCTCGGTTATTTGCCAGTGAATGCATCGGCAAATATAGTTAGTTGTTCTGTTGTAGTCTGATGAATATAGTTTTTATAATAATACACATTAAATCATAATGAGGAAGAAAGAGATTTTCTATAGAGTATTCCTTAGATAGTTACCTAAGTGAACAGAACCGGAGCGATGATTAAGGTATTCTGTCATAACCATCATTTCGATACTTAAGGGCTTTCATTGGAAGTTGACCGTCAATTCTGTATAGTTATGTCTCAGTCAGATTAGTTGAATAGCTCGTTAGCTTTTTATTAGGATAAAGCAAAGGTAATTCTGTAGAAATGATAATGTACTTAAAATAACTAAACATCTTGTTATTTTGATTTCTTTTTTGTGAGCGTTCGTAAAAATATCTGAGACTAGTGGTCGTCTTCTGTTTGAGTCTAACTATATTAACCTGTAGGATTTGATAGTTGATATTCAGTTTCCATGGCAACCTTGATTTTCTATATAATGATATAAATGGAAATACACACTACATACGGCTACGTACATACATACATAAATAACCTTAATAGGGCTTATTTTTATATCTATCAGTTAAATTTTGTTTCACATGAATAAAATATATTTTAAAAGCTCATTTTGAATATTAATTTTTCGAATATTCGTTCAGATTTAACTACGCGTAATAATATACATGACACAAATAGGTTCACGAATGAAGGGCGCCCCCGATATTATACGAGCTACGTCAAATAACCATGTTTGAATCGAATCATAATTGACTCGATTTAGACCTCAAGCATTTTGTATTCAGGCGTCGTCCGCTGGAGAAATGACTTACATTTGAATTGATTGGTTGGTATAAATAGATGCTAATAAATGTACTGACACATTACACATAGATTATAATTATTACTATAAAATTTTTACTTTACACATGCAACTTTTTTGTTGTATAAATATCTGTATCTGCTGAAACCTAACACGCGTGGTTCCGGTTCCAGCGAAAATAATAAAAACAATGAAATTAGTAAGCTACTCCATATAAAAATACCTGCCAAAGAATGTCCGATATTTTTTAATTCACAAGAAGGGATATTGGCAATATTCATTATGAAGAACTTATAACCAAATATAACATCTTATTGAAGTAACTTTGAAATTTAGAGAAATTTCATAATCACTTTGCACTTTCCCTTTCCTTAAAAATAATTTGCACTTGTTTAATGACTTTTAATGCAGAACTTTCATAATTAATTTTGATTATAACTTTATAAACAACAAAGTGTTATACTAACATCTTCGTTGCATACCATTAGGGGGTCAATTTTTTAAAATATTTTTTGCTCTATAAAAGGAACCCCTACAGCTTCTCTTTTTATATATATACTAGCAGGTTCCCGCGGTTTCACCTGCGTAAAATTGTAGAACTTTCATACTAACTTAAAACTTTCTAAACTAAATTAAAACTTAATTTTCGTGTATGCATATATATATATATATATACACTTGAATCATATCATGACTTTGAATGAAGAACTTTTATACTGAATTTTTTTGCGAATGTCTTCAAAAACAGCATAGTTTAATACAAACTAGGGGGCAAATTTCCAAAAGTCTATATATATAAATATATATATAGTTATAGAATATATATGAATAATGTAATACGAGCAACGTGTAATATAAGTAAGGGGCATTTGAAAATAAAAAAATGTTTATTTTCGATTTCGTTTCGAGGTTTAGGTTTTCTGTAATTAATATAAGAGTAAAACAAAATATTCATTTCTTTCCACAAAATCGAACATGCAAAATAACGGTTGTACATAAAAAGGTTATGTTAAAATAAATTAGATCCATTTAAATTTACAATCTTTTCTATTTGCAATCTTATTTTGAGTT
This sequence comes from Heortia vitessoides, assembly GCA_020976665.1. NCBI lineage: Eukaryota > Metazoa > Arthropoda > Insecta > Lepidoptera > Crambidae > Heortia > Heortia vitessoides. Next base: position 9,057,941 of record JACJUM010002971.1, read on the forward strand.
TTGGCTTCACCTCGTCTGGTATTTTTTGGTGATTTGACGTGTATAGAAATGTATTCTGGGCAGGAAACTCCTAATTAAACTGAGACTCTAGTTGTTATGTTTCTCACCAAATGAACAAGTAAATTGATAAATCTATATATCATCGTTATGTAATATTGTTACCAACTTGTATGAATCAGTAGATTAAATATGAACAATCTATGTTATTGCTTAAAGGCGTATCAAATGTAAACTTGTTTACAAAACAGTTGCTTGCGTCCAGGAATAAATCATTATAATTTAATTGTTTCTTTTGTAGTACGGCTTCTGACGTAACAAGGACTGAAAGCTTTGTGAAATATTTTCCATGGCCCTGAAGACTTCCTTGAAACTAAAACAATCATGAGCCCGCCGTTTACAATGGGAAGTAAACACGCGCATACGTAATTATTTGCTTTGTTTAATTATAGTTCCGAATGTTTATGAGCTGTTTTTGATAAATGATGTACACGTTTGATTCGAAGAAGTTTGCAACGTGGTTTTACTTGCGTATGTAACAAAAATAACCAATATTTATTAATAGTGGAAAGTTATGTTGACCGTTAGAATAATGCTAAGTTCATAGATATTGTGTAATATTTCACGATTATTTCATATGCATATAAAATCTTAACTGCACGAGAGATCAGTAATAAAAGTATTGTTTTATGAACATGATGTATAAAATTTATTTCATAGGATAGATGGAATTAAATCAGTCTTCGTTTACTTGAGGGCAAGTAGGGGAGCAGAAGGAGCATAGTAAGGAGCAGCGCCGAAGAAAGGTTCAGCATATCGGGCATAGGTCAAGGGAGCGGGGGCGACGAGGGGAGCTGCGGCTGAAGCCACATATCGGGCAGCTGGGGCAACATACGGAGCTGGCGCAGCAAGCACTGGGGCAGCGGGGGCGACGATCTTGGCAGCGGGAGCAATCAAAGGTGCAGCTACCACAGGGGCGGCAGGGTATAGTCCGTTGTAGTTCCTTGATATGTATTGAGAGCTTGAAGCAGTTACGAAAGGAGCGGGGGCAGCGACCAGCGGAGCGGGCGCAGCCACAAGTGGAGCGGGGGCAGCAACAAGTGGAGCTTGGGCCACCACTGCACTGGGCTTGGCCGCAGCGAGGGCAAGGGTGGCAAGGAAGAAGACCTAGAACAAGTAAAGATTGTTAGTTACATAAAACAAACCCTGGAAAACATGATACGTTTGGAGTTCAATTTGTACTTACAGTCTTGTACATTTTGCTAGGTTTGGTTGTCTCTGTGGTAGAGAAGATGTGAATGTGATGATTACCGATTGGCGACATTACCTTTTATACGAAAAGACAATGGTAAGATTCACCTTGTGGTATACAAGGTTTCGTCACACTGTTGCATTGGCTAGTTAAACTCAGGGCACGCAACGGGGACGCATGCCATTACAACAGTGGTCAGGCAGCTTAATGTAATATGGAGCATTTGGGCTGTTTTGGGCAAGATCGACGCGTTAGATTAAAATTTTGAATTATAGTCATTTTATTTTTTTATGTTTATTTTGTTCACGTACGGGTTGATATTCTAATTTGATTTAACATATCGTGTCTTGCTGGATAGATGTTCTAATGAATATTTCGCTTTTTTATTATTTCTAATGTAGTCAAGATGTATTATTTATATTCAATATATGATTTTAGATAAGATTATTAGTTTTTAAACTAGCTGTTTCTCGGTACATCATATGAGTGCATATTGGGCTAAACAAAAAAAATGTCACTACCTTGTTCTGTAAAAAACATCTATTCCACGGATACCTTAACATATATCTGTGCCAGATTTGTTCGGCATTCTATGAAATTTGCGTTCATAAAAGCTCTGTGTTTTTATCGACTATAGTTAATTAAACAATATTTTTTTGTTTTGACCTTAGTGAAATTCATATTAATATTCTTTATTGATGATTTTTTAAACATTAGTCATTTCAGACACGCTTATTATTTTATGAAATGTTTTGATTGATGTGTTTATTAATGTTGTTATGGTTATAATAATACCAATTAATATGAAAAACAATAAGAAATTACATTTCATGTTCACTAAATATGTCATAACATAATATGTATTTGTATAAAAAGCATTAATTTGCCTTAAATATATTTTACCTGTATGGACTGTCACAAACAAAAAAAAATAAAATTCCGTATTATGTTCGTAGACTTTAAGGCAGGGTTCGAATTATGATATTTCAGGGAATTTATTGATCACAAGTAATCTCTTTTAATAATAACCCTAAACAAGTAAAATCACTTTTCTCTCTAAATGACGTTTATTGTTAATTTAAGAAATATATAAAACTCTCAGAACTAAGATTGCTCAGTCTGAGCATTCTTAAGCTGTAATTAGTACGAATACTTTCCAAGTATCGCTAATACAGCTAATAAGAAGCATTTCCAAGGAATCCAGGTGGATTTTAATTGTGAATAGTATGATTCTAAAAATAATTATCATTAAAAATGTTAGGTTAGCTAATATCGTTTACAATTATGTTCAAAGTACAAACAAGCTATTGATTGTTAGATACTCCCGCAAGTTTAGTTTTTCAGACAGTAAGTAAATACTAGACAGGTCCTGGGAAATTGATATACCTAATATGTTCGTTCCTAGCAAATGTTCATTAGTTTGCACACCTACGGAAACTGTAATTGTTTTCACCATTTATTAGAATTGTTTTAAAACTTTTGAATTACTTAATAATTATTTATTTATTTATTTATTTATTTATTATAGGCACACTTACAGATAACTGTATAGTTAATATTTATAGTAAAATATAATATTAACTTGACGTTAACCTAGCAGATTCGGACAACACATAAGTTATTTTTTTTTATTAAACTTGACTTAAATTATGATAAATATTAGTTACCAACTTATTTTTGGTATGTTAAAAAAATATTTGCAAAAACTAGGCAAGTCAAATCTAAAGCTTCAATATATCTTAAGTTATAAGTTTTGTGTATTAATTTTATGTTATAATGTTGTCTGTTCTTATAAATAAATTTCAAGATTATCTACAGAACTTGGCGCCCATTTAGATATTAATACTTTTGACGGAAAAGTCGACAACCACGCATTTGAACTTGGCCCTCCCTTATGTTTTTGATGGGATATCATTACTTTTTGTATATAAATAATTATTAGTAGCAGAGAAAATCAATAAAAAGAAAAAGTTTTTGTTGCTATTATACTTTCAAAGGCGCTAGGTATCAATAAAAATGGATTCCTTAAAAACATTCAAGTCGTAAAAATTTTATGTTATTTGATTTTTACCTTTCTATACACACAATTGCCAAGCTGAATGCCAAATATCCGCTTTTTAGGTTGTCTGAAAGTGAGTTAGAATTTTGATTTATAGGTCAGTCAGTCAGTTAGTAAGTCAGTGATAAAAATGGCGATTTTGGATGTTAATATCTCAATAATCGTATACGTTGTATTAATGAAATCCGACACTTATTAAACTAAAAGGTTTTAACAGTGAATTTATTTAAAATAGGTTTTGAGTTATTAAGGGGTAAAAAGTGGCTCTAACCGGTTCGTGTAAAAAACACATGGCTGCTGCGTCGCCAGTTCATTTTTCGAACTTAGGTGACACGCTGCCGCGTGTCTTAATTACTCTTATACACCTTTAACACGCAGGTATTGGGTAAACGGATTTTTTATTGGGTGTTAAAGTCAATATAATGGAGAAGATCTGGTAACTCGATAGAAGAGAGGATTATATTTAGCCTGATTAATAGATTTGAAAGAAGTTTATTGAACCATTGTTTGAAACAAAATGTTGTGTTTTGTTTTTGGGTGGGTCTATTTCACCCGTATTTCATAACCTTCAATTCAGAGCCATTATACTGAATTTCATTCGTATAACTTTTTTCACTAGTTTCATACTAAGTTTGCACTCCCGTTTTACCCCTTGAGGGGGTGAATTTTCAAAAACATTTCTTAGCGCTCCTCTATGTCATAAAAGGAAAATTTCAAGTATTCAACCCTTATAATTTATTCCTTGAGTGATAGTAAGTGATAGAGAGTAAGTGGCTAGTCAGTCAGTTGGCTGACGAGTCTAGAATACAAATGTAATAATTAGTCAGATCGGATCAGATACTCCTTTTATATATACAGGTATACAGAGTTTTGAACTTATAAGTATAAAACTCTTTATTATGCATGATATAGATTAAAAAAAACTGGTTTGATATTTGTGTCGATAAGGATATGTCTGTATCAACAGACACTTAAACGTTATCAAACTATACTATAATTGAAAGATTATAAAATTTGTGAATTTTTATATCCATATAAAAATCATTTTTTTAAATTCAATCAAAAGATTACTGCAATCTATTCAATTTGTCAAAGTGAATAAACCAACATACACTCAGTAATGTTTATCTTTGTTTAATTACTTTAAACATTAACTAAATATTAATTTTATGTAAACAACAAAGAATTTTATAATTATGTTATCAGAAAATATATCAAGGACCAATCTTTCCCACAAACATAATAACTACATTACCAGCTTTATTCTTTTACGATTATGTTTGCCGTTCCGGTTACCTTACAGCAACTATATTTAAGAGCGACAAATGTTATGTCAAACATACTCGTATATATGTTACATTGTAATCTTCTTCATGTTTTTAAAAATGGACTTATCTAATACGCTGCCACAAAACAATATTTGATTTATCTCTTTTGGCTGAAATATTTAGAATTAAGATATATTAAATCAATTTTATTCAAGTCAAGTCAGTGAGATCTACTGTCATCATCGCAATAACTGTTGCCATGAGAAATTTACAAGCAGCAAGTAATGAATAGTTGATTATAAATCCGTACAGTAATATAAGCAATTATACTCCTATAACACAATTACTAATGGCAACCTAATTGAAAAAAAATATATAAAAAAAAGTATTATCTGCTCCATTTTCTGTTATTTTTATTTGGACTCCTAAAGAATTAACAAACGATTAAAAGTGTCTGCCCTGTCTGAATTACGACTAATCTATGAAACATAGAGTATTTAAAGATGAGAAAGCTTAGTTTCCATCTGTGTGAAAACTACCATCTATTATAGCATTACGATCCTTAATAAACCTAATACTTCTAAATATATCGTTCGACCGCAAACAAAGCAGCAGGCTGTGGCTAGCGTAGATTAAATAAGAAATGTTGATGTTTTCGTAGGATAGTGGGTTCATGGCCGCAGGGTGAGTAACTTCATAAAGGACGAGAAAGAATTAAATGAACAAGTTCGCAATGTAAAACGTCATTTATTATAACAATGCAAGTAATATTTTAATTAGATAATATGAAAAACGACCATTTGTAACCTACTCTTAAATGTGTGAGTGAGTCAGCGAGGTGATTGACCCTTTTTTTAATAAATGTTATTGTATATATTCGTTTAAATAACCACCATCACCATCTCAAGTCGTTAAACTGTGAATCGTCCTTTAATGGTCTAGTTATTGCCAGTTATCATTGTCGTTAGGTGGGTTTAGCAGAGATACAAAAACTTAAAATGTAATGATATTCAGAAGTTTACAATTATTTGTCATATTAAGGGGCACGTGATGACTACAGAGATGTTATTTGCTATAAAGTTTTAAATGTTCTGAAAAAATTAAACATTATTTAGTAGTCAAATATTAGAACTAAGCTTGAACTACCCCTCCTGTCTGTTAAACGGAATAAACAGTTCTTTGTAAAGAACTTGCGACACGCCGCAATGAGGATAAAAACGGTTACTGTGATTTAGTTATACCTAAGAGATGGATGTACCACCTAGGACTACTTTGTAGACATTTTTATGGCGTAGCACATTATTTTGATCTATCTCGTCGGGTTCAGCCAGCATTTGCAATGTAATCGGTGTTTCTGCACTATATTATACATGTATTACACATATATTCCTTGCTTTGGAATCACACTATCTATCAAAAGTTTTACAGATCTAAGGTCAGATAGGCAGCGGAAAGCGACTTTACTTTGTACATGTTGAGATATTACACAAACCAATTAACTACGAATGGATTGCTCGATGAGTGTTTTATAAAGAGAATTAGTAGTGTTTCGACAGATTTTTCTTCGACAAGTGTATAATTTTAATACAGAAAGTGTTAACGTAATAATCCCAATTTATATAATTTTGGGTACGATGTTTACCCATGCATTTTAGAACCAAAATGGTAGGTAAAAATATCCAACGGATTCAGAGGCTTTGGCTCCCGCGTACGCTAAGTTTGTGGAATGAGCTCAAGCGGAGGTGTTCCGAAAGGTCCATAGAATAGGGTTCTTCAAAAGTGGAACAAAGTCTTACCAAACGGTCGGCGACGCGTGAATGTTCTAAGCTTCTGTAACCGTCTACCATCAAGCGGGCCTCATGCATGTTTGCCACCTTAATAGAATAAAAAGGGTTATAACGAAACATAATTTATAAATTATAAGACTTGGAGACTTTTGTCCTAAATAGATAATAAGTGTCAAACGTGATCAAAGCTCCTAAAAGTCTATTGGGTAGCATCGTATTGCTTAACGAACCCTGTATTCTATTTAAAGTTCAATTGTATCTTGTGGGTTATGGGTTAGAATATGTGCATACTTGTGGATAATACATAGACAAGAATAGAAATTACTTACATGGTTACAGTACTGGAGCTATGTAAGAGTTAAGAAAGGCCTTGACCTTATCCTTATCCTTATCCAAACAGCTTATTAATGTAATTTTGTCATACATTTTGCTTTAGCATACATTTTGCTTTAACATATATATGAATATTATTAAAGCTCCCATAATACCTATACTGGTCACTATAAATCAAGCTTAAGGTTCATAGGTAATCAATGAATATAGAAAAGAACGAACCAGAAAATGAAATTAAGAACTTTGTAATTTTTTTTTAAATATTTTTAACTAATTTACTAATTACTACTTACTAATTTTTTCTTTGTAAAAACTTTGAAATTATATATTTCATGAATATAATATTCATTGAGTGGGCAACAAAGATCTACAGAAACAATCTCGTGGGATGGATTTAGCTTGTGTTCATTTCTGGCAAAGGATTCGGTATGATCTTTTGCACAAATTAGCTGTGCAATGTTTACAAAAGGAGATTCAAACACAACAAACATGATATAAAAAGTATAAATATTTATTTACATGTTAGGTACATTTAAATTGTTTATTTACAGAGTGCAATAGTTTTAACAGTGTAAAATTTGCTATTTTTAAACTCTAGGTGGTTTGGTGAAGGGTTTGATAGACGGCCTAAATGTAGTGGGTTCAATGTCTCTGCCTGCCGGACCTCTCAAGGGACCTCCGCCAACGCGGGCTGTGAGAGGTGCTCTATACACTAATCTAGAAGGGACACGCACTTTGCGTATTTTCACCGGTGACACTAACCGCACAGGTCTTATTGTAATCTTGGCTTTTGCTGGCACATAAGTATGTATATGCTTTATTGTCTTAATGGCTTGCAATTTTGGCAGCGGAGGTGGCATTATATACGTCAAAGGCACTGGCACTACCTCAACTGACGTTTTATATTTCTGTGGTTTCTGCTGAAGAAATTGGGGAGGCGGTCCATACAATCTGAAGTTTACGTTTTCATTGGATGGTAGGGCTTGTCGAACAAAACTGTTGTCCGAATTTGATGCCTGTGGCGAGAGTGTGGTCTCTTCTGGTTGTTGCGTCGTTGTTCTTACTTCTACTGTTGTCGTCGATTTAGTCGTGGATTCCTTTCGAGATTCGTCAGGGACGTTGATTGGTGGAGTTGATGGTATGAACCCGATGGTTGAAGGCACTCCGAAGGGATAAGGCGGCAATAGAAAGGTTGCAACTGGCGCTGCTGCATGCGCTGTGGCGATTGCAATAGCTACGTTTGGTTGAACAGCATTTGGTTGTGGAGGTTGAACGGGTATTACGTTCGAGGGTTGAACGAATACTGGCGGAGATGGTGTAACTCGAACCACTGGCGGCGCTGGAGCAACTGGTACCACAGGCTCTAGTGCTTGTGGTATTACTAGTCGATTGAACGTCCTTTCGAAGTACTGAGAGCTTGCTGCAGTAACCACGGGAGGTGGGACTGGTAGAGATTGTGAGGCGACGGGGAGCACAGAGACACCAACGCCATGTTCTAACGAGCCTAAGGCGAAGCCGCAAAACGCCGTCAGTGCCAAAACCTGCAATAAACAACTATATTGAATTTTCTTATCTTGTGATAAGTGGACAATTCCTTGTAGTTAATTAAATGCAAATCATAAACAAAATTTACCGTGTGAACCATATCAAAGTCTCCTCGCATGACCGCTTTTAAAATTATAATGCGGGCGCTAGAAATTGTAGCCCTGGCTTTTATATAGGTGTAACAAATTTTGCATTGTGGTGAGGCAACGTGGCGGGTGTAGCGGAATACCTAATGGTTCAATGGGTAAGGACAGGGACCTTGATGGCTACGAAAATCGTATTGTAACGTCCAAGGAATAATAATACACATGATGGGCTATTTGGAAAGTACTATCGATTGACAGTTACTGTAAATCAAGCAATTAACGCTATTCACCATGTCACGTTTCTTGGTAATGATACTTGTGTGAAGAAACAGTTTTAATATGTTCACTCTCTTTTACCAAGAATCATACTCTTGTTTTTGTTAAGTAATCAAATCATATCACCCCCTAATAATTCTGTACAACAATTTATTTGATAATATATTACGCAAAGATAATTCAGCAAGTTTCGTTAAATAATTATTTATCATATAAGGAATAAAATTGAGAATATTTTTAACAGAAATAACTTGTATTTATATAATGTATTCCCTAAGATGCCAGAAATAGATAATTTGAATTATGTACTTTACTATAATATGATATCATCAGCCTACAAGAGAAAATTAAATATATCTGTTTCGAGAGGTATCCAAATCTTCAACGATATCCCACGCGCTTTTGAAGTATAGATGTATATTTATTGCTGCTTTGGATTTTATTCTCTGACTTTGTTAGCCAATATAATAATTTACTAAGTACGATATTTTACATTAAGAACAAATATAAGATAAGAACTGTTCACTTTAAACTTCTTGAGGCTTTCAGTAGAAAGTTTTCAAGATTTTTTTAACATTAAATGTTAACAAAATTAAAAGTTTAACTGTTTAATTGAAATAAATAACCTATATGATTTTGTTGTCCACTTTCAAGATGTAGACCTCATTCGAAGGTTATCTGCATTGTTACCTCACTCTCATTATTTCTACCCCTAAATAGCAGTGTTCACATTGCTGTATGTGTGTGCGTCAGTGATATCCTGGCGATAATACGAACGTCTGTGGCTGGCTAGGCTGTAATAGCTATTACTATCGGACGTGGACAATATACATGTTTGTCGATCTAGTCTAATAAATAAAAAAACCTAAAACTATTTTGCTCAACAAATAAGTCAAGAGCAAATTGAATAAACGGTGAGTAGAAGTCAATTTAAAATAATGTTTTAAGTAAAAATTAAGTAATCTCATAGAATCGCTTTAAAAAAATATTATTGTTTGTTGGAAATAACAAAAAACAAATCGGCATTAACTAAAAACAATGTGCCATATTATACATAAAAAAATATTTTTAATATTTAGCCAAAAAAGATTTGTATAGTTAACATAGTAATAAATAAACAGTAGGCGCAAATTAATTTAGTAATGGGGGCTCGTGTGAATTATAATACCATGCTTGAAAAAGAAAACTTTTTCATAACATTCAATTATAGGGCATCGTCGAACCCTCGACGTCTAGGACTCTACTCTTCATACCTTGTTAGTTTTGAATTGATATATTCTTTGTCATTTAATACTTGAAATAATAAATCTTTCCTTTACCCGTCCCTCCACTCTTCCACTCTTCACAAAATTTGTAGTAAAGCCGCTTATAGCACAAAAGAAATTCATGGAATTGCGAGGGTTGGCGTAATTATTGATTACTTCACGGAATTTGTGTTTTATTTGAAATAATTTTCATTTTCTATGAGGTAAAAAAGACCAAACAAGGACTAGAATCCCGATTACCGAGAAGAACTCCAATTTGTCTGTGAAAAAATCCATGATTGATATGAATATAATGAAGTAATTTTCAAAGAAGGTGTTAAAGACGAAATTTCGCCTTCCCTCGTAGTTAAATGATTCCTAGTTATTTTGTCTAATTGTTTAATTTAAAATATATTATAAGTGAACGATTGATCTATTATCAATGAATATTCTATAACTTATTATTAAAAACTTCATGATACGACCGCCATTAACGCAATTGTCGTGGGTTCGATGCCGGCATTTTCCTAATCTACCCAAATAATATCTGTGCTTGGTTCGAGTCAGATCATTAACATCAGAGTAACATCATTATGTCTTGTTTTATAAATTTAAGAATAATAATTATTAATGTGACTAACATCATCGTACAGAATCTAGAAACATTTTATGTACACCGTAAAAATTATTGATTAAATAAACTATGTTATTTGGTGAAGATAAAACTTTCTATTGGTAAAATCACTTCTAAAATTGGTCAAATAATTTCTAAGTTAAATTGTCAAGCAAAAAAAGCATATATTTACCAAGCACAAAGCCCTTAGCTTACAATTCAGGAAATACTATTGGCTACTAAACAGAAATCCCAGGCTGTCTTTAGACAATATATTGCTTATATATAAGTGTATCATGAAGCCAACTGCAGCAGCCTCCAACCTGGAAATACAGACAATAACAGAGATTTCAGTCTAAAATCTTAAGAATAATAACCAACTCGCCTTTGTATATAAGCAATGAGAGGTTGCACCATGATTTACAAATTCCCACAATCAAAGGAAAAATTATGAAAGTGATGCCCAGATACAAAGATCGACTCGTACACTATGCCAAACAAACTTGCTGTTGACCTGATCAAAACGATCACTACGTTTTCAAGACTTAAAAGAAAAACGCCTCTGGACTTATGCCCTAGATTCAAAAAGGCATGAACATAAGTGTTGGTTCTGACCTACCTATTGCGTGGCCAAGTCACTGGATTTGGACCACAAACAGCTACTACAAACTGATACAAGTATTACTGAATATCGAAAGGTGACAGATTGCAGTAAATAAATTCGTTGAAAATAAATTCTAGCAATTAAAATATCAAATCTACCCTTTTCTATAATTTATTATACTATTAATCCGCCAGCTTCGCACGAGTTTTAATAGAAAATATAATATATATTCATATGCTTTTCCAAGACACTTTCTAACGATGAAAGCATTTGAGCCCAATCGCAACAAATAAAGAACAGCATATATTTCACATTACATCGTGTCTCGCGGAACAGCTATTTAATCGAGAAAAGGTAACAAACAGACTGACAGACATATGGTTTCATATAATAAGATAAAGCATACGTTACTCGTTAATAATGTATATAGGTGAAAATCTAAATCGGATAACCCCGAACACAAACTCACAAACTATGTATATAATATTATAATATGGATATACAAAAAATATACACAATAAGTGATACAATTTGAAGTGACAGTCGTTGTTTTCCGGTGCCAAAGAACGCAGTAGTATAAATAAAGCACGTGTCCAGCCGAGATTATTCAATCATCCGAGCGTTTTCGTCTTGTTTATAGGAGAAAATGTTTGATTACGTTAGGAACAAGGCGCTGGAAAAGTGTCGAGCTGAGGGTGTTCTCTTTATTCGCAGGGGGAATACAAGTAGATACAACGTGACCGATATTCATATTGAACTAGGTGGAGGTATAAAATTATGTCTTAAATAGACTACTTTCTCTACATTTGCGTAATATTTCTAATAGAAGTGTCGATTTAAGTGTATAACTTTTTGAACTTCTTATATTTTCTAATGGGACAAAATGTATCGCTGCAACTTTGCTGCTAGAATTCTAACAAAAGATTTTCCTTTTAATCAGTCGAAAACATTACTATTCTCGTAAAAAGTGATATCTTCGAGATGTGTGACTTTAAAATCAGTACCATATTTTTAGCGCTAGGCGTCCAATGTTGGACATCGGCCTCCCAAAGTGATTTTCAATAAGATCCGTTGCAACCGCCTGACCTGCAACCTGAGCAATGCTGCGGTTCTAGTTAGATCGTCTGTCTTTCTTGTAGGCGAACATCCTACGCTGCGTTTGATTTTATATGGTCCGTTCCATTGTTTGACTTTAATATACCAAAGAAAATTTTAAGTTGTATAGTTGTTAGCGTCAATTAATATGTTTTAATATAAATTATGTGCATATGTGTATAGATAAACTTAAATAAATCTGTCAAATTATTTCAATCAATTTTGGACCGTAAAGGTGTTCGTACTTTTTCACATTTAATTGAGGTTTGACATCTATTGAGAAATTTCGAAAGATTTGTATAGATCATTACTTTGTGTACTTTTAATTATTATCAAAAAAAATATAGAAAATAAAAAATAGTCTGTTTTATTCGATGGACATTTTTGTTGATCAGCGAATATGTTTTTGCCGTATATTTTGTATAAATCAATGAGTAGCCTTTATTGTAATAATAACGTTAAATTAAAAATTTTAATGTTCTGTTTGTAAGGTGAAAGTAATTTCATTGTTACAGTTTGGTTAATGTTATTACCATTTAACAAGTGCATTCCTTTTGCTTCATAAAAAATCGATTATATTTTTGTTCTTGTTTTAATTCCAATTTGATTCCATAGAAAAGTTCAATTAATTCGTCATCTTAACGTCAGATACTTGATTAACGTAGGCATCGGATGGATTGTAAAGAAAAAATTTTTTCAGACAAATATTTTTAGTTTTCTTATTTTCAATAAAATTAAATATGAGGGACCTTTTGTAACTTACGCTTGCTTGATAGTTTGAAAATAATCCATTTAAAGGTTATATTAGTCAAATTTACACTTTCATTAGCTCCACCTCATATTTATTATGTGGTATAGTATAACCAAACTTTATAAGGTTGTTTTAAAAACGACAATTTTAACTAAATATGTTTAGACCTGACAAGACAATAAAATATAATAAAGCTTATAAAGCATATCAATCTGATGTTTTAGTACATTTTTAATGTCAGTACTCTCTTCTAATGATATTAACCATCAATACCGTCAGTCATTAAAAAACTCGTTATCGCAATAGTGGATGAAAACGAAATAAATATACTGAAATAAACAATTTTTCTGTGCAATATAATGTCTCGGCTAAAAATGCTGTCTGAATAGACTTCGCTCGTCCTTTTGATAAATCAGCTATTACATTCAATCAGGAAACGGATATTCACCCAAAAGAATACAAATTCATAATGCGTATCAAATTTTAATCCATGTCACTGATCAGGTTTTAAACGGCCACGATAGGAGCGGTGTAGGGAGAAGCAATATATGGGGCAGAAATGTACGGAGATGCGGCGACTACGGGTGCGGCGGGCGCTACGTATGCGGCCGGCGCGGCCACGTAAGCTGCGAGTCCATTGTTGATGCGGTGGTAGTACTGTGAGCTCGTTGCGGTGACCACGGGAGCGGGGGCCGCGACCAGTGGGGCGCTGACCACCAGGGGTTTGGCGGCTGAGACAGCGATGAGGGCGGCAACAAGAACGATCTGGAAAATAATAATTTGTTAGAGTTTTGGATTATATAACTGGGATTTAATTTTATTGAGTTACAACGACCCCTTTAAATGAACAGTATGAAAGAAGCTTTTTAAATTGTAATAGATTAACATCGGATTAGTAGGTACAAGAGAATACTGATTTTAAGAGTAAATTTTTCAGCGATTATTGTTGAAATCCTTTAGACGCCTTTGTCTCCATCATTTAATTTCCCAATATTGAAATTGTAAAACTGTAATGGAGTCCGATCATAGAAAATATTATATTTATATTATAATTTAATATTCATGGTTTTTTTTTTGTTGCTTTAACTGAACGAATAATGCACTTACGATCTTGAACATTTTGATTGTTTGTTAGTTGTCTTGGCTGGAGCAGGACTCGTGCTGATGGTTGGTGCAACTGGAGTTTTTATACCGCGTCGCGCAAAGTGACGCAACTTCATTGCTTACTCGGGTGCGTCTCTGGCATTGATGTTGCGTGCTCTGAATCCCGCTTCATTTTAGATGCCCCTAATGTATGTCGCTTCTCGGAATGATAAACACATATATAATAGTATAGTTTCGTTGGGTTTTATGTTTTATTTTATTAATAATTGGTTTAAATAATTTAATATTTCCCCTCAGTAGTGGAAAATGAATAATTTGCAGTAAGATTAAAACTTGACTAGCCATAAGTAACTTATTCTCTTGGCTATATTTTAACCTGGACAACTATATAGCTTAAGTAACAGGAAAATTACAAACCGTACGCATTAAAAATAAATATTCAAAGTTTAATCTATTTTCTACGTTTCTAAAACAAATATGTTTCATACCTAAGTTTGCTAGTTAATAAAAAATAAAGGAACCATAGTTAGCTGGCTATAAGATCAAAGGCCGCTGTCTTCAAAATGCCTAGACATTTAGTAGTCCACGAAGATTTTTTCATACCATATAGCATGAACAAGCATCTATATCTATCTTAATTATATGATTTTAATATAGATGTAAAATTTTATAAGCGCCTATAATATTGAACTTTTCAAAAATTCCAAACATCTTTATTTAAAATCCACTACTCTCTGCTACTTTCAATTTTCTTTAAAAGTATGATATCAACTTATGTTTATTTCAAGAAGGAACTACTTACGGTATATTACCTATATTATTTATATTTTAAGAATCATGGTCACCCTTGTCAGGTTTGGTGTAGCCATTGCAGGATTAATCACCACAACCTACTATTCCGAAGCCAAATTTAAAATTTGTTTAGTCTACTCACACTTGGCGTTTGTGCTACATGCATATTTCTGGAGAAATGAAGCCGAGGTTTTAGCAAAGTAATATACAAGTATATTACCAATATCAATTTGTTATGTTACATACATCTTTTATTTATTCAACTATTTGCACATCAAAAATTCAAAAAAGTACATTTGACGGCTTCAGTGCCTAGTGGCATTATCTACCAGTCAACCATCGAGAAAAACGGAACGACAACAACAACAAAAGATGTGTGAATAGTAATATATATCTTTATACATATATATACATATATGAGTGGGAAAACAAGGGAGTAAGTCAAATGAAGACATTAGAATATATACACAGGCACATTTTATTCTTTTTTTATGTGGCAATTAGTTATATTAGTGGCTTTAAATGATTCATTTTGCACATGAATTTTTAATAATAATGTGTAAATATGTAATATGTCAATGCTTCTGTAAAAATTCAAGAAAATCATATTAGTTTTATTATGTTCTTTGCAACGTCCATATAGATAGATTATAGACCTCACTAAGACTTTTTGCTTAGAATAAATAATAAAAGTCGTATATATAATTTGTCCTACCTGAACCAGGGTGGATTGGCAATAGAAAAGTATTCTTGTCCGTCCCATCCTGTTCCATATAGGTTACACTGTTACAAGGTTACACAAAATAATAAGTTATTTTTTTAACATTTACCTGATAAAAATTAATAAAGATATTAACATATTTTGTCAATGTTATTAACAAACGCCACAAAGTAACTGGAGTTTCAGACAAAACATGTAATAAGTGAAATAAACCATTCTGACAGTCAACCGTTTTAATTCGGTTAAATAATAATTTTATTTTGTAGAGTTCATCACTAATACACAAATATTAAGGGCCAACTTTGATTCATAACATATTGTCGAAATATGAAAATATGTAAACACAACAACTTATCCAAAAACAAATAAGCTGCGGTCTCTTAAAGTAGAAGTTGCGTGCCCCCGTTGCGTCTATCACCAAAATTAGCCATATTACGAGATTCATACGTAATATGTATTCTCGTATTAGCGAGGGCGCCGGAGCAAGCCAAAGTCGACTAAATACGCAAAGCACAGAGTGAGCCGTGTAACCAATTACGCCGAAGTCCGACCACACACTTCAATGACGTACTCTTACCTTGCGGTTTGTGTGTGGACTTTGCTATTATTATATGACAAAAAGGTAGCAGATACATGTTTAAATTTGCTTCTCTTTATTCGGTTTTTGGGTTGATATACCACGATCGCCAAAAACGACAGACGGTGGTATATCCCTCGTCCGTTACGACACCTGCTGTAGAGAAGTATTCTACTCTGCTAGTATTTCGTGTTTAAATTAGCTTCTATAATTAAATAAACGGCTTAACACTTGTATTACAGACATCAGATGACTGAGGAATCACAAAGATAATACTTAAAGTACATATAAATTTAACACCCAGCAATACACAGGTAAAATAAAAACATTCATTATTTAGATATTAGGTCTGGGCAACGGTCGAACCTACGACCCTTGACGCTTAAAATAGAAATACTACCGAATACGCCATCGGTCTTGACAATTCTAATTTAGTAAGAGGTTAATTACAAAATGAGATGCAACCGTGTGCGCTCTATCATCGCATGTGTCTATGTTTAAGTTTTTGCAACTGTCAACTTTGAAGGACGATTCTTTAGCTTTCAAATGGTATAACTCTCTCAAATGTAAATGATAGTTACGTAGATGCAATAACAAAGCATTTTCCAACCTCTCAGTTTGGTTTGAATTGTCGCTTAGCAAATTAACAGACGTTTCTTACAATCCTATGCTCTACCCCTTAGATTTTAAAATTTTCTGTATCAGACATGCTATTAATTTGATGTATATTTGTTTTAATTTTATCACTTATATCAAATGAGTAGCCACTATGAAATTCAATATTGTAATTTCCACGAAAGCACTCGTGCCGTATGATATGTCTCAATGTGATTGTTTAAGACAGCCGAGTGCTGCGAGCGACGTCATTGTCACTGGGCATTATGTAATCTCAGTATGTGGCGTCCCTTCAGTTATTTGCGACAACGATGGGGTAACATATAGGGTCAGTAAAATATACAAAATAATATAAATTATGTATCAGCCTTTGAGACTCGTACACCTAATGAATCGTATACTTAAGTTGAATATAAATAATGGAAGTCATAAATTTGACGCATGAAATTATAATGAATCTAAAATCATACTAGTTTCTCATGATATTTTGGTTTGATCAATATTTAAGAACAACTTGTATTGTTATTCAGCTATTTTTTTTGATCAACCGAAGGTTAATCAGGTCAAATTTAAGCAGGGCGGGTATGGTATCTCATCCCCATCCTATTGTAATTAGGCTACGCTAGCTGCCTGTCGCTTCTGCCTCATCAGTCGCATCTTGACGATAATAATATACTTTATTGTCCACAATACATTAAATACAATGAAAAAAGAAAGAATTTGGAATTTATATGACAATTGGCGGCCTATATTTAGTTTAGAAGTAGAACGAACTACTTTAGAACAACAGTAAAAAATATGTTTGTGGAAAAATAGGTAACAGAGTCATTCATATATGCATTTCATATAATTGTATAGGGTATACAAGGTACTCGTCGAAACTACTAACAGTTTTTCTCACCGTTTATAAAATATGTGAGCAAATTTCGCAAATAACTTACATTTTATTGTTACTTAATACAAATAAACGATTTGCTCTTCTTTATTACTACAGGTTCCGAGTATTTGAAAAACTTTCCTGAGTAGCATTTTTCATAGAGATTAAAAACAATATAAAGACTTGAAATAACCAAATCAAATACATACAGGTGCGAACATGTTATGTTTTCGATTATTCGTTTGTTTATACAAATTTCATGAGAATATTTATGAAACGTTTACAGTAAAATAAGCTCCACGTGTCCGTCGGTACCTATCTTATATGCTCGCACATGCTTCATGACACAGTAAACTTAAAATACGGACATAAATTATTTATGTCTCAAAGACACAATACAATGTGATACATATAACTTTGAATATGTTTGTGCTGTAGACAGCATGATGTGTGCTGTAGACAGCGTGTTACACGGTGGTGTACCGGCGGAGTAAAATAAACTTCCTTTTGTACCAGCTGTTTTAAGAGGCGATTATATGTACCCGAAGAAGCGCAGCTTAACTATAACAAGGTGAGGAAGGGCAGCAACATCCTCGTCACTATGTTGCGCTCTGCGATTGCCGCCACACCTATCCATAGCGGCAATTATGGGCAGAAATCCCCCTACCTTAGGGAGAGGAAGCCTATGTCCAACAATGGACTTTCTATAGCTGATATGATGATGATGAAATACACGGTATGCCGATGCCAAGCATAAGTTTTATGAATTAGCTCTTTTTAAGGCTAATTTAATAGCTAAACAATTTTAAGTTAGAGTATTTGGAACAAGCAGAAATGCATTTGAGAGTCTATACGTTTGATACGTACTCATTTTATATCAATCTCACAGATTATACGTATCATTTTATGGATTGACATAAATATAAATCTAATGATTAAATTCTAATTAAATATTGTACACCTATGCCACATATCAAGGCATTTAATATACACGACATGAATAGAAAGTGACTACTAAACATAAAAGCGTACGTTGTAAACAGTCAGTCACTTAAGCTTTAGTTCTCAAATCAAGAATAAACAAGAAAATGTGAATAGTAATAAGTACTTCAATTCATATCACCAGATTTGGTGTCCCACCATTTTAGTATGAAATAGTATATAGGGGAGTACATTTAATTAGCTATTTTCTAGACAGAAGATTTCTTGACATACAATTTTATAAACGTTTTAAAACAATAGGCACCGCCATTACCTATTAAAAAAAATATTGTATCATTTATAACCTTATAAAAAGGAATCCAACAATTTTTCGATCTTCTAATATTATATAAACAAAAGTTTGAACAAATGGATGGAACAGATCTGAACCAAATTAGGCACAGAGAATGTTGTGTCTTAAATAACACAGCCTACATGTTATCACGTTCGCTTGTTACCATGGGATAATGGATAATGGCTTTGGCATTTTAATTTACAAAGGAACAGTTTCTTAGTCACAGAACGACATAGGTTCCTTCTTGAAATAATAAGAGTTCCCCAAGGACGAGATGTGAATTAGAGACCTCGCGAATAAACTCGCGGGAAGATAGCTAGTAGTTTTTAACCAAACTCAACATCATATCAGTCTTTTGCAGGATTTAGTCCTTCCAAGAGATTTCCAATAAGCCCGGTTGTATGCGGCCTGCATAAAGCGCAATTCTGCGGTATAATACGGTCTGTTATGAACCTTATATATATTCTTTAAAACCTACTCTCGCACAAATTTTACGATAAAAGATTCTCAATAAATTTCTTCTTACTTTTTTCCATATACTACAACTACCTTTCAAACAATCTTATATACTGGGCGAACTTAACAAAGAGCTGTTTTCAAATAAACAATGGCTCGGTGACGCAAGAGTGTGCCTTGAGAGGCTCGTGTAAACTACCAAGGATTCTTAGGAAGTCCACTCTTATTTTTCAGGAAACACGAGTAAGTAATTTTATGAAGTTAACATTTTAAATTGTATTATGTTCATTCATTATTCATCATAACAGACATCTGTCATGACTGACTGATCTCCCCGAAAAATGACGACTGACTGACGAGATGAATTCCCCGAAAAAGAAGAAATTGATTACTATTATTATATAAGTGGCAAAGTTGGAATGAAAGTATATTACTCAAATCCGGCTAAAAGACCTAATGGGTGTAGGCGAATCTTCGCAACGAGATATAACAATGCACGCGAAATGGCTTCTTAGCACGTATAATACTTTTGTCCGAAAAAGTAGGTACGATTCTCGCGTAACACATTTAATTTTGCTTATTCACAAAGTTACATTGGTCAAGATTGTTAACATTTTTATGTTGACATTTCATATGTATGTTCTTTTTATTAGACCCGGTCAACAAACAAACATACAGTCTGCATAATCAAACTCAAACGATATCTTAGTCTACAGACACTAGGATATCGCTAGCGCTTTGCCAACTTTGTGACTTAAAGATGTTATGTCACCCAGTTATTTCACTACCTCTCATCCTTCAACCGGTAACACAGCAATGCGAAAATGCCTATTTGGCGGTAGAAATAGGTGAGACAGGGTGCTGGTACCAATGCAGACGACCTATGTCTGACGGTCTACCCCTGTATGTGTAAGAAATACATATGTACTTAAAAAATAAGCATTTCTGTCCTAGAAAAAGATCTGATTTAAACTATTTATTAGGATCTCCATGCAATAAAATGTTCAGTTTGCTACCCACAGCAAGACAGTCAAAACGGGCACCTTCTTTTTAAATAATGGGTTTGATATCACAATGAAGTTTTTATTTAAAACGTTTCATGACGTTGCATTTTCAAACCTACCACTTTTTTTAATCCATATTCATACTACGAAACAAGTTTTCATTTGTGGCTGTTTCAAGATTGCTTGGTACAATGTGACTGTTATGTTAAAAAATCCGTTTAAAACTGTATTTGTTCTTAAATTTCTTTAATCTCTAGACTGGCTCGAAATAACTTAGGTAAATGGCGTTGACTCCACTATTCATTCATTCAATGTTCATTAAAATATATACAATGATTGTATTATGAAGAAACATGAAATAATATAACGCAACAATCTATTTTAAATCTTCTACCTTTTAGGATTATTCTATATTATTTCAATTTACCCTCAATTATATACACCTTTAGTTCAAATTTAACACATCATGAAATAAGTTAAATGTAACAAAATGTTTGTATAATATAGTTTTTAGACACAAGTATATATGTTACTAAAATGTGTTTCGTAACAAACACCCGCCGGAGGAGAACTGTTGAAAGCCTGTATTATAACAACGTCAAAACATTTATCACTGTTATATGTACTTTTAGTTTATCTGATTTAAATTTAGTCTTACTTATTAAATGTTAAAATTAGAAAAAAATATCCGCGACCCTGCCAGGATTCGAACCTGGAATCTTCTGATCCGTAGTCAGACGCGTTATCCATTGCGCCACAGGGCCCATGCGGAAACTTGTAAAAATAAAAAATAGTAAGGGTATTGAGAACAACTAAGCGTTAAATGCTTAAATTAGGTATTTACTGATAGTAAAACAAATAAAATTAAACTGTTGTTTATTGTGAACTACACTAACAAAATAATACTGCACATTAGGGAAATGAAAGCATTGCGTGAAATATTAATAACAATTAAAACATTATGCGTGCACAATTATACTTAATTTAAACAAATCCACATCCTGAACACTAATTAGGTTTTAAATGTATATTGTTTGAATACATATTTACTATTAATTAAATTAGGTAATAAAAAAATTCAAAACAAAATCTGATCACCGGTTTTGTTTGGCCTACAAATTGCATTAGCAATTTTGATTCTAGTGAATTAGATTTTCGGTTATGTAGTACAGAATCAAGATTTATCGAAAAGCTGCCTATTATCAAAAATATGATTCAACGAGTGATGCAATTGCCATATATCAGCTACACACACTTGTATACAATAAAAAATATACTTAAATAAAACTTCTGAATTTATTATCACAGTCAATGGGGACAGTAGTGCAATGAGGTCTTAAACAGCCCGGACCCAGTACAATTTTAATGTTTTTTTTCCTTAAGAACCACTAGTTAGCACTCGAACTCTAGACGATATCTTAGCCGTATTCTGTGCCTCCTATGTTATTAATTACAATAATTTATCTTATCAGCGTTTGTATATACATTCCAATGATTATATATGTATATTATCGTCCTTGCAGTTTTATGTCATGATATAATAAAATTGCTATTTAATTAGATTAAAATTAAATTATTAATTGAGCCTCAACTTTATTATCAACTAGATTAAGTATTTGCCAGTTTTATTTATTCAGACTTGTCTACTTGATGTATTTATCAAAGTTAATTACTATAATATACCAAAAATATTTGTTTAAGTCATTGTGTATAAGTATCCTTATTATTGTATATACTAAAATAGTAAATGCGTGAAATTGAGTATGTCCACAAGCATTAAAGATTAAGCTACACAGATCTGTTAAACATTTTATAATCTTAAACAGCAAGCAGTTGATTTGAAAATGGATTATAAATTAAATTTAATTGTAATGTATATATTAGGTTTAAACCAAAGAACTATTTAACTGTAATCATAATTAAGTCATCTAGGCATAAGCTGCTGTACTTACGTCTTGATGTTTTTTTATGGAATTTAATACGATATACTAGGACGATTGTTTTCTTCTCTTTTAATTTGATTGTGCCTAATAGGGTTCTTAACGTTTTTTTTTAACATCAAGCTTTTCTCTATTTCTGTCTCATTACTGCAAGATGATTTATCAATAAATAATTGAATTGAACTACCTAACTTAATGTTTGACTAATAAGGATGTAATGTTTGACTCCTTTCTGGTGGCTCGTTTAACGAACCTGCATTAAACTTAATTTTAAGACCCATCTAATGCTCGTAGACTTCTATATGGTAGACCTAATTTAAATGTTTGATATCTCTTATGACCTCGTTAGGACATCAAGGTCATCAATATTATAAATATTATTGAATATAGTACTTCATTTTCTGAATTAAATTGGTTGTGTCTATTAATTTTGACGATTCCAAAGTGCTTGAAATTGGGCCTACTTGAAAAATAATATTTTGATTTGATTTGATATTAATTATCACATGTCACATGAAGTACACTTCACATAAAGGTCGTCTGCATTGGTACCATACTCTCACCGGTACCTTCTACCGCCAAATAGCAGTGTTCGCAATGCTGTGTTCCGGTTTCGAAAAGCAAGATAAGCAGAGAAATTACTGAGTAATGTATCATAATATCTTTAATTCACGAGGTTGGCAATCTAGTAGTGTTATTTTTGTGATATTACAAGCATCAATAGGCTGCAGAGACGCTTACTATCACGCGCATTGTATGCTTGTTTGTCGACCTGGTGTTATAACAAAAAATAAAAAAAATATGTAGTTCTAGTAGTAGAAACTGCGATTTGAATAGGTTGTACTTATTGTTGTGAAATAACAGGATACCTTGTTAATTGTACTATTTTTGTGTCATTAATCTAATTTTTATAATAATTATTGCTTGGTAGATATTTTTTTTATTATTCTTAACAGCATAATTGCAGGTAACTGCAAGGCAGACGGTATCAGCGGGCTGTAATAGACGATGAATAGTTTAAGAAAAAAAAAAAAATTTTCTAACATTAACGCGTTCATTACACACAATATAACTGCTTTTTAATGGTTTTAAAACGTGGTTTTGAAGCCGTGAAAAAGAAAATCATAATAATTTGTGTTTTACGTTAGAAATCATTTAAAAGTTTTAGCAATTATAGTGCAGAAGAAGTAAAAGATATCTGCGTTTCTTTAGCTATCCAAGAAGGTGAAATAAATAAGTATTGTTACAATTCTCAGTCTAAGTAGTATATATTATATCGGTAGGTACTCATGCATTTAATTTATCATTTACGATTGACAGATAAAAATTTACAGATAAAAACACTGTGAAACACTGTAGTTTATGTCATAAAATTAATAATGGTTTACAAGTATAGTATAGTATAGTTCTAACCGCAAAAAAAGGAAAAGCTTTTTAAGGTAGGGAAAGTTTTTGCTTACATTGATTTTGATACCCATAGATGCAAGGAAATAACGTACAAAAGATCTGCTATTAGCAAAAATACGTGTAGCTACCCATGTATCCGATGTATCAGAGTGAAGTATGACCTTAGAATAAAATGTTTTGCCATTGTCCTGTAATTTTGCCACATCACTTGGTGATAATCTTGCGACGTAGCAACCGTGTTATATTATTTGTCTATGCATTAGAATAAAAATGGGCAAGTTCTATTCAAAATGTAAAATATGTTGTACATTCTTTCTCTTCCTAATCATTTTTTGTTGCCAACTAAATCTTTACTGCCATGCACATGATGTTTTAAGTAAACATGTTTTTGTGATTTATAATGGATTCCCTTTAGTATTTATTATTGTTACAAGAAAGTAAGAGTAAAGTTGTTTACGCGTGCAAACGGGTATTCACGTGACAGAAATCACGTTTATCATGCTCAAAGCGTGATCTCGACAAATCAAGGGTTAATTATCGAAGTTAAAAGATATATTTTAATTGCGACGGTTGTTCGATTGTTCTAAACACAAAATGCGTATAATAACGGTTCAGTTTTCGTAAACTTTAAAAATATCATTATATAAATAGCTACTAGTAACTAATACTAGCAGCGCCCTACGGTTTCAACCACGTTAGGTTCATACTAGCTTCGCACTCCGGTTTTTTTTAATTATTAAATATCTTTTCTTAGTACCCCCCATACGTTATAAAAGGAACCCCTGCACAAAATTTCTAGACTCTAACTTATAGTTTAGGCCCTGCGTTAATATGATATTCAGTCAGTCAATTTTACCTATATATATATATTTATTTATAGATTAGTTTCACTTTAAAAGTAGCGACAATATTTACAGTGATTTCACGTGAATATCAAAATATGATCTATATATTTTTGTAATATGTTCGAGATCGCGTCGTCATATATTTACTTTTTATTGTACACCAATAAAAACAACACAAGAACATCCCAAAAGCATGGAACATATAAGTATATAATAATAAAAGGTGGCCTTATCGCTAACACCAATTGATTAGAGGCAACCTTTGGATTGAGAAAATGATAAAGTTAGTGGTAGCTTGAAGAGTACCTACTTAATAAATACGTACAAATTAAAAACAAACATTCATACATATGCATATATATATAGAAGATATACATATACATATAGTAAGAAAGTTTGAGTGACAGATAATACTCTTTCACCATTCTCTTAAATATAGAAATAGAACGAGCAGATCCCACTTCAAGGGAGATTGCATACCACAATCGTACGGCATGAGCCGCTAAGGATAGAAGGTTGTAGAATTTACAGTAAACATTTGGAATAATAAGTAAAATATAATTATAAATTTTCTCATGATCCTAAAGTAGAGGTAGAGTAGAACAATTTTTTAATAAATCCTCACAAGAAATTCTTAAACTCGTCCTGGTCCTACCACAAATATATGCGTTTTACTGGGGTTAACTAGGCAAGATCATAATTTATAACTCTTATATTAACATCTAAGTCGATAAGAGATGCCGAAAAAAGTAAAAAAAAAAAAAAATTCTTTCATATTTTAAATATATTCTATTTATTTATTTCACGTACAACGTATTTCTCTTGAAATATTATCGCACACTTAAATAATTGCCACTCATATGCCATTTCAGTGCTATTGAGTAAGAACAATTAACATTTGTTAATTTATAATAATTACGACTGCCGGTTATAACTTCCAATAGCTTTTTGTTATTCAAATGCTATTATGCCATTATTTACCTAATAATAACATAATAAGTCCACAATGTCATAAAGAAACCCGCAATGTGTTGAATTTTGGATTGTTACATATAAACGTGTTTGGCTTAATGTTAAAATTCGGATCGATACAAATTATAATTTTACTAAGGATATTGTTTAATACATTTAATATTTGCAATGTTGATAAACAAAAATAAACACAATTTTGAACGCTTACAAATAAACTTAGTAAAACGGAATGATTATTTTACTAAAACAAAGTTTTTGTCACGTGTGGTTCACAATTGAAAAACATAATTCTGAGGCCTTAGAGTTATTTATTTGCTATTTTTAACATATCACAATAAATACTGAGCGTGGTCAATTGAAAGATCCGTGGTCATTGTGAGCATCAGCGCACATAGTAGGTGTATGGTGAAGCGTACGTGTATGAAGAGTAGGCGTAGGGAGAGTACGCAGAGTAGGCACTGTACGCGACTGGCGCAGTGTATGCTGCAGCGACAGGCGCAGTGTACGCGGCGGCTACTGGATATTCCAATACAAGAGGCTTAGCGGCGGCGAAAGCCAGAAGAGCGGCGAAGAACACCTGAAAATATAATAAAGCAAAGTTGTAGTTTCGCTGTCGATATGAAAGTGTCCTTTTTAATCAAATTTAAATAACTTAAATAATAAAAACTTTTATCATAAGCAATATTACATTTGACGTGGAGTACCGGTGATGTATCAGGTGTCGTATAAGTATAAGAGGTGATATATAAGAGGCGACTAAGGCATGAGAATGGACAACAACAATCCCGCTCGGCTACTGCTGCTGCACATCCTCGTCCCGTTGCATTGGGCAGGCGAGGTGGCAACCGCTAAGCTACGTTTTGCGATTGCCAGTGGCCATGTACCACGCCTGCCCACTGCTTATATTATGGGTAAAAATCCTCCTTTCCTGAGGAGACCATTTTTCAGCAGCGGACTTCCAATGGCTGATATAACGATTATAATGAATATAACATTAACATAGTAGGAAATGCTTTTTTTTAAAGGAATTGTGTACCTAATTATATATCACGTGTTTTTATTATTTTAAGCCATTTAATTATTTATAATTAACAATCGCATATGAAACAATATTGTCCTTACTTTGACCTGTTCTTCCAATTATATTTTAGAAAATTGAAATAATAATATAAGAATACTCACGTATTTGAACATCTTGGCGGTTTAGTTTGCTGAAGTGTTGACACAGGAGTCAGTAAAGTGAATGCGACGTCCATCAGGGAGCATCCGTTTTTATACGGTTGTCATATCATTGCGATGCTGTTTATGGGCGTCGAACCGGATAACGAGAAGAATATCCTGCAATGGTCGTTAGTATGGCGGTCACGCGCGGCCTTGCGCGGCCACCGAATATACTGGATCATGGACATTTTTTGGATTATGTCTAGAAAGATGGTACTTACTGTTCATCTAGTCAACCCGTCGGCACATTTAGATGTTTAACGATCGTCTTTTATTTAGCTTACACAACCCAACGCAACGTACTACGCCGAAATCCTGTATTTTATTAAACAATAACCTTTTTTTTAAAGCAAAGCTTGTTTTGGCTTATAATTGTAACATTGTTTATAAAAAAGTAATTTGTGATATGGAAATGAGTAAATATATTTTAGGTTCTTCTTAAGTAATACAAGTAAATGATATTTGAATGTCTTGATTGTCAAATTAAACTAACTGCTTTTTACTAAATGCATATGGATGTACACACATGTATATAAAATTAAAAAGATATTTTGTTATATGTATCGATATATAACAAAATATCATTATTTTTAATAGCTGTCTGTTTGGGCCAAACGGCTAGACCGATTTTGATAATACTTTCACTGGCAGATAGCTGATATAAAAAGAAATAACTTAGATTATATAACATCAGGCTACGACTTATAGAAGCGAAGCGTTAAACAAAAATGAGGCAAAAATGGGCGAAAATATACGCTTTGAAAATGTTCGTTGCGTGTGCTGCTTAAACAGTTGAAAATACGCAAAAATAATGTTAGAACGCGGTCAAAGTCGCAGGCATAGCTAGTTTATTAATAAAGATTTTAAACGTGTTTAAGTGACAATCGAATAATTCTAGTTACTTATAATTTAATCATCATTAAAATCAAATACATAATGTGTACTTGACAATGTATTAACATACAACAACCCTAACACATTCACAGAATGAATTGAAGTAACGTCAAAAAGGAATAATGAATCAAAAATATTTGGATCTCTTTTAATCAGCTAGTCAATTTAACATTTGCTAAGATTGGTTTGGTGTTAATATTTAAGTCTGTATTGTCGCCTGCATGGCTATCCCCTTAAGATGTTCCGTGACCGCAGTGTACTTGTCGGTATGACCTTCCGGATCACGATAATAGGTCGTCTATGCATGTGCCGTGGCATAGTGCTTGGCACTATGGATGCGAGTACCGCCAGAAGGAGCAGAAACCACTAAACAAAAGAACATTACATTTTATTGATGGATTGATATGACAGAATACATATGATCAAATCACTGTAAACAGGTTAAATATTTATATAAAATTCTATATATATATCCAGGTAGAAGATGTACAGAATTAGATAGAGATTAAAGAAGGGCCAAGTCAGAAGTACCAATAATAAACGAGCGTGTATAAAAGGACTAATGCTTGTAAGGGGAGCAAGAGGAATACCAAGATTGTAACAAGTAGAGATCTATAGTCTCAGCCTACTGCCCATGGGACACAGGCGTGATGTATGTATGTAAAATTAATGGTATAAGCATTACTATTTCCAATGTTGAGAATATTATAAACTTCTTAGAAACTATACAGTACTTGGTTAATCTCGAGAACGTTGAATAGAAATGTAAAAAAGTTAAATAAACTGTTTTAAAGCCGTTGAAGAATAGCTTTATTATGTTACATGGTCGATAAAGTTTACTTGCTTTTTCATGTTTTACTTACTAGGCCTGTCTGGTGACAGCAGACTAGTTTTAAAATAGGTTGTTCAAAGATTTTTTTGTTGAAATCGCTAGATGATTCAATGGCTCATTGTGATCTTCCCTCATACATGATTTTTTGTATAGAATCTATCCTAATAAAAAGAAACTATCCATCCCGGTAATTTGGTTTTGTGTTCGTCGTTAGGAGGAAAGGAAAAAATAATAAAAAAAGTTTTTTAGTTTCAGTAATCTAAGATAATTACTTAAATTAAAACAAGAACATACACGTTTTAACACATTGTTGTTAAAAAAGATAGTATTTGACAATAGTAAAATTCAAATTGTTAAATAACTCTCCAACAAACGTGCCTGAATTTTTTTTTTTTATATAAATTCCCACTACATCTCATACATTGACCTGACTCCGTGGAAAGTCGCTTAAAGCACTTGTGTTACGGACGCCAGACAACAGAGGAATCACAAATATACTACTTAAATACATATATTTTACACCCATACACAGAGCAAACACAAATATCATCATATAAATATTTGCTCTGGGTGGGAATCGAACCCACGACCCCTGGTGCACAAGACAGGATCACTACCATCTGCGCCATCGGGCCCGTCAATCAATCGTTACAATTTAACTATAGAATCTGTGAAGAGAAAGTTTATTAAATTAATAATTGTTTCTGTACGTACGTCTAGGCATTTTTAATAATTTCTCTGGAACAACGTAACCGACTAAATATTGAAATTGTTTTCGAGATCAGTGTACATTTTTTTCTTGGAAAATATTTACAAGAAGTCACATTTTCTAAAAATATATAGAACAAATAACAAGTGACCAAAAAACTTACGAATCTTAAATGCATCTTGCTAGAGCTGTACTAAGGCAGGATAGTCTTCAGTCAGTCTAATATACCCATATTTCAATTACGTGATTAAAACTTAACACCCGTGGCCTTTTCTCTGCGTGATTAAAAGCTAAAACCCGTGACGCTCTTACTAATGATTCTAATCGAGCCAACGTGTTCGAACCTCACGTGCTACTTGTCAGAAATAGGACCCTCAATATTGATTCATCTCTAATGCTAATTATTAGCGATTAAAAATAGTGTTGAATTACGTATTTTATATATTTCAATATAAAGGATCAATCATGAATTTCGTTCAATTAATCTACAATATTTGGATTGTGGGTTATGATATATGTTTTTTTGTATTTGTAAAAATGATTAATCGGAATATGCTCAGAATAATTACTCCATTAAAAAATTTTGAGCACATTTTTATTAAAAATTACATTAAAGGTAACGATTTCTTTTATAATGCCCCTGTTATCTCAGGAATTATTCTTAAATAACTCAAAGTGAAATTTGACAACTTTGCAAATATTAATGAAAAAATATTTAATAAATATACCGTAATAACGTAGCATATTTGTAACGTTCGTATGTTTGAAAAAATTATATGTCGAATAATTCTTTGATGAGAAATAATACCATTAAAGGTTTAAAAAACGTTCAATCTAGTTTAAAGTGTACTAATATTACATGAATTTTTCGTTAGTTATTCTACAAAGAAAAATTAACATATTATATATATATATAAATATATGTAGACCATTAGTCGGCATTTGTTAGAAGCTAGGACATAAAGTTTACTTTAATTTACTAATTTTCTACTTAGTTAACCGAACCATGAATTGAATTTAATACATTTCCTTTCACCTAATCATGTAATCAAATTGTCCAAGCAAAGGCCCAGTGAGTTGTGTTGATTTATTATTCGAAGCATGGACATGAAGGATGTTTCTTCATAGTCAGTGTCAAATGCAAAGGTAAACGTATAAAAAGAAGTGTATTCTAGTTCAGAGCATCACATTATCACTAACATTCAGTGAACTTCTTTGTCTCGAAACGAAAACAAAAATCAATATCAAAATGTTCAAACTTGTAAGTAAAATATGTTTTAAAGCCGTTAAGAAAGCATCCTTATACTGTGAACGCAAAATATAAAAAAAAAAGACATAGTTCTATCATAAATGTATATGTAAATCTGTATTTATAGTTTATAAGAAAAGTTATTGAAAATAATTTTTAATGTTTCAGTTCATCTTCGCCTGCTTCCTGGCCTTCGCCGCCGCCAAGCCCGGTATCGTGGCTCCAGTGGCGTACACCGCCGCGTACACTGCCCCAGTAGCGGCCGCGTACACCGCCCCAGTAGCGGCTGCCTACACCGCTCCTCTGGCGTACTCAGCATACACCGCTCCAGTTTCTGCGTACTCTGCCTACAGCTACGCTTCCCCGTACGCTTACTACCTCCGCCGTTGAAATCAAATAAGACTATTATAGCCGATCTGTGATGATATTGAAAAATATATGTTTATTCTCTTATCAAAGTACAAGATTTTATTTTAATTAAACCTCTTACAAGAAATTCTCAGTACTATTGGCCAAGGTCCAAAGACCGGAAAACCATTTTTTATGATAGATCAGATTTTAAAGAAACGCATATGAAAAGATTATTCCATGAAATGGTTTCCCCATTGTTTTACTGTTGATAGTTAGGACTTTTACTGTCCTGCATTAACGCTTACTCAACCACAAAATTCTCATCTAAAATATGTTTTATAAAATAAAAATAAATACAAAACAGAAACAAGTTTCAGTTTAGAATGTAAGTTTACATAGACAAACAAATCAATTTAATAATCTCAATGTTAAATAAAGCACTTTTTTACTAGTATATAAAAAAGAAACTGATAACTACTAACCATTTAGTTATCAGTTTTTAGTTATTTAAATTATTTTTTAGTTATTTCAAAATTTTGTAATACAAAGTCTTATTAGTAAGTAGTAATGTAATATATAGTAAATATAGTTATGCTTCAATAATTAAACCAGCGATTTCGAAATTTAATAGTTTCTGGTTGTTTACTCGTTTGATTCAACGATAATACGAGTAATTTTTTCCAAAATTTTATTTAATATGATTTAGTGATCGTCATATTTTATTTAGTTAAAGAAAAAGACGCAGCACTTCAATGTATAGAACATTGTAGAGCTCCTAAAAATCTTATAACTATACTAATATTCTAAACGTGCTAGTGTGTCTTGGTCTGTCAATTTGTTACATTTTCACGGATTAAATCTCTCGGATCTCTTTCGCGGATCGACTCTATGGTACAAAATAATTTCAGCCAAAAATAAATGATAAATAGATTTTATAAAAGTCTAGCGTTCCCGTCCCGTCCCAAATTGCCATCTGCGTTGATCGGAAGAATTTTCAAGCGGTGCAGATGAATTCTTCGTGCTTCGAGGGTTTCATGTATGACCAATATAACTTTATCCTATCCTAATCTTGTATATTTATATTTCTTCATGCCAAATTTTATACAAAATAGTTTTTCGGTTAAGACATGAACGTAACAGACAGTGCAACACACTTTTACTATTTACAATTTAAGTATGAATGGATTGAACGTATTCATTCATTCATTCAGTAGCAAAATTTACTCGCGACATATTTATGTAAGATCTCCCTATTTGTAAATACCAATAAAGATATTTGAATACTAATGTACTTTGTCATTTTATGTTTATGTTACCTCTTGCCGTGAGGTACTGACGGAGTTCGCCGTGAGGTACCGGCGGAGAAGAATAGTACCTTCTACTGCAGCAGGTGTCGTTAGAGGCGTCTAAGGTACCGAACCCGACAAATGGCGGTACATACATCCGAAACAGCTCAAATGCACAGGGCGGGTATAGGCAGCAATATCCCTTGCAACACGCTTGCCCAGCGCGGCAATTATATTTATTATTATATTAATTATGTGCAATAAAACTCCTTTCTTGGAGAGGCATATGTCCAGCAGTGGACTTTTGATAGCTGGTATGATGATGTTGTATAGAGCAGATAAGTATATATTTTATAATAATCGTTTTAGTACTTGATTTAATATTTCAAAATGAGCCCGAAGTTTTAAATACACTATACAGCTACAACACGAACCTATTATTCTTGGGAGTTGATTACATCTCGTTTTTATTTATTTGATTGATTTCGTACCCTCAAAGTTCATGAATAAGAATGCAAGCAAATTACTAGTAAGATTATGTAATGCATTACAAACCCTTGACTTACCAGAAAACATTTACATCATGCAAAAAGCGGCAATTTTTAACACCTGCCGTATTGTCCAAAAGTTCTTGCAAGATAATACTCCTTCCCACTATAGGCGACAATAGGCGACCTTATTTATTTATTTTTTTTATTTAACTTTATTGCACAAAATGTTACAAAATGTACAAATGGCGGATTTAATGCCAGATGGCATTATTTCCCAGTCAACCATTACACACAACAGAAAAAAAAAATATATATATATATATAGTGGTGCAGGCAATATATATATACAAAATAAATAAACGTGGCTTACATATTTATATAAATAAACGCAATAAATGCATATGATATAAAATATATATATATATATATATATATATGTATATATATATTAACGTACATCAGAAATAGGGTTATAAAGTCAGAGAAGCAGCATCAGTAAATAAAGTACGGAGACAGCGTTTCAGGATAAATTTGTTTGGGGATTGCTTAATATTCAACGGAAGCTCGTTCCAGAGTCGTATAGCTGTCACTCTAAAAGAGTTTGTCAAAAAACTAGAGTGATCAGAAGGAGTTAAGAGCGAAAGAGTATTAGAAGAACGGAGATTACGTTCGTGAGAGGAAGAATATATAAAGCTTATAGCGCAGGGCGATCTCTTCCAGGCAACCTTTGGACGGAC
Organism: Heortia vitessoides; assembly: GCA_020976665.1. Taxonomy (NCBI): domain Eukaryota; kingdom Metazoa; phylum Arthropoda; class Insecta; order Lepidoptera; family Crambidae; genus Heortia; species Heortia vitessoides. Next base: position 9,091,207 of record JACJUM010002971.1, read on the forward strand.
ATATAAGAAGATAATTATGATAGGGCAGTTAAATGTGTACTACTAATTTATTTATAAGAAGAAAATAAAGTAAATAAAATAATAATAATAATATTTCTATATAACAGTAAATACAACTTATTTTTTTACAAAATAAACACTTAAATATTGAAACGTTACAGCGACAGGGAATGCTCCCTCACCATCATTTAATATGTTAAATCTTTGTTTGTTATGTATATATATAATTCCTTATTATGACTTTGTCATGTTCACGCTTTATTTAATTGTCTGTCAGTTATTACTAGGGAAAAGCTTATACTTGCTATAAATAAGTAATTATGTACTGTAGAATTTTAATCACTGAAAGACTTGCATATATTTTTTCATGTATCGTCTCTTTGTTATACAAGCTATTGTTCTGTCCTCTTCCTCTTACTAATCTTAAAAGTCGCGTTGTGTTCCTTGGGGACACCTATGAGAGATATCTGAGATCGTCAGAGAATTTATCACTCAAAATGCCTCTGCATTCCACAAGCTTCTATAGCAAATCCTTTACAGTTCAAGCTGTTCGTTTGTGGAATGCGCTCCCTCTTAAAGTGAGATCTGTTCATTCTCTTTCTATCTTTAAAAGAATGGTGAAGGAGTATTATCTGTCAGTTTGATTTTGCTTTTTGGTTCTGTCACTTTCCTTGTTCTGTAACTTTATCTTTTATATGTATTTTAATGTATGTGTATTATATGTATATATGGATGTTTTTTTATTATGTATGTATATTTTAAATGCATCTCAAACTACCACCAGATTTAAAATTATTTCTATCCAAAGATTACCTGTAAAAATTTGCATTAAGCGATAAGGCCGCCTCTTGTACCATGCATTGTTCTTGTGTTGTTTTCATTGGTGTACAATCAAGAGTATATTATTATTAAGTATAGTAAAGTCATTTATAGATTTACTTGTTCATATCTATTTTAAATAAAAACTATTTTAAAAAAAGTAATGTTTAGTATACATATTTCTAATGACTAACTATTTACTTTGCTAACTGCGCTAATATGGTGCAATGAGTTTAATTATAATTCAACGCACGCCTGCCAAGGATAGTGCGTACCCAGTGTCAGATCCAAAGGTAAACGTATAAAACGAACAGAATTCTGTTTCTGTGAATCATATCATCACCTGCATTTAGGCAAGCAACTAGTTTCAATAAACTAACAAAAACTTCAAGAAAATGTTCAAGCTGGTGAGTATATAACAGTCAAATGAAAAGTATTGTAAAATACTTTTAATTGTTTTGATATCTTACATTGTCAATTTATGTCCATTGTAAATAATAGTAACATTCATTTGATTTAATTAAAAATAACTTTTCGTTGCTTATTTCACTTTTATATTTGACAAGGTAATTGTTCTGTAGAACGACTTTCAAAGAAAAGTTGAGGTTTTTTATTACTGCAGAATATCACTGTATATTTATCATCATCGTCATCATACCAGCCATTGGAAGTCCACTGCTGAACATAAGCCTCTCCAAGAAAGGAGGTTTTTTGCCCATAATTGCCTCGCTGGGCAAGCGTTTTGGCAATTGCAGAGCGCAACTTATATACCGACATCTGCCGGCTCTGGTACCTTAGTCGTCTCTTACGATACCTGGTGCAGTGGGAGGTACTTTCTATCTATTCTGCCTGTACCTCACCGAATATTAATAACTATAATTTAAATATATCCATGATAATAAACTGGGGCCTCAATTTAGGAACGCATCTAGTGTGAGCTACGACAGTTAAATAGTATTTGTATAAATAGTAATTATTTATTTATTTTCTTTCAGTTCATTTTTGCCTGCTTCCTGGCCTTCGCCGCTGCCAAGCCCGGTATTGTGGCTCCAGTAGCGTACACCGCCGCGTACACTGCCCCATTAGCGGCAGCGTACACCGCCCCAGTTGCGGCCGCGTACACTGCTCCCTTGGCTTATTCTGCGTACACCGCACCAGTCGCTGCCTACTCCGCATACGGCTACGCTTCCCCGTATGGTGCTTACTACCTTCGCCGTTAATTTCATGATTATTAGATAAAATAAATTATTGATACACACGAACTTGTTTTTTATACTGTATATTTAGTATAAATCTTTAGTACGACTCCCGAATATTATTTAGTAGTAGTAATTAACATTATTTGAAATATCATTATTTGAGTCGAATATTTTATAGAAGTAATTAACAGAGCCCGTGACTTCATCCATGTGGAGAAGTGACTGTGGGCGGTATAGAAACTTACAGGATTTATTTATATATAGCCGTTCTTGATAAATAGACTATCCAACACAAAAATAACTTTTAAATCAAGCTAGCGGTTCCTGAGATTAACGCGTTTAAACAAAGACCTACAGATAACATAGTATTGTGATCAAAAAACATATAAATTTAAAACAATTTTATGGAAATATGGCGGATCTGTCAACACATTTAGTAATGGCCCTATCTTGTGCGCTAAAGGTCGTGAGGTTCGATCCCCACACAGTTCCATCATTAGCACTGTGTTTCTCTGTGTTTATTCGGTATATAGGTTAAATTAACATAAAACATATAACTTAATGATTAGTGTTACCTATTTATGTTATATTAATATAAATGTTCAATGCTTTATTTCCAAAATGTGTATAGACTTCATCTGTGCAAACAAGCAGTCGTCCTTCCCTGTTTCTATTCCACTGTTCCTATAAATATTTATTATAACCAGTATCAAGTCTCTCACTAGCAATAATAACGAACAGATAAAGCGTCAACAACTATTTCGTAAGGTATAATGTTGGACGTTATCATAATTAGGACACCTTAATACAGTATAACAAAAAGTTTAAATATTGTATGGCATTCGCCTCCGACTTTGTCTGGAGTCAGTCTAATTAAAGAGGTACACTAGTGTAAGTAGTTGCTCAGGACTTCTCCTGCCATTTTGCTTGAAGGATTCTATATCGCATAAATAGTTAATATTCATGAAATATTCTCGCTTTCGCTTCCGCCGAAAACTTGAAACAAGCATAAATAAGGCGGACATATCTTAACCAGGTACAAAAGGTATTAAAGAAGGGCCAGGTCAGAAGTACCAAGAATAAAGCGGCGTGTATGAAAGGACTAATGCGCGTAAGGGAAGCAAGAGAGTTATGCCAAGATCGTAACAAGTGGAGATCCTCTGCCTACCCTGATGGGACACAGTTTTGATGTACGTAGTCTAAATAACTTGTACATCAAGGCAACACAGATTTGAGGATTACATTACATTGAAGATTAAATAAAGTTATTGTTTGTGTAAAATGATTAGTTTTGTAAAACAAATAACAAAAACACTTTTCTCAGTTCGTACGCTACGGTCAGCGTTGCCAGACATCAAATTTTTTTGTAAGACGTCACAATTTCTAACGTAAAATTGACTGTCCCGTCCCACGCATTTTCGTTCAATGTCGGGCAGGCATTGTGACGACATTTGGCTTTCATAGGTATACTAACTACCCACTATAATGGGAAAACACTTGTCTCTAATAATATCCAATTACGAACCGATGCATCCAAGAGAAAAGTTTTAAAAATGATGTCTGTTTAATAGAGTAAAATATTCTACATACAACGAGATTTTTCCTAACAGATACATATCTCGATATAATTACTTATTATACAAAATAATTCGTTTTTTAAAGAAATTGAGTTTGTATAAAAATTGGTGACCTAAAATAGGGTTGTATTATTTACAAGTTTTCGTTACACATTTTAAATCCCGATTACAGGGAGACATTTGTTACAAACACTTGTTGAATATTTAGAAAATGTCGGTCTTATTCCCAATTATTCGCATTTATAGTTTGACCAAAAATGTCTATTTTGTTATTGAGAAATCATTGAATACATAATAACAATGCAGTTTTTTATTATATCCTTTTAAATTATTGATTCACTCATTATATCACCATTTTTGTCCTTGACAAATACAATTTGATGGAATAAAAGTCTGATAAGAATTGGTGATAGGTTTTAGAATTCCTGGGAAAAAATAAATAAAGATACATACATACTTATATCAACACGCCTGTGTACCATTAGGGTAGGCAGAGGTTATAGATCTTCATTTGCTACGAGCGTTGTATTGTTATACGATTCCTGTTTACATATTTCCGTTTTAAAGATCTTTTTTTGGTAAATATCATATAGCCTAGGTTACTTCAAAGAAATGAAGCTTTCTTTTAATAAAATAATTTTCAAAATTGTTTAGTAATTTTTGACTCTACACGTAACAAACAAAATGGACAATTATATCCTCTTTATAATATTAATACAGAATAATGTTTTTTTTTATGTATCGCGAATGAGTATGATAGTCATAATATATAATATAATATATAAATATGTTTTTACATTACATATCTAGGACATAAATTCCGCTGGTAATTGTGTTGATGAATAAAAATAATTGTTTTGATTTATTATCTGTACATTTATTATAATTTGTCATATATTAATATCAGTATTTGATTTTTTAAGGATATACATAAATATATATAT
>JACJUM010002971.1:9095845-9123926 GCA_020976665.1 Heortia vitessoides
ACATATATTTAAAAAACGTCTTATCAATGGCAATTAAGTGTTTATATACAAGTAGACATGTATTATTTTCAGAAGTTCACTGTCTATTTGACTGGCTATGCTAATATGGTGCAATTAGTTCAAATTATAATTCAACGCACGTCAGTCAAGGATAGTGCGTGGCCAGTGTTAGATCCAAAAGTAAACGCATAAAACGAACAGAATTTCAATTTGGTGGATCATATCATCACCTGCATTCAGGCAAGCAACTTGTTCCAACAAACCAACACAAACGTTAATAAAATGTTCAAGCTGGTGAGTACACGACGACGGAATAAAAGAAAAGCGATTGTGTTTTGCATAAGTATACTCGAAACAGTATTTTTAACATCTGCTCGTTAAAAAAAATAAACAACTTTTTAAAGGCTTTTTTTACTAGGTTTTACCTTGGTTTATTTAACCATTTTTATATTGGTTAAGTATTTCACTTACTTTATAGAAGCCGTTTTGTTATTTACTTTAGAATATTAATTGTATTTTGTTAAAAACTGTCCTGACATGCACGCATGATGTCGTGACCATGAGAAATATAGCTCAATTAATATGTATATACATTTTTTTTTGAAGATACATGTATATTTAGATAAGTGACAATCTTATACACTAAACAAAAAGTGAAGGTTTTGGAGTATGTTATCAAACCCTTGTTCTGCTCATTTAAGTCTTTCTAGTCAAAACTATATACTGTACTAACTTTCAAATGCAATAAATGCAATTATGTAACTTTTCTACACTTACGTTAAAAAAATAGTCAAATGGTGTTAAAAGAATTAGTAATTATTTATTTATTCTCTATCAGTTCATCTTCGCCTGCTTCCTGGCCTTCGCCGCCGCCAAGCCCGGTATCGTGGCTCCGGTGGCGTACACCGCCGCGTACACTGCCCCAGTAGCGGCGGCGTACACCGCCCCGGTAGCGGCCGCGTACACTGCTCCCTTGGCTTACTCCGCGTACACCGCACCAGTCGCCGCCTACTCCACATACGGCTACGCTTCCCCGTATGGTGCTTACTACCTCCGCCGTTAATTTCATGATGATTAAATAAAATAAATTATTGATTGCCATAAAAAATCCTGTTAAAATACAGCTCTTTCAGAAGTTAGGAAGAACATAAAGATCGATAATTATATTTATAAAAGTACCGTATATCATTTTACTTTATTTTTTATTAATTTTACTTTATGCTTTTTATTTTGTATTAAGTAAAAAGCTATTAATTTGGAATTACAAACAGACACTTCAATTTTTTATATGTATAGATAAGTAAGTCACCCCTACTGCATCAGTACAAAGTTGTTATAAATATGAGTGGTCCCCAACTACACTCACAAATACTTACGGATTTTCTGATCAATGTCAGAGACATTCAATTACAAGCTATAGATTGCGACATATTGTTAAAATCTAGGTGTTGGGTGTCAGTTGACAACGCTTGCAGTAGTCCATGTTTACATTCAACGTCATTTAAGATCAGAGGACAGGAAGTATACCATTTAAATAAAGTGATTTATATTGCCTACTTTCGTTCACATAGTTATGTCTAGCAATCTTACGGCTGGTACAATAATAAAGATGATGAAGCAGATCATTTCAGGCAATTCTTTTTAAACCATAATAAAACTATATACCTACTAAAAAGTTAAAAATATAGTTCTTAGTCGCTGCTAAAATTTTTTAAAGCTTTTCAATTAAAATTTAAGGTCGCCTGCATGTGATTAAGTTAAAAATAACAAATACAGATAATATCAAATTTTTGTTGCTCTTACGTTTCCTGTAGCCTATTGGTGCTGGCAGAGTAGAATAGTATCTCTCCCTGTATCAGATGTCATAAGAGACGGTTAAGATACCGGTACTGATAGATGACGATATGTCCATCCGAGTAGTATTATACTAGCTGATTCGATAGACATTTTGTCTTGCTTAACAAACTAAACTGACAATCTTATCTCTCAATTTGGATCAAACACCACACAGTAATAAAAAAAAATCGGTTCAGTAGTTTAGAAACTCATCACAGACAAACATCATGACACGTAAATTTTATACATAACGATAATATGTTTTTTTTACTTGGTTATTTTGTGTAAACTTAAAAAAAGAATTATTAAACTAGTTTGTTAGCCTGAAACCGATAGCACGTTTTGTTTTTGTATTGTTTTGATTAGATTTTAATTAATATGCTAACTGCTGGTTTTTAGATGTCCATATATCAAACTGCAAACGATCGTCACCAACCCTCTGAATTGAAGATGCAATGTCACATTTACAATGTAATTTCACTGCCTCTCTCACCCTTCAAACCTGAACACAGCAATGCGTACACTGTTATTTGGCGGTAGAAATAGGTGAAAGTGATGTACCGATTCAGACGACCTTTGTAAAAGGTCTACCTCTAATGAATTTTCCCTGGTTCCTGTGCTGATAGCAATTTTACACTACTTAAGGGTCATAGCGTACATTTTGTATAGACAGGTAGTGAGTTTTTTTGTCACAGATATTGATGGCTAACTTATGGAAAAGAAATGATAAAAAGTTGTATGGTATAATTTTTGAATGGATGTCAGGCGTATTTCAACTATAGGTCTTTGTTTTAATCTAATTTAAGTTTACTTAAATAAGATTAAATTTTAGTTCCCTTGGATAAGAGTATAAAATAGTTAATAAATATTGTATATGATTTTAATAAATATTAATATAATAAGAGTTTGATATTACTATATTTTATCATTTTATAGTTAACTGATAATACTATAAAAACGTTATGAATTTGAAGCAATCAGACATCAAAGACGTTAACCTTAAAATATTCTAACCAATACTCATAAGACAATAAAAATTATGATTTATGGAAGTATCAATAATTTATTTTATCCAATCATCAAGAAATTAACGGCGAAGGTAGTAAGCACCATACGGGGAAGCGTAGCTGTATGCGGAGTAGGCGGCGACTGGTGCGGTGTACGCGGAGTAAGCCAAGGGAGCAGTGTACGCGGCCGCTACCGGGGCGGTGTACGCGGCCGCTACTGGGGCAGTGTACGCGGCGGTGTACGCCACTGGAGCCACGATACCGGGCTTGGCGGCGGCGAAGGCCAGGAAGCAGGCAAAGATGAACTAAAAAAAAATGAAATAAGTAATTTTCAAAGCATCGTTTCCCAACGGAGATGAATAAAAAAATGCGTATAAGAGTCCCATCTATTGCTGTAACTAAAAAAAACCATTATTTAAGTAGTGTACATTTTTCGGCTAGATCTTACTCCAATAGCGAACCATTGTTGGTCAGTTATCTATATATAAAAAGAGCTCAAGGATTCTTTTTTTTAAAGTAGAAGAGCACTGAGTAAATGTTTTTCTAAATTCTCCCTCTAAGGGGTTAAACGGAGATGCAAGTTGAGTATGAAATTTGACTGTTTTTAAAGTTATTTGAATGAAATTTAGTATAAAAGTCTTTCAATTAAAGTTATGAGACATGTGTAAAAAAAAACGAAAATCATCTCTTTAGGAATATATAAAAGGAGGTGCAAGTATGGAAGTTTTAAAATTTAACGCGGGTAAAACCACGGGGCATTGCTATTTGATTATTACAACAAAAAACATAATATATTATCTTATTTATTCATACTCATCATTGCACTTTACTCACTACTATGAGTTAGTTATCCATGAAAACGGTTTCCGCAATGTCAACGCATCGAAAATATAATACAAAAGTAATTTAAACCACATTTTAAAGTCGTTACAAAATGTAGATTTATATTTAATCTACTCTTTACTGAAGCTATATTTACTATCAGATTATTTTAGGATAAAGCGTAAGTAGATTTTTAATATATTAAGTAGATATTCTTATCCTTATATTAAACCTTTGTATTTCCTCGTCCTATACTTACCAGCTTGAACATTTTGTTGGTTTGTTGGAACAAGTTGGTTGCCTGAATGCAGATGATGATATGATACTCCAACTCGCATTTCAGTTTGTTTTATACGTTTACCTTTAGAACTGACACTGGCCGCGCACCTTTAACGAGCATGCGTCGAATAATAATTGAACTCATTGCACCATATTAGTAGTTAGTGAAATTTATTGTAAGATTTAAAAAAAAGACGTATATATTTGCGTTTTAATTGCCATTTAATTTTTATTTATTTCCACTTTACATAATCTTATATATTAAATATAAGTACAATGTAAAATTACGAAACTTTTTTTTACATATTATGTGAAACCATCAGTTATTTTTATTAAATGCAAGTGAAATTATATTCTTATGGGACTTGTAACGAAACTTGTAAAAAAAAATCACATAAATATATGGTATAAGGAGTATCGAATTCTCGTATAATTTTATATAAAAAATGATTTTTTTCTTATAAGACCTGGTCGACAAACAAGCATACAGTCCGCGTGATATTCAGCGTCATTGCAGCATATAGATCGTCCTAATATCACTTGGATAACAGAAGCGCGTCCCCAAGCGTGTAGCTTGAAGATATTATGTCACATTATTAAGTAATTTCTTTGTCTCTCGTTTACCCTTCAAACCCGAACACAGAAATGAGATTTAGCTGTAGAAATAGGTGAGAGTGAGGTAACACCGCAGACAACATTTGTATGAGATCTACCTCATGTGTACATTGTGTATCTTCTTATATATATATATATTGTATCTGGTAACTAAAACATCTGAAGCTTCTAATCGGAAAAAAGTGGACCGATAGATCTCTCGCATTCTGCTGCATCGACATCTAAGAACTAGAAAAATTTTAATCTAATCAGAACAATATAAAAGACAAATATGCTATCAGTCTCAGACTAACTAAATAGTAACTATTTGGTTAGTCTAACCCTATTTCTGATGTACGTTATTTTATGTATATATACATACATATATATATTTTATATCATATGCATTTATTGCGTTTATTTATACAAATATGTATGCTACGTTTATTTATTTTGTATATATATTGCCTGCACCACTATATATATATATATATATATATATTTTTCTGTTTTGTGTAATGGTTGACTGGGAGATATAGCCACCTGGCATTAAGTCTGCCATTTGTACATGTTGTAACATTTTGTGCAATAAAGTAAAACAAATAAAAAAAAAATAACTATTTTTAGTGTTTGTCCGGGATAAACTTTTAAGTACTGAACTAATTTAAATACTTTTTTGCTATTGCACATAGCTTAATCCGACTTGAGAGATAGAATAGGTTATATCTGAATTTATTGTCGCAATATTTTTTCACGATAAGCAATAACAATAAGAAAGACAGGTATATATATCTAGTATAACTATAATTATCTTTCCATCCAACCTATCGCTAGGAAGAAAACATAAATGATTAAAAATATATATGTCGAAAACCAATGCTTTTTACTTTTTTGCATCTACTATTTATATTCGTGAAAAATAGGGTCACAAATGAAATGCAAATTTCATGTCCACAATTAAAAATTGACCATGGCCCGTGATTTTGTTACGTTTGTTTAACCTTTTGACCGCAATATACGGTAGATATATGTTACTAAGTATATTAATTTACGTATCAGTAGCAACAATCAGTAGTGTCGTCTAATGGCTCTATTGATAGTGTTCCTGTATTGTGCACCAAAGGTCGTATATTCGATCTTCCCCCAGGACAAACATTTGTACAACAACTTTTCTTTAAATACCGCTTGACAGCTATTAATGTAACGTGTTTTTAAATTACATCAATAAATTATTATTATTATATAAATAAATTCTCACAACATATCATAGATTGACCTGACACCGTGACAAGTCGCTTAAAGCACTTGTGTTACAGACATCAGACAGCAGAGGATTCACGACTTAAATAAATATATTTTATACCCAGATACAGAACAAACATAAATATTATCATATAAATATTTGTCCCGGTGTGTTGTTTGGCGCATTAAGACCTATCTACTATCTGCGCCATCGGGCCCGTCATTGTCTTAATTTTAGGCTGATTTTATATAATATACTTGAACCCTATGTAATGTAAATCAATAGCAGATTAAGATGCCAAATACCATAATATCAATACAAATCATAGTCATAGGGTGCCAGCAGGGTAGAAAAGTGACAACACCTGGAACAGGGGAGTTCCCCTGTTCCAGGTATCGTAAGAGGCGACTGAGGTACCAAAATCGACAGATGGCGATGTATCTATTTAAAGCTGTGAAGCTCAAATGCAGAGGGTGAGAATGGGTAGCAGCATTCCCTTCGCGAAAGCTGCGGTCTGCGATTGCCGACAAGCTTACCCAGCGCGGCAATTATGGAAGAAATTTTCCCTTTCTTGGGGAGGCCTGTGTCGAGCAGTAGACTTCTAATGGCTGATATGATAACGATGATGAATACAAATAACTCATATTATACTACTACATCGACATCTGTCATTCTAATTAAGCTATATTTTAAGGAGTATAGTTGTATTGATTGTTGCGATGGTCTAAGTTGCGACAAACTGCTAATTTTTAACTAAGGGCTATATTTGGTTATGTAGCACGCTATAGACCCTAAATTTTAACGTGGGTGTCAATGCCACCTGATAATAAAGGACCTCATAAATAAAATATTTTATTTATGAGGTCAGTATTTTACTCTTCATTAGAAAATATAAGTGTTGCTTTTTATTTAATTGCCTATGGGTTGGAAAAATACTAACTTAAACCTAAATAACTTTTCTCAATTTAGTAAAAGTTTATTATGGATCCAATACCATTATTTTTTCTACATATTAAGTCCATGTAAACCTCAATAATAAATAGTCTAGTATTCGTCTACACTGGCCTAAACCACCAATTTCGCACTGGTTTTTCTACCATATCAGAAAGTCATTATAAAAATTGGTTGGATTCATTTCAGGTAGTAATACAATTTGGTTGATTGACAACTTTGAAATAAGAACAACTATTAGGTAAAAGGGTTTCTTTTTATATCTATCTTAAAAGGAAATGTAATAAATATCATCGAAATCACTAGGTAAGCGTATAATTCAATAAAAATATCACATATTTTGGGTTATTAATTAACGTCGCAGGTAATACGCAGAATATGGCGAGGCATAGCTGTACGCGGAGTAGGCAGCGACAGGAGCAGTGTAGGCAGAGTACGCTAAAGGAGCTGTGTACGCGGCTGCTACAGGTGCAGTGTACGCGGCTGCTACAGGTGCAGTATACGCTGCAGCTACTGGCGCTGTATACGCAGCGCTATACGCTAAAGGGGCCACGATCCCGGGCTTGGCGGCGGCGAAGGCCAAGAAGCAGGTGAAGATGATCTGTTAACAAAGTATATAACTATAAATAATAATTCACATCAATTAAAGCACTAGAGTTGTGAACATCAAACAACGCAGGAATCAGAAATAAAAGCCACCACACATAATTAACACCCAGACACAGATCACAAGTATTTATAATAATAATATTATTTATATATTTGTCCTGGGTGGGACCAACAAATCTTAGCGGAAACGATAGGAACAATTACTTTGCGTCATCGAGCCTATCTAAATTATAAATATAAAATGATTAAATAATTAAAATTGTACAAAAGTGTTTGTAGAAAATATTTCTATCTGTTTGTCACACTTTTACGGTTCAACCAGTTACCGGAAATGTAAAATGTAGACAGTATGAACACTAAAGAATAAAGTATATTATCGCTATTTGTGATACGGGATCGCAATCCCGTGGGATTGACTACGAAAGTCACCTAAAAAATGGAAAATGATAATTAAATTTAAAGTACCACCACACACATAGCTAATGATTATAATTATAATCTCACACTTAAAATTATTCTGTAATTAAGAAGTCTTATTTAATTATGTACAGTAAAACATATGTTAACCCCAATAATAAGCGAATAGTCTATTATCCTATTTGTTCTAAGACTTTTTTTACTTACAGCTTTGAACATTTTGTAGTGGGTATGGAGGGTACCTGGCGGAATGCACAAGAGAATGTGATACCAGTTTAAGAATTACATTCGTTATATATGTTTACCTTTCGTCTAAGCGGCGTCTCGGCTAATGGAGAAATAACCTTGCTGTGCGTGCATTGAATACTTAAGCGTTAGTATATAGTTCGAAACATGGCTTGGTAGATTGAAATTACTTTATAGTATATTCATAAATTTCGCACTTTATGATTTTTTTTTTGGGAGAATCCGAATTCCTTTATAAAAATAGTAATGCCACGTCAAAATCGTTTCACCCTATTTAATACATTTGGAGCCTATATAAAGATATAAATATAAAACAATAACTAGTTTATTTCTTTTTAATATCCTGAATATTTCATAAGCTTGGTTTAACTAAATATAATTTGTAATAGAAGCATTAAGCATTAGCCGTAAGGTTAAGGCAGAGTTGAATAGTACCGCCCCCTGTACTAGTAGCCGTAAGAAGTGACTAAGGTACCAGAACAGGCGGTATATCGATCTACAATAGTGTGGTTTAAATGCACGGGGTGGAGAACAGAATCTTTGTCGCGAAAGCTGCGCTTTGCGATTGCCAACACGCTTGCCCAGCGCGGCAATTATGGACAAAATTCTTCCAATTCAAGAGACTTCCAATGTCTTATATGATATGAATAGAAGCATTAGCTACTATTGCTTATTATACTATTAGTAGCTCACTATCAGATGTTACACTAAATATATCTTGTAACAGCAATCAATAAATAAAAACTATTGATAGCATAAGATTTCTTGGTCCAAATATTTAGTGTTGGCACTTGATAGTGAGCTGCTATAACTATGAGTCACAAGTTCGTGGCAAAGAGTGCGTGTTTCAAATATTAAGAAGGTTGAATTCGATTGAACTAGGTAAGAATCCATTGCGAAAATGAAAAAGTGCTTAAAGTCATGTCAGTTTACAATACAATACGTTTATTTGCATAATACAGAGTTACTTTATATAGAACCAAAATATTCCTACAATTTTGAGGATGTTTGGAAGTTTGAAATTTCACGGCAAAACTATTCATTAGATTGTAATGAGACATCACGATCATATATCTCATTAAAAAGAATACGTGTTATTCTTTTTATAGTTGTATAGTACAAGGACCTACCTACTTCGACTGCTTATAGGCTGCAATTCCTAAAAAGTACAGGACATTCTGGCCTATGGCCGTTACTTTAGATATAATATGTATTTACACTGATAATATTTAAACAGCACGCATTGTATTATGAATTCATGTTTTACTCACAAAATCCGTTTTTTAGGTAGCCACCATTATAACGAATTAGTGGATAACATTGAAATTTGGAATATAAGTTTATAAAAAAAAATAGCGACCCACTTCTGCTTCAGGCGGGTGTAATGAGGATAAATAAAGTTATGGTGGATTATCTCTTAAAGATATGTACCATTATGGACTTTTCTGTAGACTTTTAAGGTGTTTAATATTACATTAGACTCTCTCGTCAGGTTCAGCCAACGTTTTCAATGTAAACGAAAAAAAGATATGACATCACATTGACTATGTAAAAAATAAAGCTTATTCATGTGATACTTGTCTACGTACGTATTATAACTGTGTAATAAATATCTCATCTGTTGTCGACAATGCAACAACAGTCGCCTCCGCCGAAGTCTCCCTCGATTTTAATATTCAACTACTTTTAATTCGGTGCACGCGACGCAAGCTTGTTTCTTCATAGTTAGAAGTCAACGTTTACAAAGTTAAACGTATAAATGAACGGGTACTGTTAGATGGGATATCACATACTTGATAGTGCTCAAGCACAGTTTGTTTGTATCTTCAAAAATAAATAATTAAATAATAAAAATGTTCAAACTGGTAAGTGACGAATTGCGTTGAAGGCAACCGTGAATATTATATATAGTTATCTTTTGCATTTTTTAAATAGTATGGATTTATTAGTTAAATTATTATGTATGTAATAGGTTTGCCTCAGTTTGTATTCATCATCATATTAAATATATCAGTATGTATTACTTCTATAGTTTACATAGACGAGTTATAAAAATTACTATAAAATATCTATTGTTGAAATAAATTAAAGTGTAGTTTCATTAGACCTTCTTTTAAACAACCTTTATGCTAATAATGTTTACAAAAACTGGATTTAGACTTCCATAGCTACCGGTTTACTTATAGTACTACCTTATATATAGATTATATGCTGCGGCCTCCAAACTAAAGGGGACTTTTTAAGTTACTAAAGAGAGCCTCCGTAACCATAATATCAGTAGCACATTTATGGACCCATAGTGGTTTTTTATTTTTTAGATTTGTTTTTGGGGTGAATTTGTATATATGTCATGATTATAATGTACTGACGTATTATCTTGCTTCCTTTTTAGTTCATCTTCGTCTGCTTCCTGGCCCTTGCTGCCGCTAAACCAGGAGTATACGCACCCTTGGCGTACACGGCAGCGTACACCGCGCCGGTGGCGGCCGCGTACACGGCCCCAGTGGCGGCGGCGTACACAGCGCCCTTGGCGTACTCAGCGTACACATCACCTGTTGCTGCCTATTCTGCGTACTCTTACGCATCTCCTTATGCAGCTTATTACTTACGCCGTTGATTCTCGACAATAGCTAAATGTAATTTGTAATTATCTTATAATTTATGAAACGAAACTCCATTACCGTAACAATTTCTTTCCAAGATTTTTCTGCTTTTCCATCATATCAGTGTTTTAATAAATCTTATATGATAATATACATATGTAAAAATAAGATTCAATGAAATTATTTTAGAATAAACTAAAGACTTTCAGTGAATGACGAATCGCTTGTTGGAAATCCCTAGTTATTCTAATATATTTTAGGAACTTACATCATTAACCGTAGCAAAAGTTAGTTTTGAATAAGAATGCAAAATGTGTCCGTTTATATTTGCATAACAAGTACAAAAATACTGAATATATACAATTAAAATTGATATATTGTATTGACTTATATAATTACCTGGAGACAATATGTGATTTGAATTAATATAAAGTGTATCAGAATGAGTAATGTAGCGCTGTAAAGCCAGTCTTTTGATATTTAAGACAAATTAAAAGAAACACCATTATATCAGCTATAGGGTGTCCACTGTTATAAATAGGTGACACAAAGAAAAAGGATTCTTGCGCGTAATTACTATAGCATTGTGCTTATAAAGTCAGGTGTTGGCTCTGGTACCTTAGTCGCCTTTTGTGACACGTAGGACTGAACTCAATACTATGTAGTCAGTGAGAGGAACTGAATATGATAGAGTTAATTTATTCCTTGCAAAATATCGCTTTAAATAAAATAACCCAGATCTTCGATTCCTCTCACCATTATATAAATATTGTTAATTTTACATTATAATGTACTTTTTTTATGATAATGTAACTAATACATTTGATAGAAAACGGCCAACCTCATAACAACACTAATAGACCACATAACACAATAAGAACCTTCAAGGATGTTAACTCGAACATTTAAATTAAAATATCAAACTTAGTGGAAGTAGAATTTTCCACCTATTGTATTTCTGACCGAGTTCAATTCTATTTCTAAACTGAAGTGATAAGCAATTTTCTTTGATTACCATTTAATAAAGGTATTACACTTATAAATTGTTTTTTTTTTCCTATTTTTACTTGATATCAGCCGAACAGTGTAGATCACATGTATTATGTTGCAAGTAAAAGAAAAAGAAAGTTATCATATAGGTGCATCAAATAATCTGAAAAAAATATCAAAATTTAGGTTGTTAGATAATTTAAAAATCTAAAATTTTGACAATAATTGAAGAATAAAGTCGATTAAGTCGAACTTATAATTACTCGGAAAAGTCTTAGTATTTACTCGGAAAAAGATCCAAATAATTTCAAACTATAATTATTTTTTTCTATAGCAAAAATAAATATTTGCTTACTAATTTCCGTAACGTACAAAGGTATAACATTTGAACACAAAAAAAAACAGAAAAATCTTGTCGTTTATTTGAATGATCGATTTGTAGCAGAAGACAAGCGCATGAGTCGGTGTATTATCATTCCAAATAGACACCACAAGGTTGTTTTTCAAAAGAAACTTGAATACAATAGTAAACGTATAAATTGGACCGAGGTTTTGAGAAAATTATCAGATTCTTGTCAGCGTTTGCCGTTTTCGTGTGACCGTAATTTCAAATCAATATGTTGAAGCTGGTAAGTAACATTGTTTTTATTGTTTATTTGCTTCTTAAATTATAATTCTGCAAAACATTTTTAGCTTATTTAAGTTCCAAAAAAAAGTCCATACATGTTACATAGTTTTATCAATAGAATCAATTTCAGTCTTTTTTCGTAATAATATATAAGGCAGTTTAATATAATACAAATTATTATTTTCTTTTTAATATTTATTCCAGTGGTACAATTTTTTATGTAAAATGTACCATATTAATGCTTTGAGTACGCATGGAAAGAAAAATTTACTAAGGACTGTTGGACACGATATACGATAATTAAATGCTGGCTTCTCCTATCACAGATCATCTTCGCCTGCATCGTGGCTATTACATCAGCCAAGCCAGCTATCTTACCGCTGGCGTACAGCGCGTACACTTCACCGTTTGCAGCGTACACTGCGCCAGTCACTGCAGCGTACACTGCGCCAGTCTCTGCAGCGTACAGCGCTCCTCTGACCTCTCTCTCCTACTCCGCATTCTCCGCTCCACTAACTTACTCTTACGCTTCTCCATATTCATATTTCATTTGACGTCACCAACCGAACGATCGAAATAAAAATGATTTAAATAACTATTTTATCTTGTATTCTTGCATGTCAATTCTTACTTTGCAAACGTTTAATTTGTAGTAGCAATTAAAGGAGTTAAACTATTATAATTTAATTTATACAATCATCAACGTAAATAACGGCTTATTGGAAATAGCCTCGGCATTATTAAATGTCGCAGGATATTATGTACTCGCAATGCAAAAGGTCTATTTACGCTTTACTTTATGTCTTAACTACCTTGTTTATTGTGTTTATTTTATTTATTTACTTACTCGTTTCCTGACGATATTTTATGATATCTAATTTATTTATCAGGAATTTTCAAGAAGATGGATTATTTGCATGTATTCTATGAATTATATAGTTTTATTACTAATCGTCTCATGTATTACCTGAACATACTTATTTTAGACATTTCTATTCAATAAAAAGTCTTTTCCACAGAGAGATTACATTGTAATAAATGATTTAATTCATACGAAATAAACTTACAGAGTTCTATAGAACTCATCCATAATTTTCTGTTTAGCTTTTCTTATATGTGATGACAACTGTGTGAAAGTAGTACCACACAAAAATGTTAATAAACAATAAATGAAACCTAGTACAACCAAAATAAAGACAATTAAAAACAAAACGTACTCTAGCTAGTATTTATCACGATGGCTTGATGTATTTCCAAATATTAGAAGTTTCTTAAAATTTAGGCGAGTTTTAATGCTATTAGAAATTAATTTCCGTTCCGTAACAAAACATTTAGTTTTATGTTAACTCGTAAATTTTAATTGACATCTACAGTGATATCACGAAATTGTGAAATATTCATTATTCAAATTGATTGTAATAATTAATTCAATGTAATAAAAAAAGTATATAAAAAAATCTGTAAACAACCTCTATATAGACGGTCGGATTTGAAACCAGTACTTTTAAGCATAAAGGTTACTGATCATTTGATAAGTCACCTTCTTTACATCTCTTCTTTTTTACGCTGATCAAGTATTTCTAGCATCGTCAGGTAAAAAGTTACAAAAGATAATAACGATTATGCAAGATTCCTTGAAATGGCATGGTATGACAGTGAATGTAACTAAGACAAAAGAGATGGTGATTGAAAAGAAAGAAAGTATGACAAATTGTGAAGCTGATCGATGACCTGAAAGTTGAACAAGTGAAAGAGACTGTGCACCTGGGAAGTGTTTTTACAAGAGATGGGTAGTACGAAAAAGAAATGAAATAGAAAGCGAAAGTTAAAAATAGTGTTGATGGAGCCTTTATGCTTTTATAATATGCTTTTATAATAACTAAAGATGACTGAATGTTCATGTGTGTTGGTTCAACGTACACTGGCATATGGTAATTAATGTTGGGTGTGACAAAAAAAGTACCCGAGTAGAAAAGATGTTCTATATTACATTCACTATTGTGTATGTAATATAAATGTATATTTGTTTGTTAAAATTCATAAACATACTTTTTAGTATAGAATCATCTCTGTACTTTTTCTCATACGTAAAATACGTATACTTATATAAATTAATTAAGAATATTTTTTTCTGCATTATTTAAGTAATATCCGTGTGCCAGTCGCAGAACTAATGCGCAATTTGTTCTAGCTACCGAAACCAATTAGTATTAGGTTAGGTTAGTGGTAGTAATTACACTCTACACATGTAAACCTCAAATTTCGGAGAAGTTGGAATATAAAATTCTAGGTTAGGCCAGTAAATAGTATTTCTCTGAGGTATACCTTTTTTAAAACAACCTTTTTACCTAATATAGAATAATTTATTATTTAATACAAAATAAATAAATATATGCGTCTCAAATAAATTGGTGAAATAAATATAACTTTTCACTTTAAACTTAAACTCGTCTGAGGCGACTAAAATACCGGAACAGACAGATAGCGCTATATCTACCCAAAACAGCAAGCTCAGTTGCAACTGGGTGGAAATGGGCAGCAGCATTCCCATTATTAACCTAGGCTCCGCAATTATGGGCCAACTTTCCCCTTTAGTAGACGTTCTAAGGCTGATAGGATAATGTTGAGTTTTTTGGTTTTATGTCTTGAAAAATGCATAAACTTATGTTAAATATTTACTAGGAAAAATTCAACTTGCCACAGGTATCAGACGGGGTAACGGCGGGACGGTGTCACATCAAAGAGATAGGGCTGATTTCTCAGCACATTAGGAACAGTAGATAAAATTGGCGTTTATTCTAAGATCTCGGTGGCATAATGGTAAATGGTGAAAAGGTGGTAAATGAGGGTTGAGTACCGCCTGACATCTGTGACAAGTTGTTTTTTTTTCTAGTAATTATTATATTTATTAATAATATTGATTACGCTATCCACTTTATTTTAACTCACCAGTATTTATAAAGTGGTCAATAACACAAAGGTTTAATCTGGAATTAATGTGATAGAAACGAGATCATCATGCAATATTTGCAGAGTAACCTAAATGACAAACGAATTAACATGATAAGAAACGCGTTATGAGAATAAAAGATGTTATGTGAAAGATGTATGAAATTATCTTTTAGTTTGAAAGAATAATTAAAGGTTAGTTATGTGGAACGGATAAGTGAAAGTACAATTATGAAAGTGATTTATAAGGCTAAGTTTAGTGATGTGTCTACCTTACTTTGGAGGACATCGTCACCATTTCAGCCATTGCTGAAAATAAGATTCTCCAAGGACTTTCTAATTAGACCAATAGTACACGGCCTAGCTATGAGGGACATATGTAGAAATCTTTGGCAATAGTACGTCAGGATCGAAGCTAATAAAAATGAATAGACATAACATAATTTACTATCCCCACTCGCAAATATTTCTTTAGGGTTTAACGCAATAAGGATGTTGTTGGGACTACCACAATACCTACTGAAATCATAGTGCATCAAGAATGTTCACCGAATCTCAATACTAAGCTGACTTTGTGGGAGTGCCAATTTCTTCTTCGCATGGTTGCTGGACAAATAGTTTGCTCATTTATAATTATCATTTAATATTTTTTGGATGGACTTGGCTGTATACTTTTTTTATAAAAACATATCATTTTAGGACGCTAATCATTTTGCGCTGCGCGGCTTTAATATCTGAAATAAATGTTTTTTGACGGATTCTGAAAAGTATTTATCATCTAATATACAATATATTAGAAATATTGGAAAATCCTAGGAGAAGCCTATGTCGAGCAGTGGACGTCTTGCGGCTGATATGATGATAATGATGATGATGATATAAGTAAATTAAGTATTTCTGATTACTACAATTGACACAGAAGATATGGATCAAGCTCTTTAGGGAATTCGTCCCATTTGGAGATGTTGTTTAAAACCACGATCATAGCGTGGTGTGACCATTGCTTGCTGTGCTTCCGCGCCTCGCACCTTAGTTCGATACCATAAAGAACTTTCATGGTGATATCAATGCGCACCATATGTTTATTTGTTGAAACAAATTTTTGTAGAGTTGCTGAATTGTGCAAGTATGTTTTGAAATCAATAATTTCTAGTGCTCAGCGGTTGACAACGCACTCTTGGACACGATGAATAATATTGTGTTGTGTACTTTGCTTGACTTAGGGCCTATACTATGAACTTAAATGATAACATGTGTTTACAAAATAAGTTTACAATGAAATTTATTGTATCCACCGAAGATCAAAGACTATTTACATTTTGCTTTAACTTATTTGTTCCTACAGCATAAAAATAATAATTCTAAAATTTCATAGATAATTTTTATTAAATATTAATAACTTTCAGTTATTTATTATTATTTTATTGATATAATACAAATTCTAGCTAGCAGCCGAAGGTCAAAGTTTCATGTCTATTAAAAATTATATTCATTGTACGATGTATAATATATATTTATACTTCTAGCATTCTCTTAAATGTTACCCAGTAGTTTGAAAGAACACATTCACGTTCACATTTCAGCAATTTTGACATATGTATATTTTAACTCCAAGGGAAAAAAAAGTTTCTTTTAAAGACTAATATTGACTGGGGATTGACTCGAGTAAAAGGCGTATTCAATAACTGAAATAAAAAAAAATTACTAAGATAAGTTATTAAAAAAAATTACGCTCTTAGAATTAAAAGCAGCTGTATTATATAACAAATATACATTATATATTATAATCAATTCTAATCAAAACTTTCAAAAAAAATAAACACACAGGCATCCTGAAAACATCGTTTTAAGCCCGGCTGTTGTTCTGAGGGATCCAGAATCAGCTTAAGATAATCTTAATTAAGAAATCGGAAATGTAGTTTAATCTGGCAAATAAACTTATACACATAAGTTTTTAATCTAAAAATCTACATTTAACAATTATCAACTTGAATTAACTTAGTTTTATATAGATTGATTTGCAACCGACAGAAGACTTTAATTTCATTGTATATTTAAGAAAAACCTTGTATCAATATTAATAATGCCTGAATTACATAATACTGTAAAGTAAAATTTATTTATCAAAATATCAAAACATAGTCAATATGGAGCAGCATATTTCCGTAACATTCGCCACGTTAGTTATTTCTGTACGAAAGCTGAAGGGCAAAATAAATACGTTGTTAAAAATAGAACCTTCGTCTGTTCCAGTGTATTATTAGACGATAATTAAGGATTGGCCTACAAAGAAATCCCTAGGAGTAAAAAAAATATTCCTTATTGAGAACAAACTCCACATTAGTTTCGATGAACTACAACATTATATTATCTATAATATAGTTTTGTAGGTCTATTAGCGTATTAAATACTAGATTAGTTACTTCATTAATTTTTATACTTTACATGAGGTAGACCTCATACAAAGGCCGACTGCATTGGTACCTCACTCTCACCTGTTTCTAAGTCCCAATAGCTATGTTCTTCTTGCTATTTTCCAGTTTAAAGGGTGTGCTAAAATTACTTTAATGTAACAAAATATCCTTAAGTCACAAGGTTAGCAACTCGCTAGTGATATATATGTATATTTGTGTAAAGGCTACAGTGATGCTATCTAACACGAGGATTGAATGCTTGTTTGTCTATCTGGTCGATTAAAAAAAACTTATGTATTGAAAAATAAACATTTGTATGTTTAACTAGTAAAAACTACTCTTTTTTATCATGTATCTGGTGAATCCGATTACAGAAATAAATATCTTTCATTTTATTTATTTACTTATCAAATTATAAGTTGATTACGCTAAGTTAACAATGTAACCTAATAATAGTAATCTTTTAACTTTACCACTGCTGTGAGGTACCGGTGGCGTAAAATAAGCTTCGCTCTACTAGGTGTCGTAAGAAGCAACTGAGGTACCGGAACCGACAGATGGCGATATATCCATCCAAAACAGCGCAGCTTAATTACTACAGGGTGGGGATGGGCAGCAGCATCCTTTTTGCGAAGTTGCGCTCTGTGATTGTCACCACAACTACCCAGCGGGGCATTTATCGGCATAAATCACCCTACTTTTAGGAAGCGATGAGTATTACCCAAGCCCCTTAATAATATACCTGAAGGTCAAGATTAATAAAAGAAAGTATTTCTTAATAAATAGGTAGGCAGTAAGCTGGAAATAAGTACTAAGTTTAAAGCATAAAAACCAGAAAAAATATCGGATCCCGAGAAAAACAGTAATGATCTCTCTAGTTAAAAGTTAGATTTATATACTATATTTATCATCATAGCGAAATGTTCTCTTAATTGCCGCGCTGGGCAGGCGTGGGGCAATCCCAGAATGCAAATGAGAATGGGAATGCTGCTGCTCATCCCTTGTCTGTAGCATTCGAGCAATATACTGTTTCTAGTAGGGTATACCTGATACAGGGTGGGTCACTCTGCCCATATACACAAATGAAAATACAATACTACTCCTGATTAATTTATCGAAAATATGAACAAACATGGACATATCCGAATATCTATAAATACCAGCATAACCTTTGTTTGTGTAAACTTTACAAACTCGCATAATACGGGTCCTACATTATAGACATAATAACGCAAAATATCGTGAGGGGATAGTTTCAAGTTTGTTTGAACCCGTTATGGAAAATGGCGTACATATTCATATTTACTATAATCATATCTTTACCCCAGAATGATATTGTTATCTAGGCAAGCCCGTGTTGAATCAATGTACCGGTAAAATTTCATGCCGCGGGGACCTATAAATAATATAATAATACCTTTCTCTGTACCTGAGACTACAAAGCTGCTGAAATTCGAAGGTTACTTATTATTTTATTTTTACCACAATTCATTACTTAAATTATAATTAGTTTGTAACAAAAGCTAACCCTTAACTTCTTTTGTTTTAGATAAAATTTTTGAATTTAGATATTATAATTTACACGTGAGGTACCGGCAGAGTAAAATAGTACCTCCCCTTTACCAGCTGTTGGAAGAGGCGACTAAACTACCAGAACTGACAGGTGGCGGTAACACCATCCGCAATAAGCGCTTTGCGATTGACAACACGCTGGTCCAGCTCGGCAATTATAGGCTAAAGTTGAGGATAACGTCCAACATGGACGTACAATAGCTGATATGATAACACTTTTTTTTATTAATTTCATTCTAGTTTAGTTGCTACTATTTATTATTTTTGACTATATTTCTTGTTAATTATTTCATGCTGTTATCACCTGAAAGTAAAATTTCATTTTGAATTGTTAACGTAAAATGTTACTGTAATTTGTACTTATGTAACTTGTGGTTTGGTTTAGTTAAGTAAGATAAATTGAAGAATAACATGTCACGTACAAACTTAATTTTAAAATTACCGTCGGATACATATTGTTTTTAAATATAAAATCTTATACATTGACTTGACTCCATAGTGAGTCGCTTAAAGCACTTGGGTTACGGACACCAGACAACAGAGGAATCACAAATATAATACTTAAGTACATATATTTAACACCCACACAGAACATAACAAATATTATCTTAAAGATATTTGCTCTGGGAGGGAATCGAACACATGACCCTTAGCGCACAAGATAGGATCACTACCATCTGCCCCATGAGGTCCGTATTAAAGATTTTAAGATTTGTAAAACTTGGGTTACATTATTGGAGTTTTAAAACGGATGCCAAATTTAAAATGTAGATCCCCAATTTAAAATATGGATCCCTAATTTAAAATAAGTCCATAATTAAAAATAACTCTCTAATTTAAAAATAAATAGTCTTTTTATTTCTCCCTGGGATAACATAGCTTTCAAGAATTGATCAAACTGTTCTTTTAGCTTTGAAGCCTATTAAATCCAAAAAATAAAATGGCCTTCTAATAATAAAATATTATAAAGGATATTAGATGAAAGTTACGCGCAATAGTCTGTAAATAATTTTAAAAAATCAAGAAATTAACCTACATTTTGTTATTAAATTTATGAATTAAAAGGCCTATAAAAATATATGTATGTGTATTACTAGGATGAAGCACGTGCTGCTGGTAAATAATAATAAGTATTATAATACGCAATCTCACGGTTTAATAAAGGAACAAAAAAATAGTTGGTCTATTTCAAATATCATAGTAGGAACGTTTCGTCATTTTAAATAACATTAATCAAAAAATACAATACAGTATTTTTATTAATACATTTTTGTTGGACATTGGCCGAAACAGAATGAATCAACTTTTTAAAGGATTGAACAAACAAAGAAAAATAAAGTTTTGAAAATAGGACGCGAAAGGATCAAAAGGCTTCGCAAAAAAAAATTAATGAAATCAGCAGTTGAACAACACTTCTTTGCCATATTTTTATATTCTTCCGATTTGATGACTAATCCAGTTGATATAAAAATTAAATAAAAGTGTGAATTCAAATTGTCTCAAAAGGTAAAATATGTATATGACTTTTTCTAGGGTTGAAACCAACCAATTCTTTTCCTATTCAACGACATACTTTCGCATTTGTAAAAAAAAAAATTGTAAATTTTCATCCGGATTTCACCTGCGTAGACATTTGACAGGATATCTTGAGAATCATGAGGATCTTCAAGATTGCTCGAGTTCATTCCAGGATTAAAAGTAGCCTTGAACCCTTATCAAGTGGTCAAGTTTAACAAACGCATATTCCCATATATGCCAGATAGTACCGATGGTGGTAATCCTATCTTGTGCGTCAAAGGTCGTGGGTTCGATATTTATTTGTACTTGTGTATCTTGGTGTTAAATATGTATTGATGTATTATATTTGTAATTGATCTGTTTTCTTATGTCAGTAACACAAGTACTTAAAGCGACTTACCTCCGAATCAGGTCAATATTTGAGATGTTGTATGTGAATTTAAAACATCTTATTTCTCTACCCATCTTGGCACCTCAGTGCTTTGGTATTCTCAGGAAAGAACATACGATTTCGTGAAAGTGATGCCGCGGGTTATAGTTACTACATATTTTGAAACAGTGCTTGTTATTTTCATCCCTTACAACCTAGTTAAATCTATTATTTATCATAAATATTCGTGTTATAACAAATCGTTAGCCATAAGATATAGAAATAGACCTCCTAAGAAATGTGTTATAGGATGGAGTATGCGGTCTGAATCTTTCGCGAAATTGGTACAACAATTGTTATTTTATTGCATTATATACGCACAATAACAGCAATGAAATAAGTTCACAGCGGCGCGCATTAGTATGACAACTTTGTTACATTAATTAATTCAATACTATACAAATTGAGCCGTACAAGGAAAAATTGCTCAAATAGTTGTGTTGGATCGACAGCTAATCGTCATTCATAGAACGCGGCGGTGGTGCGCTCGCCCTCTCATTGCGTGCGTCGGCCTTCGAAGTCGAGTATAAAGATGCCTACGGACAATGATTGAGCATCATTCAGCTCAGAAGTAGCTCGTTGACCACAAATAAACAAAATGTTCAAACTCGTGAGTATTTAATCTATTAATCTAATAATACATATATCTAAAATATAGCGCCTATTCAATTTTTGATTAATTGTTACATAAATATAAATATATTTATTTTATTTTGCATATTATCCAATACGGAACTTATCTATCGGCAGTTGGATAACATTATTTTTTTTAAATTTACGCGTCTACTACAAATAGATATAGTACTTATTACTTTAAAGTATCATAAAGGTTTTAAAGCACAAAATACCCGATATATCGAAATAATAATGTAAAATTATTTATTCCAGTTCATCTTCGCCTGCTTCCTGGCCTTCGCCGCCGCCAAGCCCGGTATCGTGGCTCCGGTGGCGTACACCGCCGCGTACACTGCCCCAGTAGCGGCCGCGTACACCGCCCCGGTAGCGGCCGCGTACACTGCTCCCTTGGCTTACTCCGCGTACACCGCACCAGTCGCCGCCTACTCCGCATACTCTTACGCTTCTCCCTACTCTTACTTCGTGCGCTGAATACAGTAATAGCACTCAACCATAAAATCTAAAACCAACGACTACCAATAAATGTGTTCTTTATACCAACTTCGGTTTTTATTGTTATCCTGGAACACATCAAAAACAATTTAGGGGAAATTCGATAAATAGATAAATAGATTCGATATAACAGATATTTCAGATTTTCTATTGTCATTAAATTTTATATTGTCATTAAATTTTATATTTAGTTCAGAATTCCAAAAATAATCCAATTTGGTTCCGTTTTTAGGCGAGTCCAGAACCCGCATCCTTTCTTTTCTGTGTAAATAAACCACTAATTATGCTGCCAAGTCTTTCGTAGGCACTTCGAGCTTTTTAAATGTTTGTTTATATGCCGAGAGTAAGTGCTGTCCCTTCTATGTTGTAGGTTCATTACAATATATATACTATAAGAAAGTACTTCGTTGGCATATTTTTCCTGAAACCCAAGAAAGGTTATGTTATTCCAAGTAACAAAATGTTTTCTACACTCATATAAATGCAATCCACACAGTAGATAGTTATAGAATAATGAAATATGTCAAGAAACGATACCTTACAGTTGAGATCAAACCGGTCATCGACATGACACATGTATAGAATAAACCTTAATCAGAAAGCCAAAGTGTGTCACTGTTTAGTTAAAACAAATAATTATTGTAAACAAAATATGTCGATAATTGTCAAAAAAAGAAAGGTAATTAATTTGGTTTCAAATATGTTTAACGTTTATGAACCCCAAAAAGCACATTTGCATCATTTATGAATGTTAAATGATATGAAATACACTGAAATGTTTTACTTTTACTAAATTTCTAATAATGGTAGTCTTCATGGGTACCATTACCCCCAATTTCTGTAGCCAAATATTAAGTAGCAGTAAATATTGCAGTTATTTGCCGAATTAATGGGCAAGAAACAGTGAAATCCAGAGGTGTATGATATGACATCCTCAAATACATGGCGTGGTACAAGTGATAACCTTGTGAAATAACGAGCGTCTATTGGCTATGGTGACGCCGTAACATTTCGCGGACCGTGTGCTTAATTGCAGTCTTGGAAGTTGGATAAGTTTATAAAATAAGTCACTAAAAGATAACAATTATATTATTTAAAAATATATTAAAAAGAAAAGCAATGCAATTTATATAGCATAGACCACTATTATTACTTTTATTTAAACTATGGCATAAATAAAATTTGATGGATTTTTTTGTACTTTTTAATATCAATTTATTTAGACGGAAACACATCATACTATATGTATTTGTATGGTAAATTAGATAAATTCGGGTTCTAGTACGTCCGTAAATAATTAAATGATACTGTTTACGCCTCCTTATTTCTAGATCTTAATTTACACAAACATCTCAAAGTATAATTTCGCTCTATCTATCATTCAAAGATTGCTTGGAAGAGATTGGTAGTCTTTAAAGTTGCCCATTGTGCCTATGTTATTACAAGTTAAATGCTGCATCCTTTTTGTTATACGTACAGAATAAAAAAATAATCTTATTAATATTTTTGACGGGCCCAATGGCGCAGACGGTAGTGATCCTGTCTTGTGCGCCGATGAAAGTCGTACGTTCGATTCTCACCCAGGACAAATATTTAAATTATGATATTTATGTTTTTTCTGTATGATTCCTCTATTGATGTCCGTAACCGAAGTACTTTAAACGACTTGCCAGGACGTCAGGTAAATGCATCAGATGTAGGAATATTTGTTTGTGTTAAAGATACTTAGTTTTTCAGCTTGGTAAAATAATTCTAACGGTATATTCACATATTTTTATCGTGAGATATCTGTAAAAAATTAAAGGCAGACACCGATATAGAAAAATGATGCAATAATCAATATTATATTGTACAATACAGTATTATTTGTGGAAAAAGCTCACCCTAAATTCAACGTACATATACAATTTTGAATCACCCAACATAGGATTTTTAATGGTTCAAATCCTAAACATATCAAACATAATGTAACAACAAACGTACGTATGTCTCGCATGTTTGTATATACATCGATATCTACACTATTTTTGATTATAGTTAGTCTATAGTCAAATAAGAAGAAAATAAATTTATTTGTTATTGATATCTTAATAAATACCATGTCATAGTTTACTTATCCCATAATTTATTAAGGAGAAATTATTTACATACAGCTTGCTCAATGTTAAGTCAATCTATTTTAGTGAATATAAAAATAGCAAGCAACTATTTGTTCATTATCATCCTCAACTATGTATATTCATTTGTTTCTGTCTTAATGTCAAAACCAGTGGTGTTACATGTTGCATTATATGTCAAGGTTGATGATGCACCTAAATTGAGATCACATGCCGTGTTAAATATACAGATACCTACGAATTTTATGGATTCGTCCTTGTGATTTACTCATCGAACTGTAGAGACTGATTATTTACATATTTAAATGGAGGTAACCTGATCAAATTCAAATAAAAATTTACTAAAACTGATTGATGGTAATAATTGACATTTGTCAATTAGAACTTTTAAATAGAACTTTTCAAGGAAATACTTATTTAGACTAAGTTAAGTCTATCTAATATATAGTCTTAGTTTTGTCTATCTCTTTTTTAAGTAATTAATTATTTTATATCTAAATAAGTAATTGATTAAAAAACTGTGTAAAGTAAAAATTGTCTTTAACTACCCTCAGTCAGTTTTAGTACAAGAAGAATGTTACAACAATCAATTGACTCACAATATACCGATAAGTAACCTTAAATACTTTACAAATTCTTAGTGATGTAGACAAGATTTTTTTTCGTAATGATTTCCTTTCGTTTTGTTATCCTCAAATCGAAGTAGTATTTTTATTAGAACCAATGATTTATTTGACTGTTTCTGTCAAATCTTCACTTCATTCATTAACAAGGTCTTAATAAACACTTTTTGACAATTTTTGAACCCAATAAATGTTTTATCATTAATAGAGCACATGTAAATTTCAGAGATTTGTCACTAAAAAGTATTTAACATGTATTTTTAAATAAGAGTTAAATTTTATTTATGTATCAAACCAATTAAAATCACCACTCATCTTTCGAATGTCATCCACTGTTGGACAAAAGCCAACCCAAGAGATTTTTTATCCTTTTGCTGTCTCCAGTAAGTTGCGCAGACGACCCAGTACAGAGACTGAAGTACTTTTCAAGTTTGCCGTGAGGTACCGGCAGAATAGAATAGTACCTCCCACTGCACTAGGTGTCGTAAGAGGCGACTGAGGTACAAGAACCGACAGATGGCGGTATATCCATCTGAAACAGTGCAGCTCAAATGAACAGGGCGAACAGGCAGCAGCATCCCCGTCACATAAGCTGCGCTTGTGATTGTCAATAAGCTAAGGTTTCTTGCCCAGCGCGGCAATTATGGGCAAGAAACCTCCTTTCTTGGAGAGGCCCGTGTGCAGCAGTGAATTTTCCAATGGCTGGTATGATGATGATGAATTTACAAGCACATATTATCAACAAAATTCGAAATTAGAATACGAAATTAAGTATTCTAATAAGACATGCATTAGTAATAAATTCTGCCTTATTTTAGTTAATAAAAATAAGCAATTATCGTATTTAATTTGAATGGCGCACGTGTTCAGACACCAAACACTTTCTATTTACAGTTTCTGTGAAACATTATTAAGAAATAAAAAATAATGTTCTATTATTACTGCCCCTTGCCAAAAAGGCTTCTCCGCTAAGGGCTTAATTTAGCCATCCTTTTGTAATACTTCGCACTTCGCCGTAAAAATAACTTAAGTTTATGTAATGGCGAGTTTATTTGAAGTCTGCTATGTTTACATGTTTTATATTTATTTCTAACGAGTTTCAATGCAAGTAAATTCGTAGAGAATATATTTACATAGACCCGAATTTATTACTGGTTTAAGTTAGTTCTGGTTCTGGGTCAGTTTAAGGCAAACTCAGTACGTAAGTGAATAAACGTTAAATATTTTTGGTATCGTCAATACATTTCAATTATCGGCTCAATAAATACACAAGACGGATCTCCTAAAATTTTCCCAGTAGTAGGTTGGATTGACAATGGCGCATCTTGGATCTGTCCTTGAATTATATTAAACAAGTGGCATCCCTGTTTGTAGTACAAATCGTCCAGTTTAAATAGGCGCATTGACCTCCAGGGTTGTCGCAACGAAACTTGGAAACGCAGACACGCGCGCGCTGACCTCTGACGCAATTCTGTCCGCGCATCCTGAATGTTTATTTCTGCATTGAGTAGCCATTCAAAAGAGAACCAACTATATTTAACTAACATGAAGGAGTTTATCATATATATATATATCTCGTAATTTAAATTTTTACCCACGTTTAAATCCATCCAAATTGTACTTCCTATCCGAATACATGAAACAAGTAAAATATTCTATAAAATTAAATAATGGCTTAGGCTATAAATGCTTCGCAAAAAATTCATTTACAAATTAATGATATTGTCTATAGTATTTTATTAATAAGTAAATTGTATAACACATTAAGTTTTTGTAGTAATTTTTTTTGGAAGTTTAAATGTGCTTATGAAATAAACAACCTATTCCATAATAATGGAAATACATTATGTTAAAAAATTTAAGTGTATGCTAAATGATAATAAAACTCTCATAAATATAGATTTTTGTTAGTTTGGTGTTTTAGTTTTATTTCGATCTCACACATGCCTAACAAACCATAAAAATTATAGAAATAATTCATACAAAATAGAATTCTTTTTGGGCATATAAATAATAAATATTTTTTGTTGTATCAAATATATGTGATAAATGAAATCTTTCTTGGTTTACTATTGTATAAATGTTTATTAGATGTTTATCTTCAATTTGGAGTAACCGCAGTATCGCAAGCCAACCCTCGTAGCATCGCGAAATCGCCTCTCAGGCTCGGGCTACTATATATACTCGCTGCTGCGCTGATTTTAATCAGTCTTGTAGCACGACAGATATCTAACAACATGTTCAAATTGGTAAATAATCATTTTTTGACATCTACTATTAAAAAATATTGTGTGCTGCCTTTAAAGCAATTAACAAATTATACAAATAAACCCTTTAAATAGGTTATACAAAAACCCCCCTAATTATGGGTACCAACCTACAAAACTAAAATATTACAACAAAATATTTTATTGTATATCTGGGAAATAATAAAAACACAAATTTAACAATAAAATGCTACAGCAGTCAATCTTATCGCATAAAACATTTATGTTCTTTTTGCAAAAAATATGATTTTCAGTGAACTGCATAGTTACAGAAATATTAAACCAATTATTTAATTTTAAGGTAAATACCCTATTTAAGATAAGTTTTATTCAACAGGTATTCCTCACCGCTCTCCTCGCCGTTGTGGCAGCTAAGCCCGGTATTCACTCCGTGGCTTACCCAGCAGCTCCCGTGGTAGCCGCAGCTTACACTGCTCCAGTAGCCGCAGCGTATACCGCCCCAGTCGCAGCCGCGTACACTGCCCCATTCGCCGCCGCGTACACCGCTCCAGTTGCAGCTGCCTACACTGCCCCAGTTGCAGCAGCGTACACCTCCCCATTCGCTGCTGCGTATACTGCTCCTGTCGCCGCCGCGTACACCGCTCCGCTAGGTGCTTATTCTGCGTACACTGCACCAGTTGCAGCTGCGTACACTGCGCCGGTTTCCGCTTACTCAACGCTGATCAAATGAAAACTAAACTGAAGACTGCCACATACCAATTAGGAATAATAAAACGTCTGCTTATGTATTACGTATTTTATTTGTATCCAGCACTGCAATACATTATGAGCTCTACTTTTGTCTATGTTACTTTTCTTATCTATTTCATGATACTAA
>JACJUM010002971.1:9124807-9142991 GCA_020976665.1 Heortia vitessoides
TTATTAGGTATCAATGAAATTTTTCTTTTTAATTTTTAATGTACATAAAATTTTCAATTAAAACTATCTTAAAAAATCAATTTATAATATTCTGGTTTCTATATCTTTGACGTTAAATATATATATATATAATAATCTTTACAAATCTCACACGACTTAATTAAATCATTTATCAAACATTTTATCATCATCGTTACAGCCATTGAAAGTCCACTGCTGGACATAGGTATCTCCAAGAAAGGCAAAATTTGGTCATGATCACCTATTAACAATATAAAAACTGTATCACAAATGCTCTTTGCCAATAGTAGACTCGTCACACAAAAACTGTCAGCCAAAAGCATCTCAACGAGCCGCCATATTCACACAATCCAACCTGCCTGTTTACGGCACCTCTGATTGTGATTGAATTGTTTGTATGTAAATTCTATTGAAATCGCATCTAGACCCTCCCAAAATAGAGTATGATGTAAGACAATAGGGGCTCGTATGATATCACACGTTATTCTGTACACGACAGCGTCTCGAGGGTTGGTGACGTCATTAGGGCAGTTTTCCATTCGATATACAAGTGACCCCTGCAATATGTAGCTGTCTTCAGTGTTGTCTGAAGTCGAAAGCAAGTGAAACTGAAAGGAAGATTTAATAACTTCAAAAGGTATAAATGGTACCCCTAGATTAAAACTATATTAAATAGAAATTACACAATCCCTACGTTTCTAGATACATCGCAATTTTATTAAAATCGTATTATTTCAAGAAGATTTCAATAAATAACATGTTCTGAAAAGCTTTCTTTCCAAATTAGTACGTATGCGAGTCATTCTCTCTAAAGAAAACGATGTGGTGTCATCTATGTCAACTGTATAAGGCCCGAGAATAAGCACATATTTAAAATAGGATTCTACACATTATTCTAACGATCATGAGCAACTTCACTTTTAACCAAACATTCTGTTTAGTGTTGTTAAAAACTTACATCCTTTATTAGCATTATGAATTAAACATTGTAAAATAATATAAGAAAGTGCAATAAAACTTCAACATAGATCACCCAAAGTAGAAACAATTTCCACAGGGTTTCTAATTTATTGCTTTATTTGTTTCTACCAAATTTCCTTGTATCAGTATAAGAAATTAAATGAGTCTTTCTTGTTATTTCATTGATAATTTCTAAAAGCATTAGCAAGCAAGACATTATCTAATACTTGTAACATGGCACATTATATCCATGATGCGAGTGTATTTCAGGAATGTCGGCACTGTACGGCAGCGCTTTGAAACTGAATTTGCGATCTATTTTAGGCTCCTTAATGACAAGTAATAATCTACGAAGAAGATTTCGTTACGTCATATGAATACGCCTGGTAACAACGTTTGTATCTCAATACGTTCGTCCAATACTGAACAATCAATGTATTGTTAAACAAATTCAGTTAATATCGCGTCTTCTCTGGCAATTGCACAATGAATATATTTTAATGGGCTGTTTAATTATTTTGCATAGAACCCTATTTTTTACACGGCATCTATCTTGAGTCATTAACTAAACAAAATTTTGTATAAATTAGCTAAGCAGTTTAAGTAATTTCTCAGATAAAACCGTTTCTTTTTTAATTAATTACTTAAAACTTACTTAAGTATATCCAATTATCGATAAGGATTTTATTCTATCTTCCATTAACGTCCAGATATCAAACCGTTATAAGTATTTTTATATGTCTAACGCTCTTTTATATGTCTAAAACTCATATCCACAGAATGGGTTACCTATTTCAGACTGTGATAATTATTTTTACGGCTCTCATAATAAATAGGATGTTGAAAATTGTTTTCTTAGAAACGTACCAAGTAACTGAGCTTCATTAATGAGGTAAATGTTACTTCAATGTAGCGGATAAAGAAAGATACTTCCACAGATTTTCAATACACTAATACCTGAAATAATGAAATAAAAAATAAACTGTCTTCTTGTACTATAGATTGAATAGAAATGGCGCTGGATATGGGCCCTGTACTACCGGTCCTATTAGAAATCACTTAGGAACACCATGCCCAGCTGTGGACGTTCTGAGGCTGATATTGTGATCACAATTAAAGATCTGTTTTTAATATGACCATAGGTTTTAATAATAAAAAGCACACATATGTAACATGTACATGTGTGAGTGTGAAAATCGTATTATAGTCTGTGTTATGTTTTTGATTTATCAATTATAATGAAATTTTTAAAGAGAAATTCCTAAGAAGTATATATTAGTTCAAAAATACTTTTTTTCATCTTCCTCTCAAAAGTTTACTCTGTTGCTCCATTCATGTAATTTCCGTAAAATGGGGGATACAGATTTCGCTAAAAGAGAGACGTAGAGTATATCGAGGAAAATGAGGTTATGCCTAATTTGCCGATATTGATGAACTAGTAGAGCAAACTATGTAGGGAAACATTGTAAATGCAATCAGAATATGAAAGTATTATTGTCTAAATGTTGGTTCCTTTTTGGGTTTATTAATGATACATATGTGTGTGGTTACGTTTCGTCAATGTAGATGCGTACACACAAAAAAAAATTAACATATAATTTAAAATAAAAATTCGAATTTTGCTAGCAAGCACTACTATTTGTCGATATAATGACTATATAAAGTATATACTGACAAAGCATTTACCAAACATAGAATACATAGTAATAAAGATAAGCTACTAAGAACAGAGAAAAAAGGACGTAATTTTTTAAAAGATTCCGCCCAATCCTTGCGTTTAATTTAATATAAAATAATATATTGTAATAAATAGACAGATCTGTATTATGTGTTACAAAGCAGCTTCATATTACCTTAGTCCAAGAGCAAAACATTCTGCGGCTGTTAGAGGCATTAAACAATTATTATGGCATTTAATCTACGAGCATATTCATTTTAATATTATAGTAGCAATTTGTCCGGCTTTGTAGGAAAATTGTAAAAAACATGTATGTAAAATAAATACACAAAATAATTATTGACTAAGCGATTTATATCCAAATCGATATACGTTTGGTAGTTCTTGAGATTCACCTGTCTATATAAAAAACGTTGACATAACTAGGCGACAGTTTTGTTTTAAAATAAGTATCACGGTCGAAATTTACGTAAATTCGATAATTTATTAAACTAACATAGTAAATATATACTTTGTAAAAACATAACGTATAACTGTAATTTATTTAGAATACTCAGTTATATTTAATTAATAAACTTTTTTAAAGTCAACCCTAAGAAAAAAGGTGCAGTTTGAAGTAGCGTTGTTTATTGGTTTTTCTTGCGTTGTGACGTCAAAAGAACGTTTAAGAGAATCCCTAGAGTAACTCTTATTGAGCCGTTTTGATTCAAATATACCAGA
This sequence comes from Heortia vitessoides, assembly GCA_020976665.1. NCBI lineage: Eukaryota > Metazoa > Arthropoda > Insecta > Lepidoptera > Crambidae > Heortia > Heortia vitessoides. The sequence continues at coordinate 9,128,187 of JACJUM010002971.1, forward strand.
CTATGACGTAAATTTTTATGACACAGGAAGGTTAAGCAAGCAATTTAAACAGACTCAAAATTTTTATAATATACACAAATAATTGACTGGACTTTCTTTAAAAGGCTGTGGTCGCAAGTTCTTTGTTTTTACTTAGCTCAATACAAATCAATAAAAATATACGCATAATTCCCGCCTTATTGTAATACCTTCAAATTGACTTTGACTAAATTAATAATTATGTTCAGCTTGCAAATTTTGTAAAGTTAAAATCGTAGATTTCAATGTACGTAGACAGTGGCCCCACGCTGATAGCCGTGGACGTTAAATAAACTAAATTCAAACATCCTTGTATGAACTAGAATCCGCGATCAAATTTTTCACAGAAGAATTATAAATTTTAATTTACAATAACAATAATTGTTTAACAATAAATACCATCATTTGAGAAGTATATTTGCATATATGTTGTAATATGTGTTGTTTATCAAGTTCAGGGCCAGTTTTTAATAGACACCTTGATCGCTGACTATTAAGGATGTAGGTACGTGTGACACGACACCAGAATGTTTTACGATCGATCGAATAGATCCTTGTATTCAATATACAGGGTGTACCGTCTTTAGTAAAAAACAGTAAGGTTAGCTTATACTAAACTTCGTCTGTTTGGCAAGCCTTATACGAGTTAAATGTTAAGCAAGATTTCTCCAATAGCGTTTATTAAACGAACCACGTTGTTAGTTTACTAAGGACTCGACTATTTGTAGATGTTTATAAAAATAGTTTCCAAAACGAACCTTATAGGCATAGTGCCTATAATCAAAGAATTTATTTATATTTGTTACATTTTAACTGCAAATTTGATGTTCTGGGTTTTTAATAGTCGTTATTAAACAATCCTAAATCGACCCGAAAGCTATTAGAAGACTACTTTGGATTATGTTTTTCATTAACGCAAACACTTTCTTCACAACTAATCATAAAACACGTACAAAGTTATTGTGACACAAAGTATTAAATTATCATTATGGTCAAAAACTATATAACACTGTGGTCAATAACTAACTCTGTCGATATATGACCAAAACTGTATCTAGTCAGTAATTATTTTATTCTTATGTGACAGACATCCTGTCAAACGTTGCAATAGTATTCAAGTCACAGTGCCCCCAGATCGGGCACGTACCAAGGTGCGCGGGCGCCTGGCTGCCAACACAATGGGGTCATCACTGATCCTTATATATGAGGCTGGATCCACACCATCACTCAGTTACCTACACATCAGTTGGAAATCACACGCAACACCATGATCAAGCTAGTGAGTTCCTTTGCATTTATTTTAAATTGTAAATTCTATTTGCCATTAGCACGTTTCATTATATAAATCATAAATAATAATAAGTTTATCCGGTATTGCATTTTATTTATCGTTAAATTGTGTATGGTGAATTAAAATTTGTGTTTATTTTTTGTTTTTATGCTTAGAAGCATTTAATCATTATAACTTTAAAGACTAACGTAAATCTTAAAGAGTAGAAGAAAATCCTGGAAATACTTTTTAACTCATTATTATAAACTAGAATCCTAACAATAGGAATAGTTTATAATAATGAATTAAAAATGAACTTGTTTTTTTATTTCCTAAAATATGTGTGTTATTAAGCAAAGAAACGGGAACCATTTGTATAATTTCCAAGTCAGGACAATGATAAATAATCGATAAGCAGGTTAGCCTTAAACTTTTAGCAACAAGGAGGTGACCCAAATTTAGAGCAACTTTTATTTATAAATAAACAAGCAATAATTCTCGAAATGGCATGGTTATCGTGTTTTACTATTAATCCGATAAAGCGATCCAAATAATATTTCACATTATTTGGATCGCTTTATAGATAGAGATTTATATTTTTATCCAAGGATAATATTTTGCAATAGACATTTTGTCTTCAAAATGGATTTACTAGATATTTCTACAGTTTTTAGTTATTTGATCTTAATTTAAATATTATGTAGATCGTTATAATGTAGTATACTATACGTATTAGTAATATACAGTACAAAGGCGTAATATGTAGTTCCTGGTACTTTAACTACTCATATTAAAGCTACAACAGACAGATAGATTAACAACATAGTAATAAAGGAGCTTGACTAAGCATTTTCAATGTCTGCATTGGCTTTTTTTATCAGATATTCTAGAAATCTCATCATATTCCGAAATTATATACTATATTATATCCGAAATTATATATTAATATTACAAAAGATATTAGTGTAAATGTACTTTTTAATTTGCACCGAAGTTACTCTTCCAAGTTAAATTAATCCGTATTTACGTTACAGTTTGAAATCACAAATGTGCTTCATAAATAGAATACTGAATACCTGCGGATAAATAATGAAATACAATTTATAAATAAATACACATGATGATCAATAACTACAACCATGATTTGATTACTTCAAATCCATATTAATTTATGTTAAGAATTTAATGGATATAGTTACATAAAAGCTGACCAGAATAACGATTTATTCGAAACAGTCACAGTTGATGACTTAGCGTGAAATAGCTCTAATTGAACCTAACAATAAAGTGCAAAACATATTAAATTCTTACTGATTATGCACCTACAAGAAATAAATTATTTGTGCTAGCATTATGCAGGTGTGATCTAATAAGCCGTTTTGCAGTGAATATATTAATATAAATGTATCGCACGACATTTTACGTGCAATATGAAAATTAGGACATTAATTTATCAGATCTTTTAAAAATAGAGTTACATTTTAATTAGCTTGCAAACTGGTTCGTGCACTGCATTCGATATTAATCTGATAATGTTAATTATTTCATTATATTTGTTTAAGGTGCTTTCGGATAAATAAAAAAAAACACAACATAACCTTTATTCTTCAAATGTTTAATTCGACTTTCTATACAATAATTTATCGAGCAAAAACCTACTACGTCACGCTACTTTGACGGGCCTGATGGCGCATTCGGTGGTGTTGCTAAGGGTCGTAGGTTTGATCCCCAGCTAGTACATTTAGATACATAATGAATATTTGTACAGAACAAAGTACAGTATTATTAATTCGGTGTCTAAATGTTTAAAAATATTAATTACAGTTTTATTTCTGTTGTTTGATGTTCGTAACATAAGTCCGTGCTTAAGTCAACTTATCTATTAGTCAGATATCTCGAAGTATGTGAACCTCCTAAGTAAATTTATTATATATAAGCTTCTAGTAGCTTACTAGCTTACAAGTTTTCACATTTAAAAAAAATCTCGTTGTCTCTAAGTTTCAGATAAGAACAGCCCCCGAAACGTTTGTTATCTGGGAAAATATATATTTTGAACTACCAATAAAGATTCATCCAATCGTTCGTAAATCTTTAACCCGTGTTGGTTCACATGGTGATGTGGTATTTGCTCATAAGATATGATATTACATACATAAGGCATTTTTAACGACTCCCCATGAGTTGCGTATATTCTACTCTACATGGCAGACAATAAATGACGCACGTCGTCAGACAGACTCTTACCTCGACGCTAACGTGGCTCGATTAGTTGTAACAATGTGAAGTTATCTGACGTACTTGACGTGGCTACATCTAATCTACATAATGTAATATGCCACTGTCCTAAATGACTCAAATGGTCATTGGACCTGGTGTGCATGTGGATAGAGCTCACTAGAAGAATAAATTGTTTTGTTCAAGCAATAAAAACATCGCCAGGCGGATCTGATAATAATGCAGTCTCGTGATGCGATCCTCCGAAATAGTGCAAAAATAAGTGTAATAAAGAAAATGCGCTTATAACATTCATCTTTATGAAAGCAGAAGTAATTTTTAATACTCAGTAAAAAACATAAAATTGTTTGAAAATAATGCATTCATATATTACGCTATATAATATTCGAATTTAGCACGAAATATTAAACATGTTTCTTTTCTGTATAATAAAAGATAAAATCTTCATGAAAGTCTAGTAAATTCATGCTACTGACATAGACTACGAGACGTGTGGTAAATATGAGGTCAGAGTTTCTAAAACACTCTTGACATTGACTATGCTATCAGCTGGAACACATTCTGAGCCACTGAAGATATGCGATCTACTTTCGTTTCTTATTGAGTTTCGCAACACTTTTAATCATGGCACAAGCTAAATGGACCTTTTAGCATAGAGTTACTAACTCCGAGTTCAAAAACCCATTAACATTACGAGGTATATTACATTACAGTCGCTTTATAATATGGTGTTTTTCAAAAGAGAATGGTAAGATTTTATAGCATTTGGCAACGCGCGTTTAATAATATTTGACGTTGCAGAGGTTCATAAAGTACGGTACGCTTGCAATCAACATACAAATGAATTCAGCCGTATATTATTTACTTTTGTTTATTAATCTATTCATAATAATGCGACGTAATGACTTAAATGTATATATAATCTTTATTTTTTGTTCACAGCTGATTTTCGCTGCGTTTCTGGCGTTTGCCGCCGCTAAGCCACTCGTCTACACCTACTCCTCCCCCTTGGCCGCTGCGTACACAGCCCCCTATGCAGCCTACACCGCCCCCGTCGCCTACTCTCCCTACTCCGCATACTCCCCCGTCGGCTATTCCGCTTATACTTACGCCTCGCCTTACTCTTACTATATTTAAAGTCATCAACGCGTATGTTGTAATGAAGTTTATTTATTCCTGAAACAAAATGTGAGATTATACCATAAAATATATTATGTGACAGTAACTTATTTGTATTATTCAACACAAATAAATCCCTTTAATACTGATAAAAGTAAAATACATTCATCAGATATGATTAGGTTGACCTTTTTATAATAAAAAATAAATAAATGTATTATATGAGCATATACATTATGTTACATACACCCGTCGTCTTTATTTCGAAAAACGAAATAAGTTTATTATATTATTAATATCTTGATGGAATTACATGCTTACTTTCGTTGCACACTATACGAACGTCGAAATGGTTCCCAATTTTGTACATTAATTAAATTTATGTCTATAAATTTTTTTGACACGTTGGACACGTTTTGACAAATAAGCCTTGAATTCGCTATGTCACAGAGGAATTCTTTCTATTGTCATATTTTTGAAAATGTATAATTAGACCAGATGGAATTTCAACCTTATTTGCATCCATTGAAGGTTCTCTTGAGTATTGTTGTCTCTTGGTTTTTCAGCGACAGTTATGGGTGCGGTCCTTTAGGCGACTCATATAAAATAGGCGTCGTATGTCTGTTATTCATCATTCAGTCTTCAGCAGCCTGTCTAACATTTCTCAACCATGTACAAACTTGTAAGTATAAGTATCTACGCATTTTATATATTTAAAACTTTGTCGTATATTAATTTTGTTAAATACAGTACAAAGGCACAATTCAAAAGTATTCTTTGCTATAAATTTGTATATATGAATTCGTTGAAATTCATTTTCAATACAATTACGTCAATCTTTATTTTTTAATGTTACAACCATACGATCTAGTTGATGATAAATGATTTTATTATCCAAAGTTATGCTAATGCAATATTTTGCAATACTGTTTTACTTTAAGTTTAATTTGCAATAGATGCATATCTTTCTAAATGGCGAGAATCCACGAACTGTTAGATTTATTCAAAAAACTTTGAAAGATCAACCAAAAACATTCGATATGGTTTAAGATTTGTAAGAAATATAATAATAATTATTAAAAATATTAACCTTGATTGTACAGTTGTATTTATAATGGGTCACATCATTTATATGAGCCGGCAAAGTATCTCCCCCTGTACCAGTTGTCGCGGAGATGGGCAGCAGCATCTCCGTCGTGAAAGCTGCGCTCTGCGAATGCCAACACGCTTGCAATTATGGGCAAAATTCGCCCTTTCTTAGGGAGGCCTATGTCCAGCAGTGGAATTTTAATGGCTGGTACTATGACAACATTTATAGTGTGACCATTTTAAATGGCGGCCTTACCACTCGAAGTAATCTTCTCCAGGCAACCCTTTGATGAACTATATATGTATATATTAAAATCGAACAAATACTGTATCTGTTTTTATGGAGAAATGAAGATTATTATCAATGTTATTTTTTTTCCACATCCGAGTAAAAATACGACTAGATTAATTTTTATTCCTCATTTTGCAGTTCGTTGCCGTACTTGCAGTCTTTGGACTCGCCTCTGCTGCGCCCAGCGGACTTTACAGTTCGGCCATTTCTTCATATTCCTCACCGGTGGTGGTGCCCTCGTACAGTGCTACACCAGTAGCTTACAGCGGCACACCAGTGGCGTATAGCGCCCCCCAAGTGACTTACAACACAGCTCCCGTCTATGCTCCAGAAGTATACACTGCCCCCGCAGCGTACTCCGCCTATTCCGCTCCTCTAACTTACTCTTCGGTGCAAACACCCGTAGCCTACTCTGCATACACTGCGCCAGTCACCTACTCTTCTGCCTATCCTGCGTATTATGTAAAGAAACGTTAAGATATTAATTTATGTGTACGTATGTTTGTACATGCATCTTGTTATGTTCCGAATAATCGAAAAAGTTTTGTTCTATAATAAATTGACACCGTAAAAAACTATTTGTTGCATATTATTTCTGAAAATTCTTCAATAAAAACCCCTATTTTAAGTTGTAATATCTTTTTGAAACCTTGCCTTTGTTCAGTGCAATTACAAAAATATATATTTAAGATGTTCGTTTAAGAAAATTTACTTTATACGAAAGGTAAAGGAAGTAGTTCTTTTTTAAAAAATGCAGTTTCTATGCCTGTATATACTTTAACGAGATTAAAAACTGTAATGATTTGCAATAATTAATATGTTATCATATAATATTTCCATATTTATTAAATGATATTGATTTGCTTTGTGTAGTCAGAAGTTGGAAGTTAAACAATAATTTCTGAAACATGCTCAAAAATTTGCATATTTTCAATACATCATTTGTCTGAAATTTAACAGGAATGTTAATAAAAGTCGTATTTGAAGTATTGACTTGGATTTTTGATTTTTTTTCCATTATTGTGTTAACAAAATCATCATCATATCAGCCATTGGAAGTCCACTGGTAGCTATAGGCATCTCCATGAAAGGCGAGTATGTTGGCAATCACAGAGCGCAGCTTTCGTGACGGGGATGCTGCTGCCCATTCCCGCCCTGTGCGTTTGTGCTACACTATTGTAGATAGATATACCGCCATCTGTCAGAAGTGGTTCCTTAGTCGCCTCTTACAACACCCTATACCATATACCCATTTCACGTGGTATAGGGTGTCTACTCTGCCTGTACCTCACGACTTGTTTTTACGAACCCTGGGTGTGTTCGTCATAATTTTTTCGTATAATGTTCTAGGTAAAAATATTATAAACATAACTAAGTATACCAATAACAAAATCACACACCATCTAACACATTGATCTGATTCCGCGATTACTAGCCTTTTGGGCTTTTTGGCCTTTTGAGACACATGTGCTCAACGCAGGCGAAGACATCCCAAATACATCGATGTGCAGACTAACCTTGGGATAGCGATGCGGTGGAATGCTTTGAATCGACAAATTTCGACCTATTGACGCGATGAGAGTGCGGCACGCATATGAAAAAATCGGGCACAACGCGAGAGTCTACTGCGCAATGTCCTTCGCGGAGCCGGTTTCTCGCACTTTGTGTCGCTCACGCTGTAGTCTTTCAACATATTAGGCGAGCCATATCTAAACCGAAAAGTGAACCTCATTTTATGTTATGGATTAAAAGTAAATTATGTCTGTCGTTCACTCGAGTTCAAACAACTCAGACTTCCTTCAAACTTCACTTAAAATGGTTTATCGTTTTAAAAATTAAGATGTAACAAACAGACTGAGAAATTATACTCTATGTATGGTTATAGAGTAGTAACTCAGTAATGCTTCGCGTGATATCTTCACGTGAAGCATTACTGAGTTACTGCTATAAGCACTAATATAGCACACAAAAAAATCATGTTTGTCAATTTTTCAGGGAAACTGTTTTTCTCGAAGTGTCTAATTGTTTATCAAATAATATAAATAAATAATAAAGGATACAATTCTAAACTACTCAGCCGATATTGATAAATTTTGCTTATTTTATACAGTTTAGTCTAACTTGAGAGATATCTTTTCCTTTTTTGATAATTATCATGCATAGTTAAGACATCAGGACATCTGTCGGGTTTGCTATTACGAGTAGGTTTAGTATTGTACTATGTACTATTTGTATTATAATATGTACTTATTGTATTATATTATTGTAAGACATTCAACGATATTTCTTATAAAACTGTTCTGTAAACACGTTTTTGTCCCGCAGCTTATTAAAACTAATAAATAAATTTATTTTAATGATATGTGATATTTTAATGATACCCCATACACAATAGATCAATCGCAGGTAATCCAAGATTGTTTTTTTTTTAATTAACCTTGACAATGACATAACAGATAATTTAATTTTTAGATTGATAATTTTTTCATTACTCGATCCACTCACTTTCCTTGAAATTATATCTCAGATCTTGATTTGGAAGACCATAATTTTTTTATTAATACTCTAGTATAAATTATGTGGGGGTCTGGTTTTGGAGATCATATAAAACGATGGTATAACTTGAGCTGATCATCATTCAGTCGTAAACAGTCTGAAGAGAATCTCCCAAAATGTACAAGCTGGTGAGTAAAACATCCAAGCATTTTGAACGCCCAGTTAAGACTCAATAATAATTATATCTTGTAAATCAGGAACTGCATCCATTAATTAATTTTTTTGTGGCCATAGTCAAATTATCTTTTTACTAATTTTAAACTCACACACAAATGTATCTATGTAAATTGAACTAAAATATCAAATACGCTCCCCATTTAGTAGTGAATCCTAAGTGTAATTTAATTCTTTTGCAGTTCTTTATTACTTTCGTCGTTGGGCTGGCGGCCGCAAAACCCAGTTGGTATACTCCTGTTTCTGCTGATACCTACTCTGCTCCAGCTGTGGCCGCTGTCTCGACTCCAGCTGTTCAAGCCGTTTCCGCTCCAGTCGCTTCAGTATACGCACCCCCTGTCGCGTTTACCTCTCAAACCTACCAAACCCCCATTGAGTACTCTACCCCGATCGACTACACTTATCCCGTGACTTACTCTAAACCCGTCGTCTACTCGCAAGTTGCTGACGCTCCCGCCGGGTCTTACAGCGCTCCTCTCAGCTACTCTTACTCCCCGGTAGCTTACTCTACCTACAGAGCCGTGGCAACTCCTGCAGATTACACTTCTTATCCTACCTTCTTGAAGAAGAAGAGGAGCATCAATTCAGAGAACTAAGACTCAGTAGCCTTTAACGATATGACAATAACTATAAAATAAATATTTGCTGGTGTAATCTATTTCGTTGTTTTATTTTTTACTGTAACTAATATTCACCTGGTTGACCTTATTTTTTTATAGATTGATTGATTTTTACGTAAATTAACTTACCGCATCGTATTAAAATAAACAAAAAATGTATTTATAATAAATAATAAAAAGAACATATTTATGCTTTGGCAAGTTTTACAGAAGACTATGAGAAGGTCTTCGATTCGGTTGAGGGGTGAGCTTTGCTTTAATGTCTTTAGCGGTACCATTTTGACTATCGGTACATCGAAGTGTTTGTTAGATAAATGACACTATGTCAGTCGAAGTACAGGAGCAAAGTTCAAAGGCTATTCCTCTCAAAAGGGTTGTTAGACAGGGAAACGTCATATCTCCTAACTGTTTAATGCCAATTTGGAAAACGCCTTTAAGCTCCTGAAATGGCAAGGATTTTGCATCAAAATTAACGGCAAATACATCACTCATCATCGATTTGCCGACAATATTGTGGTCATGGCAGAATCGGTAGAAGATTTAAACATGATGCTAGAAGACCTCGATCTAGTTTCTCAACAGGTGGATCTCAAAATGAACATGGGGAAGTTCAAAACTATACGTGATGCCTATGTTGTACCCACCCCAGTTTTAGCCGAAAGCTCGCTTCGTGAAGTTATTGACTACACAGCTGGGTAGCGTTCGAAAAACTGCGAAACATCTTCTCGTCCAACATACCTCAGTGTCTCAAGTCTAAAGTTTTCGATCAATATGTGTTACCAGCGATGACCTATGGCAGTGAAACGTGGTGTCTTACCATTGGCCTTATTGGCGACCTGAAAGCAGCTCAACGAGCTATGGGGAGGTAAATGCTTAGAGTTTATTAGCGCTTTCTTTTTCTTTCGTTACTTCTTGAATGCGCTTTCATTCTTTCAAAAAATGAGAAGATTCCTAACAGAACAAAAGTTACCTACATTGCCCGGTGGATTAGTAAGTTGATGTGGCAGTGGACAGGGCATTCGGTACGCAGAACCGATGGTCGATGGAATCGTAAGGTTCTGAAATGGAGTAAATATACATAACAAGTTATTATGTGATGGCTAAAGTACACATGCCATAACTTAGATTATTTTAAATTAAAAACACGCAAATACCAGGTTGTCCGATCCAATAATAAAAACTGTATATTTTCTTCAACTAAATAACTGTTAAATATACAAAATTACTACAGAGCAATTTCATAAATATACAGTAAAATAAAACAAAAAATAATAGGAAGTCGTTCTATTCCCCATTTAAGGAAAGGCTTACAAGCTTTGATGAAATGATTAAATCAATTTGCAAATAAAAATCCTCTATGGCGTAGACAAAGTAAATATCATGTTTCTTTAAAAATTCAGAAATTATTATTATGTTTAAGTTCCTTTCGTTTTTTCATCTAGTATAAAATTTAAAATAGTAAGAAATGTGGCGGAACATTATTCACCTCATACACACACATAATACGATTCCAGCAACATATTAAACATAAAATAAGTGTTTTATATTATACATAATATGTTAAGAAATAGCATTACAAAGTATAGCTTTGAGAGTGTTTTTTACATGTTTTTGTCATCTAGGCAACATAAGCAGCAGATAATCAGCCAAGAAAGAGATAAGTCACATCCACTAACTCAAGTCCGCATAAAGTCCACAGATGATAAAACTCTCGTATCAAAAAATTACCATAGGAGAAAAACCAAAAAGAATCATAACAAACATATTACATTATTCACTTTACAGAGTCATTATTATTTTCACATATTTAATTACAAAATATATTTTTAATACCAAACAATATTGCACATTTATTTAATAAAAGTTATAAGTAAACTATTTATTTTAGTAAATTTGGGAGAAGTCAATGTAGTTGTCACACTATAGTTGCGGGCCGAACACGTGAAATGGGTAAAAGCGCACGCTTTGCGTGCCTAACTCTAGAAATTGTTAACTTCGTTACCTAACAAGTTCGTTGCATGAAATATACTAATATTATGTATGACGTTGGGTTGTTATGAACTTGATATTTAATGAAACGTTTTAATAAACAATTTGTAATTGTATAATTAATGTAAAGTAAATAAAAATTATATAATTAATTTAATTTATATCGCTTGTTCCAAGATAAATTGCCGTTGCGGTTAAATAATTTATTCTTAAGCTTAACATCATGATCTAATTATAAAAAAAATCTTAATTTAATAATGCAATAAATCCTTCCTGAAGTAAGAGTTTCGATACAATGAGGGTACTACCCTCATTGTATCAAAACTCTCACGTACTGTAAGCTCTGCAAAACTTACGCGCGTTAAATCAAATGGTAAAAATAAGTACACTTGCTGTGATTAAAAAATGTTTAAATGGAACCAAAACGCTTGAATTTGCTTGTTGATTCTACGGATTTTCTTGACATATAAACTATGCTGAGTGAAAATCAATTACGCTTTGTTTAATTTAAATTGGCTTACAGTGTATTTTAGGGTATTTTAGAACCTTATTGGAACCTTAACATCTTTTTTTATATTAGACTAATTTGATATACAATCATACAGACGCTCGTATTATCACAAGGATACCACTAGTGCGTTGCTAACCTCGTGGCTTGAAGATATTATGTCACATTATCCAGTAATTTCACTGCCTCTGTCTCAAACCGGATCACAGCAATGCGAACTCTGTTGTGTGGCGGAAAAATAGAAGAGAGGCAAAATAAAAAGGTACCGTTGGGTACCGGCAGAGCAGAATAGTCCCTTCCCCACCTCACCTGGTATAGGTGTCGTTAAAGGCGATTAAGTTACTAGAACCGACAGATGGCGGTATATCCATTCAGAACACTAGCTCAAATGCCTGTGCATTTGAGCTAGGGTTTGAATAGATCTGCATCTAGGATACTGCTAAGATATTGACGGGGATATGCTGCTGCCCATCCCTGCCACAGGGCAGGCATGGGCAGCAGCATATCCCCGTCACGGAAAGCTGCGCTCCGCGATTGCTAACACGCCTGCCTAGCGTGGCAATTATATCTTAGGATCTGGCTTATGTCCAGCAGTGGAATTTTCATGGCTAATGAAGATTTAAGAGATCTGACTAGTAAAATCTGATATCTAGATTAAAAATAAATTTTGTTAATGTATGTTTTTGACAGCGTGCTGTCGCCTATGATGCCGGTCTGCGCTAAACTCACTATTGACATTGATGTCGCTTAATAAATTTTATCGATGACAAAACTAAATATCATTTTTTCACAAACGGCAAAGGCTACTCAGATCTGAACTTTAAAATTGCTATAATTTACAACATTTTATTTATTTTATCTACTGATATCAAAATGTTTACCGTTACGAAATAGTTCACTGAATAATAACACGATAAAAACAATCGTCAAAGATCTAGTTCCAATATTTGACTAGTTTTTAAATATTAACCTTGTAGAAAACAAGATAATAAATCTGATAACTTTCAGTATGCATCACATTTTGCGGTTGTCATAATTTACGTAAACTTTTATGTCTGAATATTTATGCGAAATAGGTAGAGCCAATTGGCTTGCGGTACAAAAAATTCAGACGTCGTCAATTATAAGAAAAGGAACGTCATCTTTTTAGTAATGTGTTTAATAAATAGTCCCTATTTGATGAACCTTTTGGGTAGATGAAATCCGATAAAAATATCACATGTGAAAGACGCATGGTCTGAAACCCGGAAAGTACTATAATGTTCACGATTTCACCTTTCACTCGATTCAAGGTATCCCCTTGCCAAGATCTTTCAGCGTTGTCAAAATAACAAAGAAACAGACAAACACATTATCATATTTATAACAAACTAGTACTAACTACTTGCTCGTTAATAAAGTAATGATTATTAGCAAAATATTTACAACCGTTTTGTTATATTAGACAAATTATTATTGTCAAAGTGCAAATTCTAAATCACAATCAAATAATAAATTCAAAAATATAATACAAATAAATAGATCCTTATATTTTTCAAACTTAATGACATTCGTTGGACTAGGATGGTAGTAACAACGATTTTTAGTATTACTCTGTTTTAATCAGTTCTTATAAATGGGCGAATGCTAAAAGTAACCATATATTTTTACATTTGTCGATTGATTCAAAAAATATTAAAGTATCGCCTACTTTCTTTTTTGAAGTAAGAGCTCATAGACCATTCCCTAAAGGGGTTGCAAGTGACTCTCTGGGACTCGGATCACAGTATTACCACAGTAATTAAAACCTCTCAGAACCCGTCCTGTCAACTCTTACTGTCTATTCTTCGTGAACTATCGATATGGTATGGGGCATAATAGCTGCGAAGCATTCCAGCCTTGTTCCTAACAGCATCTGCTTTCGGGTTCCCCTCGGTAGCTTCACACGACCGGGTTGTTTGCGCTGGACTCTGTAGGAGCTGACATAGGTTAGATTTTCAATCCCTGCGACGATCCTTCGGGTTGCCTGCATTTTTTAAAGGGTCCTACAGAAAAAAAGTAGTTATTTAAGTGACTGATCTCAGTGGTTCTGAACCCCAGCCTCGCTTTTTTACAGAAATTTGCTCTTCAAAGAAGCTGGTCCCGTTCTAAAAACTCATTATAATTTAGATTTAAATCAATATTTATAAGAAAATTTATTTAGTTAATTTATTTTAATTAAAATAATCGTTTTAATTAAAATATATAAATTCACACAATATCTCATACCCAACGTAAGTCTGACTTCGAAATAACTATCTTATAGCACTTGTATTACAGGTATAAGAATAAAAGATGTAATTCTTTGAAAAAAACAAACTCAAGCAATCAAGACATATATATCCGAAAATGCCATTGGACCCGTGTCTTCATAGCATAAAATTTATAAACAATTCAATAATGTATCAATCATGTCGTCCGCTTGTTTTTGAACTTGGCTGACATAACATATTTGATTATTTTTTTAATAACACACTTGCATAGATTAGGTGGAAGTCCGGTTTTGGAAATCATATAAAATGTCGGCCGAATTCAAGTGTGTCATCATTCAGTTGTGAGCAGTCTGAAAACAATCTTCCAAAATGTACAAGCTGGTGAGTACCTCTTCAGAACATATAAAACATTGCATTATTTGAATTATCGGTTTAATTTTATTATTACGTATTTTAGAAACATCTTCTTTTTTATCAAAATTAAAAATGAATAAAATTTATTAAATTTATTTTATCTTGTATATGTGCATTTTAACTTCAATAAGGTTAACAGGTAACTGATTAATACTCATTTGTTATTGTCAATTATTTCGCAGTTCTTCGTTACCCTTTTCTTCGGGCTGGCGGCCGCCAAACCCAGCGTGTACACTCCTGTCACGGGTTATACCTACTCCGCGCCAGCCGTCGCCACAGTCTCCTCTCCA
>JACJUM010002971.1:9143001-9182812 GCA_020976665.1 Heortia vitessoides
TAATATTTTTTCACGATATATTGCCAATTTAATTGTACTTATATGTACCCATGAACAATTTGGTATAATACGGTCAATATTAATATTTATTTCGATTATTTTGGTTATCTTGTTCGATAACGTTCTTCTCTTTCTTTTCTAGTAATTCATAGATTAGAGTCATCTACAATTGTGTAAACTGCCACTATTTTTTCCGATGAAAAACTAATAAAGCAGACTGGATTCACGTATCTGATACATTATCTAAATCTTATTTAAATATAATGAATGTAACAGAGGCGTAAAAAATTATGCAATTGGTATTCGCTCTAAATTTCCATATGTCCAGGGTTCCGGAATGAAATTTATGATAGTCAATTATGGGCACATCTAAAGATGAAATGAGAAGAGATTGGGTATCATTAGGTGATAAAGAGAACGAAGCGTTCCTGTTACCTGACCACTGATTTCGGTTACATGTGTATCCCAGGTTAAGGAAGGATCGGGCGACAGCATCTTCCAGATTGCTGTACTCTGCCAGAGTACAATATCGATCGTCAGCATGGAAATAGTAAGAATTTAGTGTATATTATGTTAATAATATTTAATTTTGATATTGCAAGCAAAATTGCAACAGCTTCATAGCTTAAACCAGTTCACTCTAGCTGCACATGGGCGTTAATTGAAGGTAAAGTTCTTAATAACTAATGTAGATTTGTTAGAACTGGTATTAACTATTTCCGAAGACAGAAAATAATGGCGTGTAAACTTAACTGAATTACGATCAAACTTCGACTTCAAAATATTCTTTATTGAGAAGGCCTATTACAAGCACATTTGAATCGTCATAATAAATAAAACAATAAAAATTTAGAAATATGTAGCATTAAATTCTATTATACACGTAATACTGATATCTCTGGTGACTACGGAAATTAGGCCTACCTTGAAATAGTTTACCAGCACCAGATAAGTCTTAAAACTAAGTTCCATGCAAACCTGCACCACATGAGCCTCAAGAAAGGAAACTGCTAGAAAAAGTGGCGTTAATAAAGGTTTCATCAATACCAAAAATAAAGTGTTAATGGAACCACTGCCTGGTGTCGAAGCTAACAAACTATTATCTTAAAGCTAGGTTAAAGCAATTCAATCTCAGGCAATTTTATAATTAGCATAATCTTTAATACTATACTATGCTTTAGAAATAAGCTTACACTTAGAAATAAGTTTTTAAAATTATTTATCGTTGAGTCTGAAATGTTATTGTTAATATATATCAGAGTGCTGTTGTTGTCATGTCAGCTGCTTGTTAACTAAACTTGGCTGACTCACGCCTATGTATCCATAATATGTATCTGCCAGACCATTAATTTACTAGTAATACACTTGCATAGATTACGCATAAGTCCGGTTTTGGTAAATCATATAAAATGTCGATAGAAGATAAGCTATCATTCAGCCGTAAGCAGTCTAAAAACAAACAACCAAAATGTACTGGCTGGTGAGTATGTCTTTAGAACGGCTTTTGATTTCACTATTAAAAATCTTATAAGAAACATTTTGTTAATCATAAGATTTGTTTTGTCATGACTATAATTCAATTAATATATTATTACAGTAACTTTTTTTTTCATTTCTATTATCTTGTTTTCTAGAAAGAAATATTTTATCTAGAAAGTATAATTAAATATATATTGCAGAAAATACTGATCCTTTTGATCCTTATCAAAAAGATTATAAAATACTTATTTACTATGGAAATGCTTCGAATTTCAGCATTTCCGAGAGGAGTGTTAAGACACTTGCTATTGATAGAAGAAAGGGGGAATTTTGACTATAATTTCCGCTAGGTCTAGGAAAATATACCACCATATGTTGGTTCTGGTACCTTAGTCACGCGATCTCCTCTCCGAGCGTGGCTTATTCTGCTCCAGCAGTCACCACCATCTCTTCTCCGAGCGTGGCATACTCCGGCCCAGCAGTAGCTACAGTTGCTTCCCCAAATATACCACCTTATGTTGGTTCTGGTACCTTAGTCGCCGCGATCTCCTCTCCGAGCGTGGCTTATTCTGCTCCAGCAGTCACCACCATCTCTTCTCCGAGCGTGGCATACTCTGGCCCAGCAGTCGCTTTAGTTTCTTCCCCAAATATACCACCATATGTTGGTTCTGGTACCTTAGTCGCCGCGATCTCCTTTCCGAGCGTGGTTTATTCTGCTTTAGCAGTCACCACCATCTCTTCTCCGAGCGTGGCATACTCCGGCCCAGCAGTCGCTACAGTTTCTTCCCCAAGCATAGCCTATACCGCCCCAGCCGTCGCCGCTGTCTCCTCCCCAAGCGTAGCCTACACCGCCTCAGCCGTCGCCGCTGTCTCCTCTCCAAAAGTCACGTACTCCGCTCCAGCTGTTCACACCGTCTCTAGCCCGGTCGCTTCCGTCTACACTGCCCCTGTCACGTACTGCTCCAGAGTTGCCTACTCTGCCCCCGTTGCTTATCCTGACTCAGTAAGCTTCTCCTCACCTGTCGTTTACTCTCAACCCGCTGCCGCATCCTCCGCCAGCTACTCTCATTCCCCGGTAGCTTACTCTACCTACAAAACTGAGGCAGCTCCTGTAGCTTACACATCGTACTCTTCCTTCCTAAAAAAGAAGAGAAGTCTCAAATCTGAATAATTATACGACGTAAAATAACAACAATTATGATTAGATAATATTTCTTTGCCTATATCATTGTTTTATTTTATTTCTATTAGTTTTGGATTGTGTTTAATGTATGTTTGACTATAACTGACATTACTTCCCCCTTTGCAAATTACATATGAAATGGTCTACTTTTGTTTTCACGCGAAAAAACGAGGTCGGTAAGAGCAAACAACTAATAAGGTATATTTATTTTTAAAATCCAGTGGTTCTTGACGAGAAAAATATTCTTACTTCTCTTTTTTGAAAACGACTAAAACTTACATCACTATCTTGGAGTGTACTTTGTACAGTATTTGTTTGTATAATTTTCCTCGCCTAAGTATCCCGACCACCAAGGGCTATAATTGTGAATCGTAATGATCAGTGCTTAAAATTGCAATAATAATAATATACTCTTTTTTGTACCCAGAAAAATAAATAAAACTTTTTAATTATTATACAATTGGCTGCCTTATTAATTCAAAGTATATAATATATATACGCCATCTTTTGAAACCAACCTCTGCACCCTGGTCTTCATTTGGTTAAAGATTCGAAAGCATATAAAGGGCACTAAAAATATTAAACTTTATTAGAGTTAACGTTTTGTGTCGTTGATTTTACTTTAGCTGCTTACCGCTGTTAACCGCAGAGCTATTACATTTTCGTGGAATGTTAATCATGCTATATAGTCCAGACCTGCCAAATGAATATACTTTAAAAATACAAACACCATAAGAAATTGTACGATTTAAACTTATTATAGAACTATGAAATTTACATTTTGCATTGTAATCTAACATTACATTATTCGATATTTGGAGTAAACTCTATGAAAAATCATTTAAAAACCTATAGACCTACTTCCAGGTCATCGTACTATCAGTATTTACATCTCTTTTTTTCCGATAAACCTCATAAGGTGGATACTACTCGAATCTAAACTCCATCGTTACCAGAAGGATGGTTCATGAATGACCCGATGCCCTCGCAATGTTTCGCAGGATCGGAAATGATACTGTCGCTGCTTTCCCTTATGTGAACTATATATACAAAAGAAAGGTTTGTATTGTTCAAACTTCAGAACTTGGTAGAATTTGGTACTTTGGTATGTTGTAGGTGCCTAACGGACGATCTATATCAACCTAAGATTTATGACTAACAGATTGTATACACATAGACAGACATTGTATATCTATGACATAGCACAAAGCTAAAATATTGTGGAAGAACACGGGTCCTATCTTCGGCCAAGACATGTTAATTGGTTTTGAAGCACCAAAAGGATTTCCTAATATTGTTTTTTGTAACACTAAAGAAAAAGTTTTAGGCAACCTCAATTCCCAATTGAGTCATTTAAAAAAAGTTACATAAAATCATATTTATCTGTTTACTAGCAATTTGCCTAAGCAACGATTATTATCAATTATAGTAACAAGTAGGTAGGTACAGTATTTATTTTATGTATGTATTTAATATATCGCAGAATACACGCCAGTTAACCTCTTAATCGACATATTTTTTTACGACTTCATTACATTCCAACAGAAAGGCAGTGGAGGAAATTTCTTAAGAATTAAAAGGAGATAATATAGTCAATATAATGAATGTATAAAACTTCTAACCTAGTGTTTAGTTCATGAAATATATTGAAATATCTTAAAATGTAAATAGCAGATCCCCAAACACGTTAGTTATATCGATACGCATTATAACGCTGATTTTTCTGTGATTATATATTCTTTTGTTTTCGTCACATCTATTGAAAGAAGCCTTGGCGATACTATTCAAATATTCAATTCTTTTTCACAAATACACATTTGACAGTGTTCTCTATTTAAGTGGGACAAATCTGTATATAAGGTAGAACATTTTCATGTTAGTCAGTATATTTTAGACTCAGCTACAAGTAAGTGGCAGGGACAACCAAAAAAATTACCAAAATGTCACAAATTACTCTGGTGAGTTTTTTTTTTAAATTGCGAAGTCACAAAGAACTGAAATATATAGACATATTAAAAATCATTACTGCTTTACTTTAAATTACGTTCTGTATAAACATGACAGTTGCTCATGAACTTGAAAGCTCTTAATATGTGCATTTAAATTTATCCGTCAAGAAACAAAGGTACGTACTCGTAATATAACAATGTCGTATACATTGTAATATTATAATTGAGAATGGAAATTAGTACAATTATTGTTATATTATAAACCTAGCAATATTATATATAGTGTTATATAACAACAACTTGTGGACAGACAACATTGTCGCATAATATAATATATAACTATATGTCAACTTATATTCGAGCATGACTTACATTACACATGGTAAATAATAAACATCTTATTTTCACAAAAAGTCATCCCTCCCTTTATGATGTCACGTTTATGTGATGACGATTTGTTAGTTTATTAACATGGTATTAAATATATATTTTAGTATTATATTTGTCATTTGTTGATTATCTGATATCCTTCAAACATAAGTGTTATGGTCCTAATGTTATTTCGGAGTCAAGACAAAGTATGAGATGTATTTATGAATTTTATAATGTGAATTCTTTATATTTTGATCTTGTTCTTGGTGATCATTTGAATGTGTTAGGTAATATATAAGATCATTAAACATATATAATTACAGGTCACCCTACTTGTAGTGCTGGCGACTGCGGCTGCTTCACCGTATGTGTACAGCGCACCCTTAATCGCGTCTCCGTACACCTCAGCCTACGTGGGACCAGCATCAGCCTCAGTAGTTGCTGCCCCCGTGGCCCCAGTAGCCCCAGTTGCCCCCGTTGCACCCGCCGCGGTCCCTGCCGCGTACCCCGCGGCTTACCCCTACTCTTCAGTCTCCGCCTACTCCTACGGCTCCACTTACAGTGTGCAGGACTACCTGCCTACTGTTGTGAACCAGGGAGCTACCTCGCTAGCATACAGCCTGCCTTACGCTTATGCTGCCGATTACTACTACCGCAGATAAATCCGCATGAATCACGTCTCTTACGCTTCTCTGTGTAATATTTGAGTATGTGAAATAAATTTTGTTTGTTATTAATCTGACTTTTGAGTTGAGCGTCCCGAACTAAAATTACTCCAGAATTACTGAAGGCACTGTGTATAATTTAGTAGGGAGAGTAAAACATTATTTAAATACCTTTAAAATATTTATTTATATAAAAAATATAAAGAAGAAATATTTAATTTAAAAACTACTAGATATATCTTAAAGTATTTAACCAATATAACTTTAATTCTTCTTTTTTTCTTCCTTTCTTCATTATTACCGAGAAGCATAAGCTAAATAAAAAAAGATAAAGATCTCTATCTAAAATTGTAATCCTTCTTTTTTTCTTCTTCGCTCAATAATTACCGAGAAGCATAAGCTAAATACAAAATAAAGAGATAAAAAATGCATGTAATGTGCATGTATGATAAACGAAAAAATCATAAGCTACGGAATGAAATCCGAATTAATTCACTAATAGAATGTAAAGTTATATTATCAACAAATAACATATGCTTTACTTTATGTACGTGTGTGTGTTCACGACAACGGAAACTACGCAGATTATAGTATATACGCAGATTATACAAAATAGTATAAAACTTGTTGTATAGACGTATTCTTTTAAAAAATACACCAATAAAGAGAAAATAAGTAAACAGTTAAGAATATGTTGAGAATAGTTCAAAACTATGCGTGCTTTATAAAAATTAACTCACTTTATTGTAAGTACTTGTACAGTAAGCAATAGATCAACTTATCCAACCTGAAAATTTTTACAATAAATTTTGAACACAATATCTTAGCTACAAAGATAAATATCGACTGCGATTTTTACAGATTTGGATAGGTTGATATGTTGCTATGTGTACAAGCTTATAAACCTTAACCAGTAACATATATCAGTATAGAGGGGATACAAAAAACGGAAATAAATTTTCAAATTTTATTTTTTGTAAATCATAAAGTAAAAGACACAAACTCTAGGTATATTGATTTAACCTTGCATAAAATATTTATTTACAGTACCCAGCTACAATACCATTTTTTCCACAAAGCATCAAAAAAGTCTTTAATGTAAAAGCGAAAATATCATCTCTATACATAGTCCACAGTTGCATCGCAACAGGTCCACTGAGCCAGGTCCGCAGTCCTCGTGGATAACTCGACTCAAGGCCGCGCCCAGGAGCGGCTTTATGCACTCTTGCGCAATTATACACTTATTAACATAAACAATGTCGACGTCTCACGATCCGCCCGGTTTTCAATTATTCATAAATATTAAGAGGTTTTTACTCTATTCATTTTACATAGGTATATGAATGTGTGTGCATTCATCATTTACACATTTTAAAGTTAATCAATAAAATAAAATGCCTAGATGGTAATACTAGAATAGTACTATAAAATACTAAATATATTTCATAGATATAAAATTTAAAACCAATGTGTCTCCATACGCTGCAATGACGCTTACTATCACGCGGACTGTACGCTTGTAAGTCTGGTCTAATATCTCTTCAATAGTTAAAGAGACTAATACGTCAAAGTAGTGCTTTAGTTGTATAAATTGAAATAAACAAACAATAAACGTCACGGTGAATTCGTTTACTTTTGACCCATGATTTTTGGCTGTTAAAGCAAATTTGTATAATATAATGTCGACTCTCATGCCAATTCCACAAACTAAGCATCAGTTAACTCAAACCAAAATTAGACCAGGCAAGAGTCAAATGAACATTCTTAAGTAGGACCGTTTTATTTTTTTAAATGGAGGCTGGGTTTATCTGGCATAAACTTCGTGTGAATGTTAAGGTCAATGTTATTGCAGCTTGCATTTAGTCGAGTATAAAAACGGGGCCCGCCCTACCTAGGGCATCATTTATCCTTGGACGAGTTACACCCAGCACTATGTTTAAACTGGTAAGGAGCTTTAATTATATTTTTTAAATTATTAATAAGAAATATGCATAGGTATATATTTTAGTAAGTCATTTAATAGATAAAATATAGTAGGACCCCTGTATATTAAAGGCCTTAATAACAAAATCCGTTTATTTATTCTAAATTTATATCCAAACAAAGCTCATTTTAGAGAGAAAGGAGGAGGTAATTCGTTAACTACGCATTTATCTTTTATATTTTCAAAATTCTGGATGACATTTGAAGTCCAATCCCATTAAGTAGGGAGAGAATCGTCGTTTCAAAACTCACGTCCATGACAACTTGGTAGCCACAGTAGCCATCCAATTTGCGGAAACCTACTCGAATGTTCTCCAACTTAAAGGTGCCTAGAATTATTGAATTAATGAATAATAATATGCAGTGATATGCATTATATTTTTGCTGAAATTGAAGTGTACGAAGTAGCATTGACTATATTCTTATTAAGAAAAGACTATATTCTTGTTATTTTTAAGTAATTTTTTGGATACTGTTATGATTTTTAAGAACAGCTTTTTTGAATCTGAAGATTGCATTCTAGTTTATATCCATTATTAAGTTCGTTTTACTTTCGAATATATAATAAATGTATTCCACAATTATGTTTATTGTAAAAGTATATTTTTTCACTTTTCTACGTTTTATTTTGTTACTTGTTAGTTATGTTAACATCACAGCTGATGCTGATGATCACAGCAACGACCAAACCGTATACATTCCGTATACGGTTTGGTCGTTGGATCAGTACATTTTTATTTGTTTTTCGAGAAAAGCGCCAAAAATCCTGAGCAAAACTTAATTAGTAGCCATATATTATGAGGAATTATACATCTGTGCTTATTAATTTTCTAGTAATGTTTAATCAAGTGTTTATCTTATAAATTTATTTATAAAACACGTGAGGACGAAGATGCAAGTAAACAGTTCAATAACATCGACGCAGAAAAGTTGTATTGTGCGTTTATAAAGTTCGCTCATCTGTGAACGTACCCCACTTCTGGTGAGTGAACACCCTGATACCCGGAAGGTATGATAATTTCATGGAAAAACTAACGGGTCACTGTACTTTGCTGCGTTTGTTTACTTTTATTAATCTATCATGATGCTAAAAATCTATGCCAGCGACCAGTGTGCATTAACACAACTTACAAAAAAATACAAGTTTTTATAGGATAATTGTGATCTTTGTGTAAATTGGGCTAAGAAACTTAGTTGAATAGTTTGGCTATGAACTATCCAATAGTCCATCGCTATGAAGTAATTGTATGTTCCAGAAATCTGCGATAGTAGGTAGCTATAACGATATTCCAATTAAACTTAGTTAAAACTATTGTAACTTTTATGCATTTATAAAATATTACCTAGCTTAAAAATCTAAGTTATATTTTTAATATTCTTATAAATTGGCCAAGAAGACAATGACGAGTAAAATACTAATATACAATTTTATTTCCAGCTATCATTCTTCGCCTTTTTGGCCCTGGCTTTCGCGGCGCCCGCGCCTGAACCAGGCGCATTGATTGCACCAGCTTTGGCGTACAAGGCGCCATTGGCGTACGTCCCGCCGTTGGCGTACTCTGCGCTGCCTGCGGCGCCGCTCGCGTACAGCGCTCATCTCGGTTACGCCCCTTACTCTGCGTACCCGGCACCTATTGCTTATAGCAAAATCTATTGATCAAATCTGACCAATTGCGTCATTGGCAACGAAAATGGTTCTTGTGTATTGATTTCGCAATAAATTACCTTTCCGCCTATATATTTTATATCTTACCTTACCTCTTATATTATACACGGTTGGATAAATGTCAAATGTTCTGTCTGGGTGTTAAATATATGTACATAAAGTACATACGTATTATATTTGTAATTTCTTTGTTGTCTTATATCCGTAACACAATTACTTTATGCTACTTATCTCGGCGTCAGTTCAATGTAAAAAATTACAGAAATCATTAAAATACATATTATAAAATCCAGACTCCAAGCGAATTTATCATATAAATATTAGTCCTGGATATGGATTGAACCCATGCACACCCACATAAGAGATTATTAAGAATGAAATGGTGGATTCGTATAGAGGTTGCTATAGATATGATCAATGCCCAGCATGGATAAATATATTAAATTACTTTAATAGTAGTAGGTAGGCCAAAGATTTGGATAAGCCAAATTTGTAACCATCGGAACAGGGCTTTCCAATTTCCAACTCACGCAATTTTATACGGTCGAAATATTCGTATATGTGCAGAGCTCCTACAAATTAAACGGAGGCAATCTTGGCACATATATATGTTTTTATATTAGACCAGGTCGACAAACAAGCATACAGTCTGCGTGATAGTAGCGTTACCGCAACTTACCATCGTCATCGTCATTCTTCCCAATATAGAAGGAATTTTGCCCATAATTACCGTTTCGGATGTTATTGTTTCGGATCTAGTAGAGGAGGAGGTACTATTCTACTCTGCCGGTACCTCACGGCTATATAGATGCGCACACAAGGATATCACTAGCTCTTTGGCAACCCTGTGATTTTAAGATATTATGTCTTATCACCTAGTAATTTCACTGGCGGTAGAAATATGGGAGAGTGCGGTATCAATGCAGACATACTTTGTATAATGCATACCTTATGAAAATAATAAATATGTATATTTATTAAGAAAATTCAGAAAGTTTCTTCTTTATACTAAATTAAAAAGTGTTTTATTTTAGTACATTAAAAATGCAGTAATGAAAATTTTACTTATATTCATTTTTTTAAAGCAACACCTTTAGTATAACTAGCAATTTCGCTTTTCTGAAATCTTGCTTCATATCTTCAAAACGTTAAAGTGACTAGTATTGTCAAATGCGATATACAAATGCTAGTGGTCTAGATAGACGTAACTAACGCATATGTATTTGCGAGAAGAGATTGTCAAAATTAAGAAATGAAGAAATTACATAATGAGTATATATAACATCTTTCACATTGTGATAAGTCGCAAGCACTTGTGTGATTATAGAGGAATATCAAATACAATATTTTAATATAATTTTTTTACTGAACAGAGTATTTTTAGACTAATATTGTTTTAATTGCAATCACACTTAAAAAAAATGTCTGTTTAGTCCAAGTCCAAGTACCAACTACGTTCAACATTTCTGATTCTTTCATTGCAACTGATTGTACCAATTCTCGATCACGCTATACTGGAGTAACTCAACAAAACATCAATAAAATAATAATATTTGTCTAAAATAAAAATAACAGTAATTATTGACTGTGGTACTTTAACATATTGAAGTATTGTCCTTGATTTACTTTTTACAAAAGTATTAAGTGTAGATACATGGCTTCAATTGTGCTAACTACGATAGTGTCTCAAACACGCGACATTTCCGCGTATCACTAACGGGTTTAACGACATGATATTAAAACAAAAAGTATGCTGTAAAAACTATATTCGTGATGGCAACATGTGGCAGATCGGTGTCAGTCATCGGGAAACTTTTTTCTCAACGTACGTAGTATCCGGGGTACCCAGAGTAGGCGTAAGGAACGGGCGCAGAATAGGCAACGGGTGACAGAGACGGGTAGGCAGAGTAGGCGACTGGCACGGTACCAGGCACGGCAGCATAGGTCAGCACATCAGGTTTGGGGCTGGCGAAAGCCACGGCCACCAGAGCGAAGATAGCGAACTATAAAAAAGATAAAATTAATATATGGCGCATACAGTATTAAAAGCCTAGTATTACTAATAGTAAATATTAGTAACATAAATACCTTTTGAAATATAAATACCGATTCAGAAATACACATAAAAGTACATGCCCATTTTATCCCCTTTCCAAAATCGTTTAAGATTCTTTTCAAAGGATAGTGTTTAACATTATAATGCCCTCCAGACTCTTTTTAAATGTTAACGGGTATCTATTTATCATGCCGAATATGAGGTACATTTTAAGCAAATTTAGTTTTTATGTTATTTATAAGAGGGAAATATTAAAACATCGTTAAATCATTATCCTGGTATCATAGGAATACAATTCTGCAAAACAGTTGCTTAGACATCTTAGACAGTCATTAATTATTTAATTCGTATATCCTCATGTCAATGAAAATTTTAGCTTCTAAGTATATTGCAGTATCATCAATGGTTTTTACTCTTTTAAATAACTATGTATTGAGATTTTCAATAAATTTAAATAAATGCATATGAATAAAGTATCTCCAAAAGCTACCTAATCATCATCATCTTACCAGCCACTGTTTCGGATGGGTATACCGCCACCTGGTGCAGTGAGTTACTATTCTACTCTGACGGTACCTCACGGCACAAAATAAATAGCTAATAAAAAAAATATTAATAGCTAACTAAGCGACCTATGAGAAACATCGAACCTTTTACGCGTTCACGCACGTCACCAATGCTAAATGTCAACGACAATAGTATGCAATGCAGTGTAAAGGGCCTTTATGAGTCGCTCGCTACCCGATACAGCGTCAAAGGGTTAATAGGGTAAAAATGTGACGCATGGATGGCGGTGAACGTACTCCGACCGGAGAGGGTTGATTATTTCTAATTCGTTGATGTCATACGTATTATTATTATTGGTACATTAATCTTGATTTAGCCTAGCAGCTACTTGCTACTGGTATGCTGAAAATATTATTTTACCAAGTATTCATAATAATAATATTATAATAATAGGACACGTAATATTTTTATATAAAATATAAGTAATATCAATTCTTCTTTTATATTTTTTTACTTGGGTTTAGTTTCAAAAATCATTAAAAAGTCACGATTAATTTAGTAGAAAAAGTATAAGTAAAAGTTAGGTAAGTGTCAAGAGAGAGTTCCGATGTTGTGACAGATTTGTCTTGCAGATTTAATATAGGTACTTATATTTGCACCAACTGTTGTAGTTGAGTAATAATTATCCTACACGAAGTTTTATAATAACTAACCGATTGTATCTTTGATGGGCAGAGTTATTCCCTATGATGCTTATGGAAATAAGCGGAGATAATTTAAACGGTTATTAAAATTCATGGAAATTAAGAAAATTTAACAAATCTTCGTTAAGTTTGATCGTTACCAATAATAAGCACTTTTCAGGTTACTTTATGATGTTTAACATAACTGTCAGTCGCTTGACAGTTTTATTATTTTATTAATTTTTGCGCAATTAGCAGAATGCACTTTGTGATGATGTTAGACAAATAGATCGGAATAACCTTTTTTTTTTAAATTTATGTTACTGTAATTCAGTTGAAATTTATAATTAAGAAAGAACAGTGTCTGTTATACCCCAAAAATAACAAATTACCAATTGAAATAGTAGTACTATTAGAAGAACACTTACCAGTCTGAAGAACATTGTTAGGTAGTTTGCGATGTAATCACAATTGATAATGCTAGGCCACTTGTTACGGCTTATATATGATATTACACGACCACGCCCGACTAGTTGTCCTGTCGATGGCCAGCAAAAAGTGTCCTTGATCTTAAAAATAATAAGCAAATTTGATGTACGTACAGTGGACCAAAGAAATAGATCAACTGTATTGTTTTTAGATAGATACTTAACACATTCTTATATTGATTTTACAAAAAAATCCAAATATTTAGACAGGTGTCCATAAATTAAACACAAAATAAATATAAAATGTCGTTTGAAAAATAACGTTATAAATGAACAAAATGATCTTATATCATGCGTTTTTTGCTAAACAATTGATAACCATTTAGAAAAAATCTAGGTCGCTCCTTAAAGATTTTGTAGCAACTGAGCGCATCGAATAGGAAAAATTTAAGAAAAATATCAACATAATATCATTTATTTAATTTTTCCGATTAACTTAATTTAAAAAAGATAAAATAAAAGAACTAGAAAGTAATCAAGAATGCATTGTAAAATAAAAGAACAATGAGTGAATTTATATAAGAAAAAAGGTATAGGTGACAATCAACGTGTGCTAGCGCTCTCTTTTCGTCCCTCTAGAGGTGTCACCGAAAATAAACCGATTATTTTTTCCATACTACTACATCAACCAAGCAAGTAGCAAAACTTGACAAGTAGTTGAAGAACGTCTATATCTGCGAAAAACTCGTGCATGTTTGTTCGCCCATAACAAAATTTTGCTTTCAATTTGACAAAAGAATTTATAATTTATAATTAAAACAAATAAAAGAGTCCCTATTGAATGTGATGCTAAGCCGTAAGGTTAACAAAATAACATATTGTCTTAACGTGATTACTAACAGAATTATTTAGAAACCTTATAACTCTTATCACCTAAAATAATATACACAAAAGTGTAAAAATTTCATAAACAACTCTTCTGATATATTTTGATTTTGTACAGTGTTTAAGCTAAAAATAAAATAGTTCATGAAGTGCGATCAGAAATATCTGTAATTCGTTTCTTAAGTGTTCCTTCTTGAAGAAAAAGAAATCCTTGCGAAGACCTACTCCGGTAAAAATATTCTACACGTTTCAGTAATTAAGACACGCGCTCTCTCAAAGATATATTGTCTAAGCATGTTACTCGCTTTAATAGTGGTAAACACATCACTTAAGTACGATTGTGTTTTTGTTTGCAAACAGCACAAAATATGAACATTGCTTTATGTGATTGGGAACACAAGAAAAACTGAAGCCTTGAAGGCGTTGTGGTACAGAGCTTCCTTAAGACTTGCCAAGTTTGTTTATTGTTTGGAACCTTATTATTATTGTATTTCAGGGGCGAAAAATTATATTATTATGTGAGAAATTACTTACCATTAGAGTGTTTTACACAGCATGAGTATATTAAATGACACTTGTACTTCAATCATATGTTCAGATAACATTTTATACAATACTAGCGACCTGCTGCAACTTCATCCGGGTACATAGTTTTTATCTCTTTGGTCCTTTTACCGCAGCATTTATCCTGTTCTTGGATACTTAATCTACAAGCTACATGCCTGTGTATACATTAGGAAATACACATTTTCCAAAAAAATCAATTTCGAGGAGAAATACATAAACTTCCCAAATCTGTCGATCCTGTCCAAACCTGTTTCAGACAATAACAAACAGGACAAAAAAGTTTTATTTTTACTTTATTTACGATATCTACTTTATTATTTTAGACTAAAATCCATTTGGTGATTACAACTCATCTTCCAATTCACATTTGAATTACCGACTTCGTTTTTTACAAAAGATCAACTATATTCCTCCAACTTCCTCACTATAAATCATGTTTATCTTAAAAAAAATATAGTGCCTATAAATTATGTATCTTATCCTATCTCGCGAGTACATACTGTACACATAAGGCAAAACTTTATTCAAATCGGGTCAATAGTTTAAAAGTTCATCCTGATCAACACAAAAAACAACGTGTTACTTTTTTTTATAGATAAAGTTAAAACTGGCATCTTTGAGATCAAAAGATATCGTGATACGTGACACATACAAAGGAGCGGTCCGAGTCCGGGATTTAAAAAAAAATGTGCATATGTTATCATTAGAGCAGAGCACATGCTTATGCATGAACTGTATTGTCCAGTATGAAAAAAGAAATTAAACAATATAAAGTAATGCTTGAAATTCTGGTCGCAGACTTATTTATATTTTGGACATGCGGCCGGCTGTACATGTATCGAGATTTACAAAGTAATCAACATCCGTGAGGCATCGCCCATCTCTATGAGACCTTGATTCGAAATTATACGTTACGCATGCTATACCATAAATACTTTTTAATGAAGGCTAAAAAAAAGGAAAATTTTTTTGGCGGTCGATAAATCGACTAAAAAAACAAATTGGATCACATAGTACATAGGTATTAATTTTCTCTTAAATCAGTTTTTCGACAGACCTTTATGCAAAATAAAATACTAGTAGCAGTTACAATGAGAATATTTATGTTCAAATGCCTACCTTTTTTCAATTCATCGAAAGATTATATATTGCTCGCAAACTTTTTGTCGCATGCAACTTAATACAAAATTGTAGACCCGGAAAAAAATATGAGTTTACCACACCACATTTTTTTGCAAAATACCGAATCTATCAATATCGTTATGCTAACAGTTAATGAAATGTCAATTTGTTAATATATTGTAATACAATTGCCATTTGTGTTCCACTTTCTTAGTATTTAAATACTTAAAAAGAGAACAAATATACAATGAATTAGAACTGATTAAGAATAAATCAGATATGACAAGACCATAAATGTCTTTCCAAAATGTCTACGAGCTCGTGTTAGATATATTAGCAAGATATTTTTTAAAGATTTAGTGGGATATTATAAAAGATTTAGACTATTGTTTGTATATGTGTACTAGGCTATACACAGGCTTCCGTTTACACAATATAAAAAAAAATCATTTTAATCACAGAATTTATTTCACAACAAAAAATAATAATACTAACAATAATTGTTCACTGATTTCATAAACAAGACAATATCATTTTCACAACGAACAGTGTTTTGTGTAATTCCGCAAGAATATTTTTGATGGAACATAATAGTACTAAAAATAAACAGGAGTAGGTATGTACAAAGAGAGATCGAAATAAAAATCAGTAATATCCGTATCCGTAGTTGTATGGAGAGCCGCCATAGCTGCCATAGCCGTAACTCAGGGGGCTATAGCCCGAATATCCGGAGTACCCGTAATAGCCGGGGTACCCATAGTTTCCGTACCCATAGCCAGAGTAGTATTGCGGTTTGGCGGCAACGAAGGCAATGATGGCGAACAGGAACAGCTAAAAAAATAAACAAACAAGAATTAGTTACTTTTGAATCTCTACGAGATACCAGTAATTTGAAACACAGTTACACAAAGTATTTAAACTATTATAAATAAATTATATTAAATATACGATACCAGAAAGAATAAGTCTTCCTCTCTTTTAAAATGGTAATGCCCAACAGTGTCAATAATATGTTTTGTTCATTTAGTACTATGCCTCATCAGCAATTTTATAAATCATTAAAACTAGACAATAATTAATAAAAATAAACAATTTATTTTTAATGAAGAGGATCGATACATCGCATACCATAGATGAAACTGTATATATTCAAAAATATAAATTTATTAAAAAATCTCTATGTCAAACAATATATTATTGTTTTAGAATTAACATTTAAAAGACTACTTGTATTTAAGAGCTCATTTTCCTGAATAATATGGATTCAAAGATATTTTGATGACCAAAATTAGTTATTTTGGTGTAAAAAAATATTTTTTGTCTGATTTAGTCCCTTAAAGATTTTACGCGTCTACTAATGTCAGTTTTGGATTTTATAATAGTTTTGATTTACGTGTTTATTTTGTTTCTGAGATTTAACAGGGATAATAAATAATATAATAAAGAATGACTATAATAGGAGTTTAGGTTTATACTGATGTATTTAATATTTTCTCAGAAGCAAGGACGCTAAATTGTACTTGATATGAACTTGACATTAGCTAAAACGTATCAGGCGTACCTAATTGAACAGGAATTGAGGCTAATGTATGATATGGGAAAGTGAAATTTGCTTTTGTTCCTTTATTCAAATTTTATCCTATATATATATATATATATATATATATATATATATTAATCAATCATTCAAACTCCCTATTTAAATACATTACGCGGCAGAATTTGATGTAATTCAAGTATATATGAAAAAGACATGCAAAAATTTAAATGTATTCAATAAATTATGTTACGTTCTAATTGAGAGATTTTAGCTATCACAAAATCCTTGTTTATCCTTGTAAATATTACAAAGAGACGTCAAGACGAATATGTGTTGTTAATAGTTCTATTGTCATGAAGCTATAACGATATAATAATGATGTATCACGGAGCAAACGGATTTCCCACCCACCCATGCATTTACATATTCCGTTTGCAAAAACATTTTTTGTTGCTCCTCAAGGACAATACCATACCGTGGCATGTATACTCCGTGCAAAGATAAATGTTGTTGTCAAAATCTAAAAAAAAGTTCATCGCTACTTTAACTCGTTGCTCATACTTGTGCTTTGATTAAGTCATGGCTGTTTGTTATGACAATCGGGATGTTTCGATTCGGGGGTAACGACAAAATTTGTGTATGTTTAGTTAATTATTAAAGTGCTTTTTATCTTGGAGAATAATATCGGACTGTCTATACAACTGTATTATGACGGACCGTTTGATTACAAGTTATCTAAAAAAGATTTGAAATACATATTCTATAAAATTCCATTACACATCTTGTATATGTAACAAATTTTATAAAATATTCCCGGGTACGAAATTGCTAATGGCTGCAAGTGAAATACACATCATACGTCAGATTACCAAATCTAAGAACAGTGCTATTTACGTAATGAAGAATATACCTCAAATAAGAATAACAAAGTATAATCATATTGTTACTTCACAATATTAGGAACCCAAAAAAGAAATGGATCAAACGTTAGCGAAATAATTGGTAATATGCAAAACTTACCAGTTTGGCGAACATTTTTATTTATTATCGAAATACGGGGTGTGTATTCACTGTGTTCCCTTTGATCTCGAACTGTTGATTTTTATAATTCCTTCAGCATTTATATGTGGTCTTCGTCCTTGGAAACTGTAGAACAATAACGGAATAACTATACACAACGTCTGTTGGGAATCAATGTAAATTATGAACACACACATCGCTCTGAGGACGCGATCTACATTAACAATTAGGACGCCTTTGTTTATTCTTAAAAGTTGGTTCAGTATTGAGCATTTAAAGTTGTTAAAAGAATTATTATCTCTATGCCTTAAATAGTACAAGTAATGATATATTCCGTAATGGGAAAACTGTAATGTTTCTTGTTAACTATTCATGCAACAGCCTAAAAACGTTCGTCAAATTTGGCAGAATTGGCCTACCAAAAAAGTGAGTGAGTATGAGTTCTAAGGTAATTAAATAAGTGACTTCCTTGTTTCAATTAAAGATGGCTGACATTCTCTCATATATTTTTCAGCATAATAATATAAAATAAGTCCTTTTAATATAAATTAGATGCAAAACGTTTGCATATCCTAATAAAAACATTAAGTCTATATAATCTACATAGTATATGCAGTCTAACCACGTTAATAGAAGGCCAAATTAAGAAATACATATAAATAAAAATATAATTATTTGTCGATTACGTAATAAAATTTATAATACCTAGCACGTATCGTCTGACACCTCTTAGGCTGGCTAAGTTTTGTCTAGTCTAGATTACTCGTAACATTATACAGTTATGTAAGTGATAATGTTTAACTTGATATTGACTTTCTTATTTTGAGACATTGGCAATCAAAGACTGTATACATTTACATTGTGCAATATTTCAAATAGAATTAATTAACTGTTAATAAATGTATTTATTTCATTCCCTGTTAACATTACACATCATAATGTGCTTAGAATCTATTTTCTTATAAAAGGTTAAAATTGTTAGGACAATACAAATCACAAAATTTGCGGTGGGGTACCGGCCGAGTATAATAGTACCTCCCTCCCTCTCCTTATCAAGTGTCGTACGAGGCGACTGAGACACCAGGACCGACCTATTTCAATATATCCACCTGAAATAGTGCAGCTTAAATGTCCAATTCACTTATGGTCAAAATTCCTCTTTCTTGTTACTACTTTTACTTACTTGCCACTATTGTTAATTTTAGATAGATTAAATATTATAAATTGCAATTTAAATTTTACTACACCAAAATAACAGAATCACAAGAACTTTTCAATTAATTTATTTTGTTATTGAACTTTATTATTATTAATTTCTTCCGAGTGATTTTTGATTAATATGCTGAATTCGTATGATTGTGCAGAGTCGTGTTTCCAAAATTACATATGAACGTACTATTTGATTGACATTAAATAACATATATACATTTACACTCATGTTATAAAAAGTAAACGTATTTTTGTGAGTTTGGCACATTGTAAATTTGTCACTTTATTTTTAAAAGAAATTTTTAGAAAACCATACCATGCATTAAATACCATGTTATTCATCTCTTTGTATCCTTAACCAAATAAATTATTTTTATTTAAGACTGTTTATAACCTATAAGAAGTTAACGTTAACGTTTTAATTAATTAATCGGCTATTGTATTCAAAAGCTATTACGAGTTAAAAATATCAATCTAAACAAAATATGTCGCTTGCGTCGTTGCCGGGGTGTTATATGTGTGTGCGGTCTATGCGGCGAAGAAAGGGACACGGGACTATTTCTTAGTTTGAATTTTTAAATTCGCTTAAACCGCTAGGTTTGCCGCTGTAATGCTAATCTTATAAAAAAAATACTATAATGCTATTTAAAATTGAAGTCCACCCCTGAAACGTTTATTTAACTAGTATTTTGCTGTTCTGTGACTGAACTCTGTGATTTGATGAATTCACCCGGTAGGTTAAGTAAGGAACCCTCGAACAGAAAACATTTATTTCTGTAAGAAATTTGATTATGAGTTGGATCGTGGGTACGTACCTACAAGGTTTTAAGACAGATCAGTTTAAACCAATTCATATATATATTTAAACCTAATATTCTAAACAATGGTCCACCCGTGCGTAGCAGGGACGAGCCGCTTGTTTCTATATAAAGCTAATAATCAAAACTTTCCTAATTATTTGCGACTTATAGAATGTTTTCATTCCTTGGGAAAGAATACATTACTTATACACAATCACACAATTTTTTTAATATATATACATATGTGATATGTGAACATATGTGAATATCACATACCTAATGTATGCATCCAGTATCCCAATGTATCAATGGTCCCAATGTATCAATCCAGGTCCTCATGACAGTATTTGGATTTCACTGATTCTTACTTACCACTCATATTTTAGACGTGACTTTGTGTCATTGTCAAACAGTTTGATAAGCACATCTTTTATAGATATGTGGATCTGAATTTTGTAGTCCACACATCTGTTTGAACTAGTGTTACAAATAAGAATCTGCTCGGGAATTAATTCATTTTCTCTATATTCTGCTTTTAAATAAGGGTTTGTTATCTTTAACACCTTAAAATAGGTTTAACGTAAAACAAGTTCTTTAGGTTAACATTATCTCGGAGTCAGATCAAAGTATAATGACTATGTTATGTGATGTTTTAATTTGTTTTTGTGAGGTCATCTGGGTCAGTAGCCATTTGAATTATGTTATAATTAATAAATAGTCAACGTTTACAAAATGTTTGTTTTGCCTATGAAAGACCTAAGATATTTTTGTCTTTGACTTTGAGGAGAAAAAATACAACTTCATTAAATTTTTCCTACATAATCGTTATCGTTGTCAGTACAATTGGTACACCAATGTCATAAATGAACAAGGAAATAACCAACAATGCCTGTACGTACCAAGTACCGCATACGATCTGAACATAATATGGACAACCAGAAGCTTCTGTGACATCAGAGATCATCAACCCGATGTGCCCTTGCGCTGTCAGTTGACATCCTAAATAATATCGAGTACTCGATATAAAGATCAAGGCCAATTCTAAGCTCTCGACTATATAAGCTCGGATGCTTGTTGTTAATTATGTTACAGTACACTGTACAACTTGATCAACATGTTCGCCAAAATCGTAAGTCCTGATATTTAATTTGTCAGTCATTTATAAATGTATATTGTTGGTATTTATATTCAGTCATTTTTTATATTTTTTCAAGTTTTGTTATTGGTTATTTTACAACACTAATAACTATTAAAGTTTCGTACGATCAATACAAACTCGATAGAATAAAATGTAGATTTATAATGCCACGTATTTTTTGTCAGACATCAAATTTACATATTTATAGTATGTATTAGTAGGATTCTTAGTAAGTTCTTCCTCTTTGCAGTTCGCCCTCTTCGCTCTGGTAGCGGTAGCGCTGGCCGCTCCTAAGCCTGCGCCCGCGCCGCAGTTCCTGACCTACTCCGCGGGCCTGGACTACGTGTACCCCGGCGCCGCCGCTGTCCCCTCAGCCGCCGTCGTGTCCCCTTACGCTGCTGCCCCGGTCGCCTACTCCGCTTACCCCGCGCCCAGCGCTTACTACGTCCGTTAAAAACCCAGCCCGCCCAAAATTTAAACCCGAAAAAGACAATGTGATAACCTTTAGCTAATAGAATAAATGCAATTACCCACAATAATATGTTTTCTTTTTGTTTAACTTGTTATCATGTTTGCATTGTGAGCATGATCTAAAACATTTTAGGTATGTTGTTTGTAATGTAATTTAAAAAAAGAACATTGCGGGTGTAAATGATTTAATAGCATTAGTAGCTAGTTAAACTTTATACAGATAGGCGCACAAAAAGAGCATTCGTGTATAATAATATTATTAAGAGAAAATACTTTTTGTATCCAATAGACTTAACCGATTTTAAAAATTCTTACACTAATAGAATGCTGCTTTGATCTAGGATGACATACATACGATGACATACATTTATAAATGGTATACCTATTAGATGTGCCTACCTTATATGTTAAGGTATTTGTTTATTTGTGTATTTATAAAAGTTAAAATCCGATACTTCTGAACCAGTTTAAAAACTCATTAACTAATAGTCAGTTAGCAGCAACTAACATCCTTACTAATAAATCCAAAAGTAACTTTGTCTGTCTATTTGTAACGCAATTACACCAATACTATGAACCGATTTAAATGAAATTTGGGACACAGATAGATTAAAGCCATAGAAAGAACTTTAGAACTTTAGAACATAAGAGTTGCAAGGGGTCCATAGGGGGTAAAAAGTTGTATGGAAGTATCGCTATTGTTAGAGCTAGAAGCTTAATACTTATTATTAAGGCTAATTGATTTATATATATACGTATATAGCTATTGATTTATATACGTATAACATTGAAAGTTTATATAAATAAAAGTAAAAAGGAATGGTGCCCAAAGAAACTACTGCACGCGGACAAACTCGCGGGCACAGCTAGTATATAAAATATATTATCCTCATTTACTAACGAACAACGAAAATGTTACTAATATGTGTATATAGTGGAAATTTATCCGCACCTTATGTTGAAAATAGAATATAAATGTGTATACTAAATAATGTAATGTAAATGTTATGGTCTGATGAAAGCCGTGAGGTACCGCAAGCCGAGAGGTTACCGGCAGAGCCGAATAGTACCTTATCCTGTACCCTCCTGGTAAGGAATCGTAAAAAGCTTCTAAGGCACCGCCTAAGGTTTACCACCATCTGTCAGTTCTGGTGCTTTAGTAGCCACCATCCGAAAAAATGCACAGGGCGGGGATGGGCAGCTGCGCCTCCGTCGCCAAAGCTGCGGTTAACGATTGCCAACACACTTGCCCAGCGCGGCAATTATGGGCAATTTTGCCACTTTATTGGGAGGCTTTAATGGCTGGTATAATGATAATGATGATGATTGGCTAATCGTGTCACACATCTGTAGACAGAAACATCAGGCACTTTGATAATAAATCATAAAAGGGACCCCTACGGATCAAATGTTATATAACAGTATCGGTCGAGTATCGAAATTCAAACTAAAGGGATTGTAGTGGCCACAAGCGGGATGCAAAGTTATACAGATATGTATTCGGGTGGAAACTTTTCGGTAAATTACGTAATTGCCTCAAATAACTGATCTTGCAAAAGTATTCGTGTATTGGTGAGCATCGTAGACACAGTTCCGAGAAATGATTATTTCCTTGCGACGATACGTCTGCGTATATATTGTTCGAATTGATTAAGACTTACCTTGTGAATACGAGACTATATTTCTTCTTAGGTTCGTATTTGGAGCTGAATGCTTTTACTCTAACTTAAACATTTGTTGTTTAAAGTTGACTCGATTTGTCTTGTCTCTCCAAAATGTTTTATAAACAAAATCGTCCAAATTTGAGTTACACGTCCACATTTTTATTCAAAACTAGTCTAAAGAATAGCTTCTGCTCGTCGAGTAAGAATTGTGGTTCTTGTTTAAGTATCGAGAGGGCAGGGTGGTAATATTCGCAGCACACGAGGTTAATTCTTCATTTAATATTATTCTAATTAATCTTAATATCGTATCGTTCGTAATATTGTTCTTTTTAATCTTTGTATTGTTAAACTCATTCTTTATAATATTTGATCATAGTAAATAAATACTTATATAACATTACTTGACTTGATAATATCGAAGATTGTATTATTCTTAAAAATGTTGAAATTAATAAAATGTTCCGCTTCAGTGAAATAGAATGAATGGTGTAGGAAGAGCGTGATATGAGACAGATGTGGCCTAAAAAAAGAGATTACAAAAGTGTATCGAAACAACATGTAAAATAAGAAAATATATTTACAAGACGAAGGTTAATGAAGCGATATATAAAAGTATACCCGGAAAGAGGTATCTCTCTGATCCACTTTGTTTACCTGCCACTTACTTTAGACATAGCGATTCGTGATAGTCTTGTCATCCACAAAAGTTATCTAGTTACCACAAATACCGATAATAATTGGTATTACACAGTTTATGCAAATTACATTGGATGTAAGAAGCTTGTATTTATATTCATATAAAAAAATACAAGGAATTCAAAACAATCAAAAATATATATGTTTGTCGTCCTCTGTTCAAGTATATATTTAATTCCGTTAATTTCAAAAATAGTTGAAGCTTTTTTGACGGAAATTTTATTGACAACTTTAGGAAGTTGTTGTATTTATCGAATGACTTCCTGAAGTTGCTCGGTATGTTTTATTTGTTTGCGTATTTTATCTAATAATTGCAGATTATCTGAAACAATCCTCTAAAATAATTAATAATTCAGAATGGAATTGAGAATTTTTTTTATTATTTTTTTTTTATTTATTTAACTTTATTGCACAAAATGTTACAAAATATACAAATGGCGGACTTAATGCCGGAAATGTGTATAAATTAAATTAACTTTTAAGCGTAGCTGTATAGTAGCAAACCCGGTTATGTCACAAATCTGCTCATTAAAAAAAATATGATATATGAATGTAACTAATGCTATTGTCGTATGTCTAAATAATAACATATTTGATGGGAATTTAACTAGCAAACATTTTTTATAGCCATATTTTTCTAACCTTAATAAGAATGCTACAGAAATAGTTCAAACAGTGTAGATTGTAAAAGAGTAAGTTTTAGAAATTTTGATTTAATCAATTATAAAAATAACTGAACTGCAGACATTGTTATAAAATGCGTTTATTGTTAAAAAAAACGGGGTTATCACATCATATTAGGCAAATCATTTAAACATGATACAAACATTATTTCAACCAACATAGTAAGCGCTGGGCGCGGGGTAAGCGGAGTAGGCGACCGGGGCAGCAGCGTAAGGGGACACGACGGCGGCTGAGGGGACAGCGGCGGCACCGGGGTACACGTAGTCCAGGCCCGCGGAGTAGGTCAGGAACTGCGGCGCGGGCGCAGGCTTAGGCGCGGCCAGCGCTACCGCTACCAGAGCGAAGAGGGCGAACTGCAAAGAGGAAGAACTTACTAAGAATCCTACTAATACATACTATAAATATGTAAATTTGATGTCTGAGAAAAAATACGTGGCATTATAAATCTACATTTTTTTTCTTTTTAATCCAAGCACCTTAACTTAGTATAAATAATTAAAAATAATCACGTTAAAGTTTTAACGCAATTATGTAACAAGTTTATATTAAAAAATAACTTCAAAATTGATTGTCACTCGATTTTATTAATGATTAGAATTAATACTTACCAGTTTAGCGAACATCTCGAGTCAATTGGCTAACTTGAGTAACTTGATGTCCTGACCAACAGATCCACTTATATACATGAAATAAACGTATCCTTGAACTTCAAATCACAGAGACGACTAGTACCCAGTACCCAGATGTTGACATTTATGTTTAATCATAGAACAAATCCGGAAGCTTATTGTATGAGCTGCCTCGTTATGGAGTCGTACGCTGCCTAAACAGGTGCTCTATATGTCACTTGATCGTGACCACATGTTATTGTTGTTGCTTGTATTACTCATTCGTGTTGTTATAAGTACATCATTGTATTTTTTTCTCCATTTGCTTTCCCATAAGAATCTATTTACCGTGAGATTTCGACAGAGTAGAATATCCCTCCGAGAAAGTACATACCCTGTACTAAGTGTCGTAAGTGGCGACTAAGGTACCGAAACCGACCGATGGTTATACCGCCAACCATCCGAAACAAATATCTCAAAGACACATGGCGGTTAGGATGGGCAGCAGTATCTCCGTCGCGAAAGCAGCTCTGTGCGTTGCTAACACGTTCTACGAAATAAGAGCTATAACATAGCAGAGGAGATCCAATGGCTGATTTGATGATGATGAAGAATCTATTAAAATGTTTCGATTCTACATTTTTTACGACGAGTAGGTTGAATTCTTAATATTCTTGTCTTCTTTAATATATAAATAACGGCTGGTAAAATATTTCGGTAAGACATAAATCTATGACTTTTCCAATCATTTTTTGTACCTTATACCTATTGTTCCTAATATCATTATACCTATAGCTGTAAGACGTCTATTAATTGGTATATAGACCATAATTGCCGCGCTGGGCAGTTGTGGTTCCGACGGGTCTTAGACAACCCACTCTTTCGGATTTGATCCATACTGTTTCAGGTGGGTATACCGCCATCTGTAGGTTCCGGTACAGCCATCGAGAAACTATTCTACGATGCCGGCACTCATTTAATATACCTTAGAATTAGTCCCATTGCCGTATACAGCGATTATTATATACCAAACTCTAATAATCGATTATGCAATTAAAACTCGGCGGTATTTAACTACCCATAGACAACACAAGGCTTACCACAGACATCATACAACCTGATTTACGTAAAAGGGGTATTATGAAACATGATGATGCACACAACTGATTCCGAATGTAGGACTAGCGGATCTGGGATTATTGACGTGAATGGCCGTTTCGGGATATTAACGGTCTGCAAATAGGCCTCTTACTGATGTTTGGGTGAGCTCGTGATTACATAATGTATACTAGCTTAAAGTGTGTTATGTATGGTGCCACTTTACACATATTTATGGCATTACTTTCACAATACAACTCTGAAACTTTAAAAAAATAATGACAATAATTTCATTAAATCTTATACATGCACCTGACTCCGAGACGAATCACTTACGCACTTGTGGTACGGATATCAGACAACAGACGAATCATAAATATATAAATACATATTTACAGATAGGTACAGGATAGGCCTGTCAAGTTGTATATATGATATAATAATGACAATTCACTAAATAAACATATGTATTATTTTAATAAGTATACGGTCACTACGTCTGCACCTTATTCTTTCTAATTTTTCTTTTTTTTAATATTATGAAGTCAGCAAACACGTGTACGGTCCGCTTGATCGTAAACGTAACCGTAGCCTATAGACGTTCGTGTCATTACGAATATCACGCGTGTCGCCAATACTGTGTCAAATTTTCTCCGTAATCTCACTACTCTCTTGCCCTTCAAATTGGAACACAATAAAGCGTACACTGCTATTTGGCGATAAAAATAGGTGAGTGAGGTCCCGATACAGAGACTTCTGTAAGAGGTCTACCTCATGTGTGATGCATGTCTGATAATGATAACCTATTCTCCGATAAAGTTACGGATGGAACAAAGTATATTAATAAGTTATTGCCTACATATAATTCTCATGTATTAGTTTTAGAATACAGTAGCAAACTTTTAATATTTCGTGTGCAATGTTTCGGATTTTTTTAAATTTTTTTATGTGTAGGGCACTTTGTTATTATTATTGTTATGTTAGAAAATGTTATATACGGAGTACAAAAATGATCGAGAAATAATATAATGCTCGTTGTATATATAAGCGTCCCAATTTGGTTATCTATTATTTAAATATTCTAAAAGAAATTATTTATTCATTTTTCGAATCAGGAATGTGAAGATTCGTAACAGCGCAGTGTCCACCCGCAAGATGGACTGACGATCTGACTAAAACCGCGGGATCGCGCTGGACACAGGCTGCATGCAACCAAAGTGAGTATGCATCGTTTTAACAAAACCACAACATCAATAATTAACAAGAGGTAATTATCAACGTAGTAAACATAATTTTAAAGTTAAATTATGTAAATGGCTCACATTATTACTCATAATTAGACGTTGTTCCATTAACGAACATGATAAACAATAGTATTTACTAATTACATTATATGTATGAAATATATATTTTTATTTTTAAATTCAGTCGTACTTGACCTACCATTGTTCGGTGTTAAATTTATATAAACCTTATACTCACAAATATTTGTAAGTGTAAGTGTATGTTGGT
Source organism: Heortia vitessoides (assembly GCA_020976665.1). Taxonomy (NCBI): domain Eukaryota; kingdom Metazoa; phylum Arthropoda; class Insecta; order Lepidoptera; family Crambidae; genus Heortia; species Heortia vitessoides. The sequence goes on from JACJUM010002971.1 coordinate 9,170,987, forward strand.
GGGTGTTAATCAGGCAAGCCATAGCTTGCCCGATTAAAAGGGAATTTTGCCCATATTTGCAATCGCAGAGCGTAGCTTCGCGGCCAGATGATGTTGCCCATACCCGCTCTATTACATCTGAGGTGTGTTGTTTTGGCCACCCAAATGTCCACAAATCTGTCGGTTCCGGCAACTTAGTCACCTCTTACGACACCTAGTACGGGGGGAGGAACTATTCGGTACCCCGGCACACTCTGTACAATCTGCCGGTACCCCACAACATATCTATCTACCTACATATTTACAATAAAATAGAATAGTAGATGGGTTTTTAAAAGTATATAAATCCAAAGTAAAATATTTATTTATTATTATTCATCGTCATTATGTCAACCGTAGGACCTTCACGAGGAATTTCGAATACAACCGTTTGTATGCGGATTGCATTAAGCGCGATCCTGCGGTTTTAGTCGATTATTGTATTCATTTATTCATGTATCAATATGTAGATTTTATGTTTCTGTATCTCTTTACCATAAAATGTGTTTTTATATCAAATATGCACAATGTTCACCAGCCGTTTACACAAATTTCATAAAAGGAAATGTCACAGGATATGTGCCATTTATCTAGATGTAAAAGAAATAAATCACCAGTTAGTGTATAATTAATTTTAAAAAGATGGCAATAGAATTAATTTTTCTGCTAGTCGAAAATAATACATAAATATATAATAAACAAATCACGAATTTAATACTTAAGTACATATTTAACCCACAGTCGAACACCACATTTTTTTCATATAAATGTTGTGGGCACTACCTAAAGCGCCATGGGGCCAGACAAACGTTATTTATATAATATGTTGAAGTAATGAAATGAAATGAATACCTCTTAATAATAATATCTAACATAACATAACGATCATCAACTAGAGTTGATAGTTGAAGAAGTCCCCACTGGAAGTTTAATGTCAATCCCAAAGTAGTAATTGTCTGCGTAGTTTGAAACCCTTGGGGATGGTCAATCTAAATATTTAGAACTGTCTGGATGCATGCAAAATAAACAAACAACCAACACTATATCTTCAAATCATAAATATGACATTAGTAATTTTGTAATGTTGAATAAAAACATGTTTTTTAATAAATTATACATTTGGAATTTCTTTTGGGTTTTCATTCTTCAGAATGGAAAGTAATAAAACATGAGAAATCCTAAGGATTCTCATAACTTTCCTTAATCCACTTTGATAACCCAATTTTTACCAAATTTACCACATTTTCTAAATATTGGAATAATTGCATTTAATAGTCAAACATTTCTGTAGTAGTTAAATCTATACTTTCATGCTAAAAATGTAAAATATGTTAACGGTAATGTATTTATTTATCTTAGAGAATATTGATCATTAAATATAAATGCCATTCTTACATGGTAGATTAAGTTACATATAGGAAAATATAACCTGCGATTGTATTAGAAAATTACATTAGAATGATTATATTAAAATAAAATTATAAAGTTTGTTATTAAAAATAAAAATCTTGTTACTAAGTATTAACAATTTTACATTGTATAATAATTATAAAAAAGAGTTACAATGTAAATATTTTAAAAAATATACAGAGTAACAGAAAGTTACAGAGTAATATTCAAAATAAAAAAATATTAGCTATGTTTTAATTTGGAAAACCAGCATGAACCGCCTGTATTTTTGTTAGTTTAATTATACACCCACGCGTGTGTATACATCACACGTGTCAACATTTTCACCAGTGTATATATTTTAGGATTTCATCGCATGGACGTTTATTAACCCCGACAAAATTGAGTAGATATCGTAATTTCCTTGATATATATACGCATGATAGAACATCATAGCCGCTACTACACCAGTATTTTCACCAATATAGACACAGCGTATTTTTCTCGATATATATATATGTTGTAGTTACTACTAATATTACAAATGTGTGAGTAAACCCGCCTGTTACGCTTTAATGCTCTAACTGATCAACCGATTTTGTTATTAGCTTTAACGAATTCAGGCGAATTTGATGTGATTAGCTTTAACACTAGGAAAGGACATTTAAGGGACATTAATTTAAAGGACAGGTTATTTTTGATTGCGGTAATTTTCCGTCGGAACTCAAGGCGTAGACGCCCGTATGAGTATAAATTACGTGGTATATATATAAGTTGATGTTATATAAACATATATTTAAAGCACCAGGAAAAACGAATGTTTCAATTCTCAATTCTCAAGGCAAGCTAATTACAATTACAGACTTCCTGTAGACCTAGAACTGAAATTTAAAAAAATATATCGTTGTGTACTGTTGATACAGAGAACAATCGAAAAACTATTTATTAGCAATGGAATCATAAACAAACTTCTTTTAAAAAAAATACGAAATTATATGTCTAGATACCTACGGAACCCGGTTCCGTAACCAACTCACACTTGCCCAATATCTTTAAATGTAATTTCTTAATTATATTTATATTTAAGACAGGATGACTTCTATCGGATTAGCTGATTATAAAAAATATTATTTAAGATTCTAGCGCAGTAATGTATTTCGCAGACAAATACCGCGGTTCTGTGAGTTCTCTGATACCTAAATATTACGATCACTTGTTCTTTCCCAGGTATACATATACTTACGAAAGAACCTAGAAAGTAACCTTGCAAACGGCATCCAATAGCGCTTCCATCGAAAGAATGAAACACGTGTTTAGAGGCTACCGTCTCCCACGCGACTCGCGGCATGACCTGGAAAAGTTAAACAATGTTAGGTAGCTACTTCTATTAACTGGCAAATCAATCAATGTGGCTACAGTATGCAGGTTGATATACTTATTGTAGTATTGATGCAATACTTATTCATTACAATATATTTATGTCTTATATATAAAATGTATAAAAATTTCATGTCACAGTGTTTAATATATAAAAAATATTATTAAATACAAATTTCATGTGACGATGTTTATCCGGGAAGATTTTCTAAACTGAACAGATTTTACAAAAGTTTCTTACCTGTGTACAGTTTGAGCCAACTTAGATCGGATAGATTATAGTCACAATATATTTTTTATTGATAAACATATAACTATAGTCAAGACAGGACAGGGTCTATCGGGTTAGTTAGTAGAATATACAAGTGATGACCCTGATATTACTGTTTCTTCAGTCTTTGGGTGTTAAATATGTATTAAAGAATTATATTTAAAATTCTATTGTTGGCTAATATCTGTGACGCAAGTGTTGAAGCTATTTATCTCGGAATCAGGTTTCAATGTACAAGATGTAGCAAATTTGTTATTATTGTTATTTATTATAAGCGATAAAATATATTTGTATTGCATGATATTATATATATCTATACAAAACAGAAAAGTGTCTGTATAAACAGAAATTAAAAGCTTTTCATCAAATGCATATGAACGTATATACGGCACTTCAAATTAAATCATACGCTCATCTTATATATATACATATAATACGTGACGTACGTACGCGATTTTAATATTTTTTGTTTACTGTGTACATTTTGATTTAACTAAAGAGATAGGATAGTTTATATCTCATTTAAGACCGGACAGCTGTCTGTAGGGTCGGCGAGTAAGATATATACTTAGATATTATATCTGTAGTGACATTGCAAAGTTTAAGGTCAACGCACTAACTAAATCCTTACAAACGATAATTTATTGACAAACTTCTTATTACGAAGCCTCTTGACATCATAATTCGAATAGAATAAACTAATCTCACCGCCTAACATTTCAATCACGTCAATTTGCCTATTCTTGTAGTAATTCCATCATGGCATTATAAGCAACTCGACTTGGCCTATATTTACTGGCTGTCTGGCTTGATATCATCTAAAATTTCTAACCCCAATTATTGAAGAATCAATAGGGCATCCTATCTACTCTACCAGATCAAAGATGCTGACAATTAAGCCCAATTGTGTGCACTGCGAACTAGTTAGACATCCTTTTATTTGACAAACCGCACTTTGAAGCCGATGTCAATGGACCGAACATCATTTGGGCATTTAATTCTCAAGAGTTGTGAGGATTTTTACATATCCTTGCGTTCATCAGTTACTGAGATGTTGTAAATAAAAATGATAACGCAAAAAAACTGAAGTTTCGAGATAACTCCAGAGAATTTATTCGAAAATCATTTCTTTACAGTAAACAAGATTTAGGAGTAGAGCTCTGTTACACTAATGCAAAGACTCCTAAAACATTGGAGTTCGCAATTGTGCTGTTAATAGGTATTGCTCTAAACTTTCATATCGTTATGTTTTATTTTCCATCAGTAAAAGAGCTTGATAGGTTCACGTGTTTATTTACACGTGCATGCATCGGTAAGTTATTTATAAGCAGTGAGTTGTACCAGTTCACTTGACATAACAGGACCTGATCTTGCCGTACTTTATTTGAATACCAAAATTCTTAGTATCATCATCATCATCAAACCAGCCATTAGAAGTCCACTGCTGGACATTGGCCTCTTCGAAAAAGGAGGTTATTTGCCCATAATTGCAAGCGCATTGGCATTTGCAGAGCGCAGCTTTCGCGATGGGGATGCTGCTGCCCATCCCCGCCCTGTGCATTTGAGCTGCACTATTTCGGACGGATATACCGCCGGCTGTCGGTTCTGGCACCTTAGTCGCCTCTTACGACACCTGATGCAGTGGGAGGTACTACTCGTATTATACTCTGCCGGTACCCCCGTTTAGTGTCTAATACAAATTTTCCAGACCGATAATACTTAATAGCCAACAAATTAATAAGTTAAATTCCTATTTAATTATTCGAAACTATTCAACTTGATACAATGACTTTACATGCGGACATCACTAGTCGTTTACCTACGACTCTACTACTGTGTTCCACGCGAGTAAGAGGAAGCAAAGATAAATGTACTGGGGGTTGGTCAGGAAATTACCCACTGCCCGAAACTCTACAAATATCCTATAGGTACTTACCTCTGCAAGCGCTGGATGATATACCATCAATGAGTAAAATGATTTTTATAAATGGATGGATAATTCTACATATAATCGGTGTTCATATGAACATAAAAAAGAATAACTGAACTGCTAAATATAATAGAGTATCTAACTAATACAGTTATTAAAACTACTATCTTTTGTAATCATAATTTTAATAATAAATCCGCCGGCATATCTTTACAATGAAACTATTTAAATGAAGTTATTATAACTGGTTTTTTTTTAATAATAAATAAATACCCACAATATCTCATACATTGACCTGACTCCATAATCAGTCTAAAGGACTTGTGTTACATCCATCAGAAAACAGAGGAATCACAAATATAATATATAAATACATATATTTACCACCCAGATATAGAACAAACATAAAAATTATCATATAAATATTTGTCTTGGGTGTGGATCGAACCCATTACATTTTTGGGCACAAAATACGATCTGTACCATCTGCGCCACCGGGCCATTAATTCCTTAATAAGAGCACAACACAACATACAAGTTAAAAGATAAACTATTTATGTAGTATAATTATTTCCATTTGTTATTACGAACCTACACCGAACCGATAATTTAAAAGAATATTTTTAATAATATTGTAGGGTCGAGGCAGTGGCAGATTTTCGATGAGTTATATTAATAGGAATGAAATTCAACGCTAAATTTGTACGAAATATCAATGAAACGTAAAAGAGGTTTTTTGAATAAGTATAATCATTAATTAACTTTGTACCACTGTGAATCAAGGATTGCCCCTGTTTCAAGGTACAGAGGGCTGGGGCAGCGTTACAGTAGTAGCTACGAAACGTGCAGGAACGTGAGTCAGTGCATGGACGTCCGACCGCCGTTGTGCGCATGCCCGTAACGGCTTATATATAGAATGCAACCGCCCGAGTGCTACCAGTTTGCGACACGCCATCGTGAAGCGAACCTTATACTTGAATTCCCTAACTAACTTGCGATCAGCGGATACTTTACTAAACTAAACAATTACAACTTTCTAACTATAACAACAAAAAATTATTATTAGTACTTGTGTTTTGAGAGTGGTGGTTCAGTCGAACTTATGAAAAACAAACTAGGAATCGACTTTTCGGCGAGTGAGAAGTTCGTCGGTGACTTGCCGGTGAACGTGGTGAATCAGCGTGGGCAGAAGAGCAATTTGCGACGGGAATCTGTGACTCCAAAGATTGTGGTGTGCCCGCCTGTAGAAGAGATGCCGGAACCAGTGGCAGCACCTCGTGGTGGCAGATTGCTGAAGGCGCTGAGCCGACGGTTATCTCGCCGTGGTACCGATGCAGACTCGCTCGGCAGCTCCAGCAGCAGTGACAGTGTATCTTGCGAGCAGAACCGAAATGACGATAGATCTTCCTGCTCAGCTAGTGACTCCGGGAGCGATGGTTCTGAGAGGCAACGCCGACCTCGCTCGACCGTGTCCCTACGAAGAGTATTCCAAAGCCTAAACCTAACATCACGCTCCCAATCATGCTCTCCATCCGAACGTCAACGGCAGCCAAAAAAACAACAGCAGCCCAAACGCATCTTGAGGCCTCCAGTGACATACACGTATGTACGAGGACTCTCCGGCCTGCCGACACAAAGAGTGCCACGCCACACAGTCTGCTGTTCATCGTTGGGGCTGAACCGATAAACTGATGGTAATACACTACGTAATATCTTCGGACCGGACACGGGCGGAGTCAAGACTGGTTAAGAATAAAGAGTAGTGTAAATATTGAGAAAGTTCTCGTCATATCAGTAGATAATTGCTGAAACTCGGGCGACAAGCCGATATAACGTTGTCTTCATCAAGGACCAAGGTTGAGAAGAAGCCGGGCCGCCCGCGCGCACCCGTGCTTCGCAGCCCGTGCTGCACGCTGAGCTGTGAATCGTTTAGTTTTAATTAAGGGACAATATTAAAGACTGTGTAAATCGTTTCAAAATTTGAGTCTTTGATCAGTATTATTAGTGACACTTGCCTAGATTATACAGTGTATGATTGTGTGTCGAGTTGCACCTTAGAACACAGATCGTAATTATTTTAAATACAAATACTTTACTATACTCACATCGAAATATTTGTGTTAATTGCATGCATTTTCACATAATTTAGTAGATTACTTCTTTGAATTGTATAGCTTCATTTTTTACTGAATTAATAGAAAATGATGTAATATAACTTTTCTGTAATTCAAGTATAGTGCCTTTCCAAGTTTTGAAACTAAGTAGACCTAGATGTGTATACTATTAAATTAAGAATCGAGTACCTTGACACGATCACTTTAAAAGCTGTGCTAAGAGGAATTTATGTGTTTTACACCATAACTGCATCACACTGTAGGTACCTAACTATTTAAATTCTAATCATCACTTGCGACGTTTCGAATTTGATAATATATACTTAAATGGACTGTTTATGTATGACTTATTGTTCAGTAATAGTAACCAGTTGATATTACTGTATACTACGTAGATAGTATAAATATTAAATCGTTTAGATGTAAGTCATTTTTATTGCGACGTAAGATAAACTTTCATATTTAATAAATCTATTGAAAATATTCCTGACTTCTTATTTATCCATTATTTTCTAAACTAGACAAGATCTATCTACTAGATAAGATCTATACTTATATACTTACTATCTATAAGCTTACTATCTATATCAATAAGCTTACTGATACTGGGGTGCAACTTTATTAATGTTAACTTCCTTTTATCAATTAAGCAATCACATAATAAGCTAATATTTCATTGCTTTCATTAAATCCAACGTCCCATATTGGACGTTTTAATTATATAGTTTTTATCTCTTACCTTTATCCCTCATCGAGAAAAGGGTGTTCATCACATATATACCTATCGTTCGACATATATGAAATTTCTACTGGCAGTACACGGGACATGACACATCAAATCTCCGGAGACACATCGGGAAGCGACCAACTTCTATAAAGCTTTGGTATGCGTCCTGGAAGAGCTTGGCAGGCAAGAATGGGGCCAACAGTTGAAGGATAACGCAGATAGAGGCGGCAAGTTTCGGATACCTGCCCAAACTTCATGTTCACATATTTAAAGGCACATATAAATTGAGTTCACCGAAAGTAATTGAGGATGACTAAGAATCTTAAATAGATAAATACTGGTCCAGCAAACCCCTAACTACTTTTTTATTTATCAGTATCACTTTTTACTATCCACTAGCACTTGTAAGTACTTCTCTTACAGCGTCATCCAACCTTTTTTGTGGTCTACCTCTCTTCATTTCGCCTCTTCTATTATAGTTTTTTCTACCATAACTACAAATGTGCGGCTTGTTTCCTTGCGAGGCAGAGACTTTGGATCCCGAACAAAATACTTAAATTCAGTACTTTTCTAAAAATAACTACTATGATCTCAATTTAATTATTTGGCACCCCTAATTAGGAAGATTTAAAACAATTATAGATATTATATATGTAAATCAGTACGCTCAAAACTAATTAATACTGCCAATTCTTATTGTACCTATACACAAATAATGTTATTATATTAAGATTCCTTGACGAAACCTAAACAACGACCAACATGACAGTTAGCGGTCACCGTAAGCTATAGACACTCACCCGTCGTAAGCAACTCAGTGATATGATGTTATAAATATCACATTACCCAGTAATAATGCCATTAATTCTATGGATATCCTTCAAAAGATCAAAGTAATTACACTCAGTATCAAAAGATAGACCAATTTTCTAATTTCGCTTTGGCTGAAGAAAAAATATGTACTGGTAGTAAATTATGCGTCAATTATTTACATTATACCGACCTAAGAAGATAACGACATATCAATAAATGCGAAATTATATATACGACTGCTTTCATTGTAGAAAAGACGCGAACATTTCTAATGTCTGATAAAGCTTGTAGGTAAAAACACATGTTGTTTAGAATTCCGCAGTCCTATAATTGTGATATATTTTCCCTTGTATATACACGGAAATCTATTTGAAGTTTCCATTGAAATCATCAATATAGCCGTAGAATGTCCACTGCTGTGCATACAGCCTCCCAAAATACCATACCTCCCATACTTGCATTAGTAAATGCAAACACGACGGCAACTTGGCTCCTCGCCCTATTTTGGATTTAAACTATAGGTACTATTTTAGATACTTTTTATTCTCAGGTACTTGGTTTTGGTTACGTACAGTAAAACGTTACAGTCGTATTTATTATTTATAATTAATACAACAAATTGGTGTAGTATATCACTTGTACCGGGATGTTAGAAATTGTGTGTGGTTATGGCCAGAGTGAACGCTCTCCCCCTTTTTATAAATGATATCTATTTTTATTGGCTAATGAAATAGCGCAAAAATGTTATTTGTAATTTATTTAAACCAGATTATTGATAACATTTCAATTTTTGCGTGTCACTCATCGTTGATCAATAATAATGCAAATCCCTTCAATCTACATACTTACGGTAAGCAACAGATAAACCTGTGAACCTACCCAAATCTGTCAATTTTTTACAGTCAATTTTGAACTCAATGGCTCGTTTTTATAAAATAATATCGATTGAAAAATTTTGGGAAGGTTGATCTATTTTTGTGAAATCTATGCTGTATTTAACGAATGCATCAATAAGCTTATATAGATAAAAAAATGTTTATGTAAAAAATATTTTTAGGATCAAGCAAGTAGGTAGGTAGTGCCGCAAATTTGGTATATCAGATGAAATATATATATTGTACATATTGAAACCAGGTGAATCGATTATTTAGAGTTGAATCGACACACACACACACACATATATATATATATATATATATATGTGTGTGTGTGTATGTTATGGACCAAGTGATTAATACGAGTATATATATTATACATAATCTACATAATTATATCAGGCTTAATACTATCTAAAGTTTATTATGTATGTAAATTGCACGGTCATTAATATATTGCTCCTTGACATTTGAGCTTTTTGATATTAACGCGAATCTTTATTTATTTGCTAAAAAACTCATTATACAGAATCATTATTTCACTAAATAATATGTGTAGGGTTAACTGAAACTAAATGGCTTGTTAGGTTAGGTTAGAACTGCGACCACATCGACAAAGATAGATCGGGACAAATAATATTTTAATAGTTGAATTATTTTTAAAGTAAAATATTTGCGACACCTGCTTAAAGTATAACATGTTTGTAAGTAACATTTTTTCAAATGATTAGATTTTCAAACATTTGTTGATCGTTGTAAAACGATCATTTACCACCATATGTTTTTGATAACAATAGAAAACTCTAAGCGACGTTTGGACGGTTTAATTTGTCTGATAAATTAGATTATTCAAATAACTATTGTCAAATAGTGAGAGTGCTATTAGATAATAGTTAATTGAATAATCTAATTGACAGATTAACGTACATTTTTATGCATAAAATATATATTTTGTCACTACTAATCCATAGCAAAAAAATAACATTTACATTTTTACATAATAAAATGTACAATTGTACGGAACGGGCGAACACGAATATATCTCCGACTTTTAGACATACACAAAATAATACATACAGTCTTGCCTTGATAAAGGGTAATGGGGTCCATCGAAAGGGGAATTACGCAGTATTCAATGGGCTAGGTCGTGGTCTCAGCATGTGATTCCTAACGAACTATACTTATTTTTATTTGACATTAAAGCAAAAATATCTCTGTATTGGTTAAATTAAATCTACATAATTTACTTACTTAAATTTTATTGAGAGGTAACTGTTCTCGTGGCTTACAAAATACTTTTTATTTTTACATAAACAGTTTTTATTCGTAGTATTATTAGATTACTTTTCTCAGACATCTTCTAAAAAAGACAATAAACTTAATTTTTTTTTATTGAATAAATCAGAACTTTGACCTGACTCCGTGAAAAGTAGCTTATAGCATTTGTATTACAGATATCGGAAAACAGGGGAATTATAATTTTTACTTTATATTAAAATAAACATTTAACACCCAGACCCAAGGGGTCGTAGCAAGACTTGGCATACGAGGTGGGAGCATTATCGAGTCCGTGTTAAGATAAGGAAAATGAAACCTTAGTAATAACACTGCAATTGCACGTGGCATCTCAGAGAACTTGCTGGCACGTTGCTTTCTAGAAAAGCATACATTCTCTTTTCTTGTTTATGCAATATATATTAATATGTATAGTATGTATATATATTACATATATCTCGGAAATATATTTGCGAGCATTATATCAACCTATTTAGTCAAAAGTATGGTCTAATATGTTTTTTGTTAAAACTTTTTAATTATTTTTGTATGAAATATAAAAGACCGAAGTCTTTTATATTTTATTCTAATATGTGATGATGTTAGAATTTATTACTTTCTTTTGACTCTGTAAAAACTTAAATAAATCGTTTTATTTTCCTAATACTTTAAAGATTTTGTTTGAATGTATGTTTGTTGCTCTTTAACACCAAAATGACTGAACAGTTCTGAATGAAATTTGATCCAGAGATTATTAATATTCTTGAATAACACATAGGCTATATTTTATTTTAAAAATATGTTCGCGTTGGATATAATCTGGCATTTTAGTTTTCTCTATGGATTTGGTACGATTTTTTTTACACTTAGCTTAGCTGTCAGAGAGGGGCATAAATTTGTTCTCGGAATAACAAGAGTACCTCAGGGATAGGATAGAGGTTTTGCGAACAAAGCCGCAGGTAGAAAGCTAGACATGATATATATGAAGGTATTTAGACTTTTAACTAAACAAATCCTGCCAAGCAAATTAACGCACG
>JACJUM010002971.1:9182822-9267977 GCA_020976665.1 Heortia vitessoides
CAGTGTAGCTCAAATGCACTGGACGGGGATGGGCAGTAGCCCGTCCCCGTCCAATATCCCCGTCGCTAAAGCTGCGCTCTGCGATTGCCAAAACGCTTGCCCAGCGCGGCAACTATGGGCTAAATTCCCCCTTTCTTGGGGAGGCCTATGTCCAGCAGTGGACTTTGACTTCCCCAAGAAGAGGTCGTCTGCATGGGTACCTAACTCTTACCTATTTCTACCGACTTTCACCCATCAAACCGGAACACAGTGTAATTACTAGGTATATGTAACATTGTATCTTCAGTTTACAAGGTTAGTCGTCTGATAATAAGCCAATATTACTAACGCTCTGAATACACTCATTAGCAAAAAAGGGCGGTTTTGATTTTCATTCTTTTTTATAAAAAATTAGGTTCCAGAATGATTTCAATCATTTGTAAAACAAACAATACGTTTTGAATTGAAATTACTTTTAGTCAATTCTTATGAATTTTCTTATTAATTGTCAAAGCTTCATTTATTGCTGTTTAGCTGTCTCAATAATGTTAGAGAAAGTGGTAAAAGTTACCAAAATTATTGCGCTGCTCGAAAAGGGTTCCAGCCAATGCTTCGTGGCTCAGAGGTTGTGTGAGTCGCTCGACTGTTTAAAGGACCTGGCAGCGGTATCAAGATACCGGTTCTGTCAAAAGAAGGCCTGGTTCTAAAAAAAACCATGTACCCAACCACGGGATGATCGTTTTCTTGTGAGTCGCGCATCGAGAAATCACAAGTCTTCGTATGTAGACCTTAAGAACAACCTTGAAAAACTCCTTGAGCACAGAGTTGCCAGGCTTAGGTTGCTTGAAATTGTAAGTCATGGACTCAAGAAGACTAGAATAGGGTATAGTTCTCCGATGAAGCCAGGATATCTCTGTTAGGTGAATTTCGACGTCGGCGAGTGCTACGAAGACGAGGAGAACGCTTTGCAGAGGCTTGTTTTGAAGAAATCAAACCTTATGTTGGAACATAACAGAAGTTCTAATTTCTCATGCACAACCCGCATTGGCCGCTTTAGGCGAAGACTCAATTTTTATGGATGACAACGCTCGCGCCCACCGGCCAGGCTATGTGGAAGCGTATGTGCAAGAGGTCGGCATTCGTCGTTTAGATTGGCCAGCTCAAAGTCCCGACCTCAGTCGTATAGAGCATGTCTGGGACGTTCTGAAACAATGCGTGAGATCAGTACAACCGGCTCTGCAGACCATCAGAGAGCTGAAGAATGTGATTACCGCGGAGTCGGAACATATTCCGCAATCAAGTATCCGGGATATCCTCGCTAGCATACCCAGACGAATTCAAGCAGTAATTTCAGCTAGAGAGGGTCGCACTCGATACAAAACTATCTGCTTTTACTTCACGAGCATATGCACTACTAGCGAGCATACACTACTAGTGAACTTTAGCATCAAAACGCATAAATTTTATAAAAGTTTTATGATAATACTGACGAAAAAGGTATTTGCTTATTAATTTACAAAATTGTAAAACTAAAACTACCTATAATTATCAACAAACAAACCAATAGTAACATTTGAAATCATTCATTACTTAGGTGCCCGTGTTTTTTGCAAATGAGTGTGTAAGTCGCAAAAAGACGGCAGTCTGGCAGCAAGTTGTATATGTTTTGTGGTCCTGGTGGTAATTTTTATTCAAAGATTTTTTCGGACAGAGATCTACCACTAAAATAACTCATCACCTTCATGGCACAATAAAATAGTACTTTCCTCTGCAGCAGGTGTCGTAAGAGGCGACTGAGGTACCCAAACCGACAGGGCGATATATTCATTCAACATAGCTTAGGTTAATTGCAAAACGGTGGAAATGGGAAGCAGTATTCTTGTCGTAAAGGTGCTCTTTACAACCACAAGTGCCCAGCGTAAATATAAGCAAAATCCTCGTTTAAATGTACTTCGAAAACTTTTAATTACCAGACCTGCCCTATAGCAATGAGACACGAGGTATATTTAGAATGTTATCTTTTTTCCAGGCCGGAAATTAAATTTGAGCCTTTACTTATTCTCTTTACTTCTGACATTTCCTGTATATTTGACACTATCCGTCCGATCGTCTTTAACTCCTATTAAATCTTAAAAAACTAATCCCAAGTTTTAAGAAGTCAAAGTGGTGTGGAATGGTTTTTATCTTGCTTACATTTTTAAAATGTACTTATTTTTTATACTCATCAATATATAAAATAATAATTTCATGCTATGTTTAATTATTTTCAGCTTTCTTACGTATAATATTCTTTATGGCTCGAAAGCCCGCTGTCGAATCCACGACCCTTGGCACATCAAATAGGATCACTACCCCCTGCGCCATTGGGCCGTTCAATCCTTTATATATATTAAAACGTAAGGGTGTATGAAACCCTAGTTATGATCTAGAATAAACTACAAACAAATATCAAAGTAAGCAAAATTTAAATAACAATTCTCAGGGTAAAACAATATGTATCGCAAAATGTGATGTTGTTTATAAATATAATTAATTGTAGCGAATTATTTTTAAACAATAAAACCGTGTCCCATACTACTTAAATAAACACAATTGTCGGGTTCAACGGTCTTTTCGTACAAATATCGAAAGAGTTACAAACATTTGTCTTCATTGTTGTGTTTAACTATGGACTTATCCGTAGGTACTGTACTGTGTGACCAGAATTATATTCAAGTTCTATTTCTATTCAAATAACAATACAATTCTCAGACAAGATACGTGTAAAAAATAAAACTATATGAGTAATTAGTGTTATTACTCCCATATTAAAAGCGCAAGAATTTTTTAGAATAGTTTGACCAATTCGGCAATATTATTTTCGTATTTTCCATAAGACATACTGAAAGATTTAATGAAGAGAAAACGCCCGGCAAGTGGCGCTGTATTCGGTATCTAAGTTATTTATCTAAACTTTAACTAACGCCTTGAATTGAAGGAGATATACTAATAATCTCTACAGTGGTCAAAAAATCTCAAGGTTGACGATAATTAGGTTATCGTTCAAAATATCTTCATGTCAATAAACAATTTTAAATTAAATTTAAATATTTTTTATTTTGTTAGGTCAATATTTTTTCGTGGATTTGCTAGGTCAATATAAACTGTTACTATAGGACAGACTTGTAATATTGATGCTATCCTATTGGAACAATTAAAAACTATTAGTTTGACGCGGAACAAATACCCAAAGTTTCAATTATGATTAAATAAAGAGGTATAAGAATAAAAAAATTATAAATCGTGGTTTTAGTTTACAAAATTTGCCAATTATTAAACTAATATATAAAAACTTTAAGCGCGAACTAATGTTCTTGTTTCTTTTTTAACCGGCAGGATAATAAAAATATGTTATAATAAACTATAACAAACTGTAAGCTATAATTAACTGTAAAGTATAATCTAACTCAATAGACCATTTAATACGTTTTACATGTAATCAAAAAGTATTTTGATATTATTATGACATGGTGCATGTATAAACAGAGGCCGCACTGCGCCGTGACCCGGTTTCTGTCCAAGGATACCTCGAACGCCGATGACGTCCTTACACCTCACAGACCTTCGAGCTTCGACTCTCTACGCCAGCTAAGGTCAATAGCAGATAGACGTGTCACTGGCATTTTTTAAGAAAAAAAAAGTCTTGTATGGACTTTGTAAGTATTTAAAATTCGACAAACATTTTTTTTGTACATTAGTTTAAATGACTGTTGATATTTTTTAGAAGAAATCATTAAAAGGTTTTATTTTATGTTCATTTAATCAATACAGCTTTAACTTTGCTTTTAGAAAAAAACAATTGCTTCATTTATTTGTTCTATTCTAGAACGAATCAGTTTCTGAAAGTACTTATCAACGTTTTCTATGTCAGCAATTTTTAAAAGTCGTCCTTATTAAATGACGCCAACGCCACCTACGATTTTGTTCTTGTGGAATTTTTACGCAATCCTTTCAAATTTTCCCTCAATCATGGGACATCTTTCAAGAATGTCACTAACCCGATTTATTTTATGTATGTGCCGATGAATCAAACCCATTCAAAATCTGTTTTATGTTATATATAAATGTATTTATTTCCATGTGCTGTAAAATATAACAAAAATAATTTTATTATATTTTGTTAATGACACAATTCCACAAATTATACTTATTGTAACATATATAATATAAGATTATTTTATAAATATAAAAATTTAATTTTGTATTACCTTGGAATTTAATTTGAAACTACCGTCAATATTTTTCTATTTGTTAAATAGCAAAATCTAGATTTTAGTTGGTTATATTATGTTTTAGTAAAAAGGCTTTTTTATTCTTATAACTTCGTCTAATGTTTCGAATTCAGTGTGACTGAGAATACTGGTTCTAACAAACTGTACAAATCTTGTGACTATATATAAAACATTACGATATGGCTGGAATAAATCATATATTTTAATACAATTCCCTAGATCAGTATCAATTGATGATATAACAATTTTTTTTATTACTAGGCTGCCCAGACTCATTGGCAATAATAATAATAACAAATTAACACAACATCTCATATGAGGACCTGACTCCGAGATAAGTTGCTCAAAGTAATTGTATTATAGACATCAGACAATCACGAATATAATCCATATATTCAGATACAGAACAAAAACAAATGTCATCATACAAATATTTGTCCTGGGCAGGGGCCGAACTTTGGCGCACCAATTAGGATCACTACCATCTACGCCATTGGTGCCGTCAAACGTTTTAAACAAAACAAACAAACTTAGAATTTTATAAATACCAAAGAACCTTATACTAGTGTTATTGAGTAGAATATTATTTAAATTAGCATTTAATCAAAAAAAACAAAGAAAATTTAGCTCTTATTGTCATTGCATGAAAAGTTTTAGACAAGTAGTAGGCGTACTTGTACAGACAATTTAATTAATACAGTGTTATAAATGATGTATATTAGAGATAGTTCTTTAAGATAATAAGCCCTAAACCTACCTAATAAGAATATGAACACTTGAAATATGACTATATCAGATGCATACCTTGTTTGACCTAGTTAGCGTTAGTTAGCACCAATCGACCTATTCATTCATCATTTACAGAGGGGGCCGGGGGAAAGCCCAAGGTTCACTCTCTATGACGTCACTGTTCGGCTTAAAAATCATACCTCCCGCCCCCCTCAATCCAGCTGCAGTCCTTTCTCGTGACCTACTGACCCAAAATGAAGTCCCAGTGACGTAGGCACATGTACAACCCCTCTACCAGGTACTGACTACAAACCCGAGGACTCGTTGGTTAAGCGCAGCAAAACTCTTGGTATGATTGTACAGTTGCGTTTTCAATGGACGTTTCTACGCTGACAAGGACCTCCATGTGTGAGTAGACTGCATTAGTGTGCACTGACCATGGCTGAATTTAAACAAGCCGCAACCTTTACCAGTTTGTACCATACCTTTATATTATGAAATCTTGTTTCCTTTGGATTTCCTTCGCGTCTAATTTTAGCACTGTTCAGAACAAACATAGAATTTGGAGCATTTAGGAATATTGAGAAATAATTTTGCCATCCGAGGCGGATTTTACAAACGTTTTATCCTATTTTTAACTCTAGGTTACCCTTATTTTATTTGGATCTCTGTGTTATTTGCATAGGCAAATTTATGATTCTAACAACTCTATCAGTCACTTTGAAACTTTTAGTTTGTTATTGGTTATCACAATTTTTTGTATAACACTGTAGTAGTCTAACTCGTAGTTTTCAACTTGTTTACTTTAGAGTGATAATGTTATTCATAAAAAAAAATAAGGTCCATGTAATTTTTAAAATTGCTGTAAAACATCATAGATTTTATGGTAAATGACTTATGATAGACAAGAAACAAGTTCCTCGATGAAAACTGCTGTACTTATGTATTTTCTTTGCGTATTTGTGAGTTGTTTGTTTATTGTGGCTCACAGATTTACGTATCTATTTCAGATTAGAACAAGACTTAAACTGAAATTTTAACTGTAAAAATGTCTGTAGAGATTTTACATTGTTTAATAACGTATACTTAGTAACAACTCTTAACAGTAGTAAAATAAATTAACTTTATCTACTCTTGATCTGTAGTTTAATAATATAAATATCTACTTTGCACAATGTACATACATAAAGTGGGCTCTAGGCGCGTTTATTAATCAACATACCACTTTAAAATTAAATTTCGATTAATAAATACATCACGTCAGTGGGACTCTGGAGTAGGCAGAGACTGTCTTGGTATACTTCTCTCACTTACCTTACTCGCATTTGTCCATTCATACATGCTCGTTTATTTTTGGTACTTCTGACCTGGCCCGTCTTTAATACCTCTTATACTTGGTTAAAACATATTCGCCTAGGTCTTCCTATACCAACATCCGCATTCACTTTTGCTTTCATCCGTCTTTTTTACGTGACCAAACCATCATCTTTTACGCCACGTCCATCTTTTATAACACTATTTTTTAATCTATCTCTCACCATACAAACTTCTCATGTTGCTCAAGTGCTCCAATTTCAACAGCATTTCAATTAATATGTTAAATGAAATATGATTTTCCAAAACAGATTGCAAATTATATTCCGGTAAATTGTTGAAACAGTCGTGACGTCAAAGCATACTTGTTACTGAGAACTGACATACCTTCATTTATGAACGATATGAATATATTAACTTTGACTAAACTATATGGCGTTCTACGAATATTCTGTTTTTAAACAAGAAACTAAGAGATTTTTATATGACAAGTCAACAAACAAACGTAGGTTCCGCGTGATGGTAAACGTCACAACAGCCTATAAACGTGAGTATTATTACAGGAATATCTATCTCTAGCGCGTTGCCAACCTTGTTATTTGAAGATATTATTACATATTACCCAGTAAATTCACCGGTTCTTACATCATTTTCAAGCTGGAACACAGCAATGCGGACACTGCACTATGGCGATAGAAATAGGTAAAAATGAGGTGCCAATGCTGACAATATTTGTCTACCTTATGAAGTAGAGGTATCTAGTGAATATTAATCTTTAATAATTATATTTTTACTTTTGTAATTATGCTGTGAAAAGGTTGCCAAGAGCGATAAGACCGTCAATTGTATTTGAAATACAATGATCTGTTTAAATGTATGTACACAATACATAATATATGAAAATGAATATTATTTGTATTAAAAAAATATTGCTCCATATGAATAAATTATTAATTCGTGCGACTGGAACTGTACGAATAAGGTCAAGGACCTGACTCTAAGATAACTTAGTAGCTAATGAGATAGTTTAAAGTATTTACGTTACAGTTATTATTAATATTATTACACACAGAACAAATACAATTATTCATCATATAAATGTTCAAGCCCTTCACAGATATTCTCTAAATACTTATTATATATTTAGCTACAACCAAATAATATTTACCTTCAATGCCTGAAATCAAAATATTTTTACTATTGGAGTAGACAGTATTATTAGAAGAAACAGACTTAGAAATAATGACGGAAAAGTAGGGTCGCTTTCTTTATTATATAATACAAACGGCGCTTCATTATAGGAGTATATTTGGTCCCAGTAAATTCGTGGTAAGTACTTAGCAATTTGTCTATATTCTTGTTAGTGTAACTGACTTTACATATTTGTAAAAGTCTATCAGTTAACACAATTATGTAATAAATATGTTGATTAAATCCAAAATCAATACAGTGTCAATTGAGAATTAAAATAAGAATAAATAACCCACTAAAGTTGTAAATCTTATTCAAATACCCAAAACAACGCTGACTAAAATCATAAAAAAAATATTTAATTAAATTTGATTATCGTATTAGTAATAAAACTAGCAGCGCTCAACGTTTTCCCCGCGTTACCTTCCCCCTAAAATACAAGGGTTATAGCTAAGTTACTTGCTGCTAATTTAGCTTTCTATTAGAGAAATGTTTCAGATTTTATGTTTTAAACCTACTTAATAAAAATTTTATTCACATATTTCCTTTTTTGATAAGGATCTCAATTATTTTTTTTGTCTTTGTTACTCTAAAAGAATGCATTTCTATCTATCAGTGAAACATTTTCCAAAATGGGTTCATTTGTTATTGAGCTTATTCTTTACAATATTAAATACAAATACATAATCTTTAAGTAATTATTATTAATAAACCTCAAAATGAATTATATCAAAAGTAAACAAATTAAAAAATAGCATATCATAATTATATATAAATAGCAAATCATAGCATAATCATTAAATAGCAATCATTGAAATGAAATTATTAGCCAATAGATAGCCTTAGTATTTTGTCATCATATTTACGCGTAAGCCGTGAAATACCGGCAGAAGAGAATAGTTTCGCCCGCTGTACCAGATGTCGTAAGAGCCGACTAAGTAAACAGAACAGGGTAGGGATGGGCAGCAGCATCCCAATCGCTATGCTATTGCCAACACGCTTACCCAGCGCGGCAATAAAAGGGCAGAATTTCCCTCTTTCTTGGGGAAGCCTATATCTAAAAATGTACTTCCAATGGCTGTAATGATAATTTTTAATTACGCATTCACTATTCATAATGAAACTACTTCTATAATTGTATTAATTTTTTTCCGTAAAGACACCAAAATATATTATATTCATCGCTAAAAAATATCTTACATAATTTTCTAGACTAACATTGAATAACATGGACCTATTAATAATACAAAAATTTACTGATGCTAGCTACCATTTGACTAATAGTTTAAGTAAAAAATAATCATAAACAATTAAATTAACTAATAAACATAACTAATAATCAGATAAGGAAATACCTAGTAGTATTTTTAAGACCTTCTAAGTAACTCTTTACACATTAATTTATTTTTTCTATTTAAACAGCCACATAAAAAGTTTGTTTCTCAAAACATAAACAATGAGGAGACAACGATCGGTAGCAACCGGATACGTGATGATTATAATTTATCAACACGTCAGATGTTGCGTTTAGTATAACGGAACAAGGTACATACGACACGAGAGGACATTTGGTCTGCGTTTTCATTGTTAAAATAGCGTTGCTACTGTAATAAAACATTTCGTACTTATAAATTTAGATTAGTAATACTTGCATATATGCCGTTCATATTGTGTATTTTACGATACCAACTACTCACGGAATGTCTGTCTGTACTCCAAAGCGTATATTTTGCAAAGTATTCTGAATAACGGCACCATGCCACCATCCGTTGAACGTGGATGTCGAATTAACTAAATTCTATGATGGCAATGATGTACACATTCGTTTACGTGCATTCAAATAATTATTTATAGATAAGCTGTAAATCATTATCTTCTTAGGATAAAAACTTGTATTACATTTCGGACGGGAAGATAGAGACGACGAGTTTATCCCTATATGCTTTTTTTTACTAAAGATTGTCTGCGTTGGTTATTTACGCTCACTGATTTACTACTTTATTATTACCGACAAACAGTAGTGTTCGCATTGCTGTTTTCAGGTTTAAGTGGTGGGAGAGTCGGCGAAGCGTCTGTGACGCTTTCTGTCATGTGGACTGTATGCTTATTTGTCGACCTAGTTTAATATGCAAAATCTGAGCGTCTCATCTATATTAAACTACTACTAATTAATTACTTAAAAATATAAAATTTGCTTACTACTAACAATAATTTTAAAGGAAACTTATGTAAGAAATTGTTTTTATGCATTGCCGGATTTTAGGGTTTAAAGAAAATCTTCACCAAAAATATGTAGTTTTTTATATGCAGGGTGCAAATAAGTAATATTCGTTGGGTAATCATTAATCGCTAATACAAACGTCCAGAGAGTACCAGCAAAAAGTGTACAGGATGTTACAAAAAAAACAAATGCCGGTTATCGGAACGGTAGTCGTACGAATCTGCCGCAGTTCCAAGAATATTTTTTCTCTTGAGTAATTAATGAGGACATATGCATCACACGACTAACGTCTTACCAATATTGATGTCATTACCTACTGCTTATATTACTCCTTTACTAATAAGAACCTGAACCATCACAGCGGACATACAACACCACTAGTGGACATAGACCTCCCCAACAAAATTGATCATAATTGCCGTTCTAGGCAGACATAGCGGCAATCGTAGCTTCGGGACAGGAATGCTGCTGCCCATCCGCGCCCTCTTGCATTTGAGCTACGTTTCCGTTATTTTAGTCGCCTCTTACGACACCTAATACAGAAAAGGTAAATAAATAACTATTACTAATATACTAATAAAAAACTATTTTACTTTGCTGGTACCACACGGTACAATGTTTGTGTTGTGCATGTTCGTTAAAAAAATATAATATTTAATGCAAAATTTACGTACTTATCGTGATATATCGTTTCAATAATGGAAACAGTTTGTAAAGTCCTTGGTCGGCCGTCGAACCTACACATTCTCGTTCGCCTTATTTTCATATGATTTACATCGCTAATATTACCCTGAAGAAATTTGGATAATCTTATGAAAATTACCCGTAATAACTTATGGAGAACCCTACCAATAATTCAATAATAGAACATACAATAAATTAATCTTTTTTTGCTTTGTGTTATTTTGAAACAATTATTAAAAGTGGTATTTTTACAACTGTATTTGTACAAATGTTTCATCATATTAGCCATAGGAATTCTACTGATGGCCATAGGCCTAAGAAAGGGGGAATTTTGTCCATGATTCTGCCGGCACCCCAGGGCCGTAATGTTTAACAAGATTAAATTATAAAGCCGCTATATCGTTTCATTTGATAGCAGAAGCATAGAAGATTAATATCTCTGAATATCTAAGGTATTAACATAACGCAAATATTATGCTATCCTATGGGACCTCTAGGCTCAATAAAATAACTCTGGTGGCAATTTTGAATATATTATATTTAAACCGACCTAATTAATATCTACCTCGAAACAATGTAATCCAACAAAGGAAAATAATAGGGCTAAGGTAAGCTATAAATCGTCTGATGTTGACTGCGTCCCTCCGGTGTCCAGTGGAATTATCTCTCCAAAAATAAAGCGGAGGCTTCCCGGTTCATATATTTTGAGATATATGTTAAGCAACCACACGTTCCGCATTTAGTAGGATGATTTCGGTGTCTTATACAGATAAGTACTATAATATGATTATCAAAGTTTTGTTGTTTTGAGATGAAAAATAAAGGTTTATAGCGTAATTTAAAAATAGGCCCAACCTTTAATCAATAATAATTTACATGACATCTTATATATCGACTTGACACCGAAATAGGTAGCTTACAGCACTTTTGTTTCGGACAATAGACAACAGAATTACTAATAAAAACACTTAGTAATGTAACACCAAGACAAAGAACAAATACAAATATTCATTATATAAATCTGTATAATCTCAATCATCATACAAATATTCATTATATAAGCTCTGGTTGGGGATTGAACTCGCGATCTTGTCACACAAAATAGGATCACTGCCGTCTGGGGGCCAGTCAATTTTTTAATTATAGTTACATCATAATATTAGTAAAAATGACTCAGTAAATATACATAAGTATTTAACTTCTCTTCGGCTAAGAAAAGTCCTATAACACTTAATTTTTAAAACGACCTAACATTTAAAACAAAATTATAAATGTAATTTAAGTGCGTCGTAATTAAATCTATGGAAAACAGCTACACATGAAAACCTCATAGGACTAAGAATCACCTCGCATACAAAAAACAAATCACTTATCAATCTACAGACACTACTCTATGCAGATCAAAAGATGAAAATAGCTGTCCCATTTCCAGGTATAATAAGAATGGTCACGTTCGATGTACCTCCATTGGGGGTGTTTCCACTCCAGCCTCCCGATCGATAGATGCATCGGTCATTCACCCTGTCCACGCTGGCTGCAGCCACTGACGAGATCTAGTGCCCTATAAATGCATCTACAGCTGCAGTGCAGTTTAGTCAGCTTTTCAATCTGCCAAAAAAGCACGACGTAAATTGGAGCATTGAACCAATTCTGTAGTATATACATTATGTCTGCAATGGCGGCCTTTTCAGTTGATAAGTGAACACATTACCGTCAAGTGTCAGAAAATCTACATTGTCCCTGTTCCATTATAAGTTGCGGATATTGTTACGTCAACCCTGTAAATAATACTATGAAGGATTTGTTAAAATTAAAACATGTATTTACATAAAGAAGTTCCGACTAATATATAAACGCACGCACAGTCATACCGCTTATGTTATATACGTGAAATTGGGACAGTTGTTTTAATTCAAATTATTGACGCACACAGAAAAGACTTTAGGTAATGTTAAGCCTAAAGAAACTGAGGTTGCAAATTTATATGGAAATATCTTACACAAATCAAATTATCAAAATATTAAAATGTTGGTAAAACCTGAGATTTTTGCTCTCAAAACTAAAGTACTTAACGTTGTATTGAATACGAGTTTCATGGCAAGTAGAGGTTGAAAGTTTCAATGGAAAATATTTAATAAATGCTCCAATTTCTATTTTGAAATAAAATGACTTATAATACCAACTATGAATTATAATAATATTACGCAACAATGACGCAAAGAGTAATTTGTACATATGAGTGTGTTAAAATTTATTTTTTTTAAATAATTTTCGTTCAATACCTGTGAGAAGCCAAAGCGAGCTCCTAATTATCATTAAAAAAGTATTGGATACTTAAAGACTAGATGGATTTAAAAATCCATTGGGAATTTTCTTTTTAATTCGCGTTAAAAACCTGTGCTCAGAATATCATTTTACATCAGCAAGAGTTGTAGTACTTTAGATGTAAAGGACGTATTTTTTAAAAGACAGGTCGAAACAAAATTTTAACAAACCATCACGTGTGGAAATAGCGTAGGAGGCTCCCGTGCGGTGTGTTCGATGCAGGTGACTAAAGCCTACGTAGACTTTAAACTCATACAGATGTGGCCATATTTCTAGCTAAAATGATTAACATTTACGATATATATTACTACACGAAAGTTCCAATCAAGATACTTTTTTCTGTAGGTCTGTGATTTTTAGGAGAACTTTATTGTCGTGAAGAAAAGTGATTAGACAATTGAAATAGTTAATAAAGAAGTATACTTTTGCTACCGGATTGCTTTTATACTCGGATATCTCCACGTACTTTCTGTAGTTAAAAATAAGAAGGGAATAGGTATTTTGATATACCAACTAGATTAAAGTGTAGAAGATCAACTACAAGCAGTTAATAAAACAGTACAAATGTAATAGTTAAACATACCGCATTTTATACGCCAATAGTGATAAGAGTTGTAAACGCGTATATAAAATAAATATTAAAGTTAAAAATAACTAGTAACAAATCAAATGTCTCAGACTTCGGGTGGAACTAAAGCTTGTATCTTCCCCTTGCCGGAGCAGCACTACTGCTGTGCTACTGAGACCTGAGTAGACGCGTCGATTTTTTCCAGTACTTATTTTGTTTTTCCAGTCATTATTATCTTGGGACCAATATATTAATTTGCCCTGAGTACGAACTAAGTGATTTCTATATTTATACATCTATGGAACTATACGACGGACTTAAATCGGTCGGTAAACACACGTAGGTGGAACCAGTGGAAAATAAAGTTGATGTTGATACTTGAGGTATTAAAACCAAGTAAAATATATTGCCTGAAAGTGTATTTTCAATCTGTAAGATTAAATTGCTATATTTATTGTTGTACAAAATAGATAAATTATGAAAATTACGCCCGTTGTCGCAAACAATGTTTTATTTAGAGATATATTACACATTTTTCCTTGCATCTCCTAGGTGTTGTCACCTGATTATTCTGTGAAACATGTCTTCATGATGTATATATTTATGCTCCCGATAAATAGTAGGTAGTATCCCTATCTTGTGGTTTTGATTGATTGACCCAGAACTGAAAACTGATTTATAAACAATTTTGTTTTCTGTATTATTTTTTTCCATTTTAATAAATATGCACAAAACTTGAAAAAAATATGCCTAAACCTAAACCACCGTGGGGTACCGGCGTAGTAGAATAGTACCTCCCTCTGTACCAGGTGTCGTAAGAGGAGACTGATGTACCGGGACCAACAGATGGCGGTATATCCATCCAAAACAGCGCAACTCAAATACTACAGGGTGAGGATGGGCAGTAGCATCTCCGTTACGAAAGTTTGCTCTGCGATTGCCACCACGCTTGCCTAGCGCGGCAATTTTTGGCAAAATTCCCCCTATCTTGGGGAGGCCTATATCTAACAGTGGACTTTCTATGGCTGATATAATCGTCAGACCGTCCTTTCGGTTTATTATATATATTAGCAATTATAAATAATTGAAAGCCGCATGAAATCCGTTAAGTTCTTTTGGGTTTATGCGAAAATACAAACTAGATTCTTAAGTACGTAGTTGTAGTTGTTTTATAATATGTAAGTGATATAAAGAATTTTTACTTTAAATTATATTAGTAACGTTTTTTACAAGGTATAACATGATTAATATTATAAGCAAAATTATTTATATATATGTACAGAGCACTGGCAAAAAGATCATCTGTTTAACTTTAAGTTTTTAAATAATATTATATTATTTACATTCACAATATCGAATATTGACGATGAATGACAGATTCCTTAAAACATTGAAACGGAAAAATGTGTTCCGGTACGACTGATGCCGCCCAAACAGAAATATGTGATACATTGGAGCCTATGAATGATTCAAATATGTGTCACCAAACATTAATTTTATTGGAGGTGAAGAAATAGATTCAAACCGTATTTATTGGACGTACCCTCACTCAGTTCGGTCCATTTAGGTTACATTTCCCACACCGAGACAAATCATATTAGCATTAGGTCTCAAACTTATAATTTCTAAAATTTGCAGCACTAGTATCAAATAATGGTAAGTAAGCAAAACATATTTAGAATAATGTAAGACAACGTAATTCAAAAAATGTTAGCAATCACTAGCAAAAACTTATATGGTATTGTCTAACATTTACTCATGATAAAAATACATTTTTAACGTCCTTAAACTCGATTTATGTAACCATTCTCAAGAATCTTGGGAACAGTTTCTGCATGGTAACCGAAAGATCAACCAATAAATGTAAAAAATTAATAAATCACGAAGTCACGCACCAGTAGTTTTAATATAAGCTTATATGGTTTTAAGACTTTATCTTAAATTTCTCATATCTTGTAGTGGCCGTCCTACACCTGATATCAAAATGGTGGTACTAAAATTATATATAAAATTCTACTTCTTCGTTATCATATTTTTTAACGCTCAATTGTTTTTAATAACTTATATTTTAATTGTGTTTTTTATGAAACAAAACAGTTTGTGGATTTTTACATCTCGAAAACATTACAGCGATTAACAAATCCAAATCTTTAAAATCCTTTAAAATTAATACAAAAAATATATGTTTTTCTATTCTAATGTTCTATATAATTATACAAAATCTCTCCCCTGCCTCGTACATCCAAGATTCTTTTGGGAATACTAAGAGTCATACTAACCAGCATTTTGTGCAATAACCTGTCCTCTTCTTTAATAATTATCTGATCTTTTAAACCTTCTGATAAAGTGGCTTGTGACTTTAAACAGCTCGATTAAGAGCGTCCTCTGATGCTCTATCCGGTTTAAGTCAGGCAAGCCGGCGGGTCAGTCTAACATTTGATCGTCAAACGCATTATTATTAGCCAATATGCTCCTTAATGTAGTAGCAATGGGCTTGCCGGTCTCTCCTATAGTTGCCGACATATTTATGGAAATCTTTGAAGAGAGGGCTCCGAGCACAACCCTTGTTACGCCTAAAATATACAAACGGTTTTTAGATGACACATTCACCGTTCCACCATCAGACCAAGGCCCCATATTCCTCAAGAAGAAGTAAGAGGATAACTATAAATTACCTTTCTTAGATATCTTAATTACTAGGAGTTCAGACCATAGTCTGAGCACAACGGTATTTCGAAAGGAGACCCATACACATAAGTACTTAGAAGGTGTATCCCACCACCATCCCTGGAATTTAGCTGCTGTCAGCTGTAAATATTTGTTTCAGAGAGCCCTAGGGATCTGTGATGAGGACCACCTCCATGTAGAACTCCAGCATGTCAAGGAAGTACTGTAAAAGTAACTAACTTCCACTATCAAGTCTTAGTCGCAGAAACTTACCGTACTTTAAAGGAGTTAGTTACAAGATTGGAAACATTTTAAAGCGTGCTTCAATAAAATTATACTTCAAGCTACTCAAGACGATCAACCAGTTCTTACCATCTGTCGAGTGCAACACACTATTTCGATGCAGTTGTATGCTTAACTTTGACTGCGGTATCTTTTACTCAAAGGAATAATCAAACAAGGGTTATAAAGAAAGAATACAAAGCCAATATGTAACAGAAGATTGGAAAAATCTGCAGTCTGTAAGCATGCACTAGACTAACTTAATCACCACATTAGGTTTAACAAACCTCAATTACTCACGAAATATTATGAGTAGGGAAAGCGTGAATGTTAGAAAATGCAATATGAATTAGTGCACATGGTTTATTCTTAATTTTCCGACAATACCATCAATAGCAATTGTTTTGTGTATAACTAGTCATAAAACTACGTCGTAGGTACGTATAATATGATAAGCACAAAATTACATAAAAAAAGATATAATATTTTACACAGATATACGTAAAATAAAATTGAAAATATATTATTGACAATGATAATTTAATAAAAATGTCAATGTCAAAATCAATTAAACATTGAAACCAATTCAAATTAGCTACGTGATTTATTATTTCAAAAGTAATTCCCGCCACCGTTAATAAGCTCATCTACACTGTAAAATCGCAGGGGTTCTAACGCCAATAATTATTTCGCTCCCCAAGAATGGCACTCCATAAGGCCTTTCCAGATATGTCGGTTATCTAAATACTATACTAGCCTACCAATCTAAATACTATACTAGTATTACCAGCCTGTTGCTCATCAACAAAGAGGCAATTCCGCTTCTTTTTTTTGGATGAACCTATTGCTGGACTACTCAAACGTCAATTCCAGCGCCACCGAATAAAGAGGGCGGGGCCTCACATAAATGAGAGGTCCGATGCCCGTTTTCATCCCGCGAATCCCGCAAGGTTTGCGAGATTGAGTGGGACCGACGGCGATCGCCCGAAGGCGCCTCTAGAGGCTCGACCTAGGCTCGGGCTGCCATCGTTGGGGTGAATTTAATTATGGAATTTTGGCAAAAGAGGACGGACAGAGTTAGCCCGACAGCTGGGCTGGGCTAACTCTGGGCTGTCGGTTATCGCTCGTGGAGGCAGGGACTGCACGCGTTCGCCGGCGAACGCGGTGTACTGTACTGTTATACGACTGCAGGTGCAGTGTTAGCGATCGAGATGTGCCAGCGAGAGGGCGGGGAAGGGCTGCAATTTTCGCGGTGATTCCATCAGGTGGATCGTCTAAAACGTGACGCGGTCTGCGATGTAGGACGTGGACGTTTATCTTAGCGACGTACTTTGCGGAATTGGCTATCAAGGGATTGGCATGATTCGGTGCCCCGTCAAGAAAACGACGAGACGCTTCTTTCATATACTCGCGGATCGTAAGCAAATCGAGATCGCGATGCAAGCCTAGGTTGGAGATGTACCACGGGGCGTCAGCCGCCCTCCGCATAAACTTATTTTGAACTAATTGGAGCGTCTTAATAAATGACGGGGCCGCGTGAGCGAATACGGGGCTCCCGTATGTCATCACCGAAGGGATGCAGGTCTTGTAAATGGTCCTCTTGAGGCGGAGGGACATCTTACTTCGACAGCCGATGTAGTTAAGCCTACCTAATATGAAGGAGCCCCTATTTCTGACTACTCTGATGTGAGGTCCGAACGCCATGCGCCGTTCCAATGTGACACCTAGGTATTTGATTTTATTGACCCAGGGCATGGGTCGACCGAAAAGTTTAAGCACCCCCACCTTGCGGCCTATACTGTCCGCACCGCACCGGTGTCCGCCCGAGTCGTACAGGGCCGTGTCGTCTGCGAACAGGGTTAGTTCTACGCCGGGGGGGGACCTAGGCATATCGTTTACGTAGAGCGTGAATAAGAGCGGAGAGAGCACGGATCCTTGGGGGACGCCGACTGATATAGGGTGTCTGTGGGAGTAGGAACCCTCGACGCGATACCTGAATGATCGGTTCGAGAGGAAATCTTTGATGATAAGAGTCCGGCACTCCTTGAGAGTGGAGCTTAAAAACTAGGCCGTTATGCCAGGCTTTGTCGAAAGCTTATGCGACGTCAAAGAAGAACGCCATCGTCCCTTGTGGTCGGCGTCGTTCGTTGAGGCGCGAAATGACGTGTTCTGTGAGGCGGTGCAGTTGGTGTACGCAAGAATGTCGGTTATGAAAGCCGAACTGTTAGTCTACCATAAGGCCGTTATCGTAGACGAACCCGCGCAATCGTGTAAAAATAAGGCACTCATATAGCTTGGCCAAAGAATTGAGCAAGCTAATGGGCCTGCAGGAAGTGGGATTCCTGGGATCTTTGCCGGGCTTGTGGATACCAATGACGACGGCGTCTTTCCACGCGTCGGGGAATGCGCAGTTGGACATCGCCGCATTGAAAATTTCCATGAGCAAGCAGGTGAGATGGGCAGGGAGAATACGTGGGACGCGATTTGTTATTCCGTCCGATCCGGGAGCTTTTTTGATTTTTAGATCGCGAGTGACGTCGCGTACCTCATTTACTGTGACCGGGTCTAACGTCGGCGCCGTTGGCGGCGCGTGAACAATGCTCTCGACCTCTTCGTCGACGTGCTCCTCGAACGACGGGTTCGGAGGGAACGTACTAAGCGAGCACTGCGACTCTAAACTGTCCGCTAAGCACTCGGCTTTTTCTTCGGGCGCAGAATCGGTTCGGTTGAGGGCGGACATGTTCGCCATCTAGTCTGACTTGAGTAATCTCGCCAGCTTCTAATATGCTTGGTGAGATGGCAAAAGTTCCTCGAGCAGATCTCCCCACCGGGTGAGACAAAGACTTTCCGCCGAAAGTTTTTTTCTTATATACAGGATTTTGCCGAACCCTGCAACTGCAATCTTAAAGATAGTTTAAAGGTGGTTGTTAAACGGGACTGTTTGCAGGTTATTATATTAGCATTTACCTAGAAATCAATATGCTAGACAGTAACAAAATATGAACCAAAACATTATAATAAAATATTGTAAAAGTTATTGACCGGTAAAACATAATGTATAGATAAAATGATATGATAATTAGAGCTATTAATTATATTGAAACTATAAACATAATGCCCGCCAGATTAAACTGATACTAAAAACCGGTGGACGTCCTACAGTTGATATCATATAAAAGTAATACGCAGATATTTGTTAGTTTATTAATATCATCAAAACGATGGAAGTTCTGATGATATTTAAAAAATAATAATTTATAAATCATCTCATACGTTAACATGATTCCTATTCGCTTAAAACACTTACGACGTATTAAAGGTCACACTTAAAACACTTGTGTTACGAACATCAGACAATCAAAAAATCACAAATATAATAATAATTAAATATATATATTTAACACCCAGACAGAACAAATACAAATATAAATATTTGTCCCGGTTGGGGATCGAACCCACAACCTTTGGCGCACAAGATAGGATCACTACCATCTGCGCCACAGCGCAGGTTAATATTTAGCACAAGGATCTCTATACTTTTAATTAATTAACACAGAAAACCTTGGTCAGAAAGAAGGGGTAGTTCTTCGTCCATCCGTCGTATACATATCATACGTACAACTAAATATTTAGTCATAGTATCCATTTAACGCAGATGAAATTTCGACCAGAATCAATTGCTGCTACAAGAAACGCCTGTATTTTAATGCGACGTGTGAATAAATAAAATTAGAATTTTTTAACGTTCCCACTATATTTATCGGTAACTATCTAAAGAGAGACTTTCAATGACATTAAATCTGAAGAAAGCGTGAATGTTGTTTAATATACTTAAATTATTATTTAATTTTTTTAGCTTTATTAGCTTCATAAAAACGTTTTTTTGTATTTATTTCAAAGGTAGTAAATTTTGTTGATAATTCATACCACGTTAAAGCTAATGTAATTCGATTGAGAAATCAGTATCTTTAAAAATACAGATTTGTAATTAGATAGATGCGTTATATATATATATACTATACAAGCCTGTAAATAAAATAATTATCTTAAACCTACGCAGCTTATTCAAACGCCTTAACAGTTGAGAAACTATACAACGTAGAAGTAACTACGTCGTAGCAGGCGACTACGATTGCGGCGCAGATAACGTGGGAAGGTGTAATGAAAGTGTTCATTGGGCGGCAACGTCAACAAATTATAATATTAAATGCTAAATAGAACTCATCGTAGTACATTTGTATCTTTTTGAGATCAATGAATATGAGGTAATGTCAAAATTATACATTACACAATTATACCTGAGTTCATGAGTATACTTCTCGTTTATATTGGTAATTAAATGTTTTTTTTTTAACACTGTTTTATATTTTAGGTCGATGTTTTGTTATTTTTCTTCCTTTTTGTTGATTCTTCATTTACAAACACATTACCATTCTCCTTCTGAAATTAAAAAAAATTGTATCAAGAGTTAAAATACCAGAGTTTCACAGATTATAAAATTTTATCTACTATTCTATTCCTTCATGCATTAAATATAGATCTATTGATAGTAACAAATATCAAAAAATATTATATTAGTTTTTCCCACAACATCTCATACATTGACCTGACTCCGGGGTAAGTCGCTTAGAGTACTTGTGTTACGGACGCTAAACTACATAAGAATTACAAATACACAAATTAAACACCCAGACACAGAACAAACACCAATATCATTACATAAATATTTGCTCTGGGTGGGAACAGAACCGACAACCCTTGGCGCACAATATAGGATCAATACCATCTGCGCAATCAGGCCTCTTAAAAATATACAAAAAAAAGTCAAAATAAAAATATGTCATTTATCAACTAAAGTTACAAAAATCACTAGAGTACCATAATCCATTAAATTGTGATAAGTAGTGTTCATTACGATAAAACTCTAACGGTCTTCAATTTAAAGAATAGCAAATATCGATAGAACAATAGCCGCTACTTCAAATATAACTAAATGTTGATTATATTGAATTTCAAAGTTCGAAATCTCTTCTATAGTACAAATTCGATATGCGATTGGTTTATTATGCAAATAAGCTAGACTTAACAGTCTCAATTCTTTGAACTACATTTAAAACAGATCCATTTGACATCTTCAATAATAAAGGTTAACAACCTCTAATTACAGATGAACTGTAAAGGGTCTGTATCACATTGATTTAATAAAAGTAATGGTAATGAAATTGAATACATTAAATTAATAAAATTGTATTAGCTTTCCCGTGTACCATGACATCGCCCGCGTGGATTGCACTTTCAATCGCGTCCAACCAAATGCGAGCTCTTGTCATAAGTAGTAAGTTATTTTTGATGGGTCAAGCTTCATCAAAATCTGTTTAACTTTTTTATATATAAAAGTCATTGTAACAAAATAACTTTCATGTAGGACAGGACATATTGCTATATTGCCTTAACTATTTAAATTATGAATATTGAATCAGTCATGCCCTAATTTCACATTATTATCATTGCTGTACTGTAAAATGGACGCCTTGTTTTAAATGCCCCTTGAATAATGAATCTAGATTAAAGAAAATACAGTATTTGTTTTGTTTAATAAATTCAAAATTTGTTAGCGTGATTTACTTTTAACTTTAACCTAACCTAACCTAATATTTTAGGATTCCTTGTTTAAATTAGCAGGGTAACATTACCCTTGAAACAATCTTGAAACAGCTTGATTTTTTTATTGGCTAATTAAACAATTTTTTTTGGCTTTTGCTTCTATGCATTCAGAAAAAAATAAGGCTAACCTCCATATATACCTCTATATTTTTTCATAAAAACACAAAAACAGCACCGAAAGATATCCCTATTTTATTAGTCTATTAGTATTATTTGTGAATATATAAATGAATCTTACAACCGTACCTGTAAAGCCATTTTAATATGCTGCTAATAACAAAAAAGCTGACTTTTTAGAGTGCAAGGCAGTTTTATATCGGATCCTATAGTAATAGAAAATAAAAGAAATTAGGCAACTTCCATTTCAATACAGCAATTATCTCGTAAGATGTCACGCAGCTGTACTTTAGAAAAAAAATAGTGGCGACTGGTCACGTTCCCTAGCACGCCAAAGCAACCCTCTGAACGTGAACTTGACGCACAACATGAATGGGTTCTCGATAAAACGCGATGAAAGAATTCATATTTTATAATATTTTGTAACTGACCGTGGGGTCCAATACAGGAACTACGATATATTTTATAATAAAATATGAACTACGTATTTTATTGTAGAGCTCTTATTTTCTTGCAATTTCTTTTTTAATTTAATCAAAAAATTTTAGTTAGTTTTAGAAACTCGAGATTCATAAACATTTAATAATAGTTTTTTTAATGAGACAATGGTTGGAATATGGTATGTGACTGTGTACCGAACCGACTGTGACTGTGTATTTACTGTTGCGAACTGCTACATAGAATAGTTAACAGGATGTAAATATTTATTAGATGACATTTCTTAATTTACTTCGGAAAACTTGCTTAGAGCAGCAGAACTTAGTTTTTAGGTATGCCCTTATTTTTAACCGTATAGGCATTATAGCTATATCTAATCCCATCATCATAGTTATCTTAGCAGCCGTAAAACGTCCACTTCCTTCCCAAGAATGGGAGAATTTGCACATAATAGCTACGCCGGGTAACTGTGGTGGCAATCGCAGGACGTCGCTTCGCAACAGGAATGCTACTGCCCATCCCCGCCCTGTTGTATTTTTTGGGCGGGTTTCCCTCTATCTGTTGGTTCTAGTACCTCAACCGCCTCTTCTAAGTAGTGTCTTAACACCTGGTATAGGGGTAAGTACTATTTTATTCTGTCGCTATCCCACGGCACAATGCATAATTGTGTGAGAAATATTTTGCTAACATTAAAAATAAACGGAATTACACAGTAATTAATTATATTTACTTTAACAAGTATTTACAATTTACAAGTTTCGAGTTCATATAGTGCCTGTACCAATTTAGTAGATTCAAAGTTATAAAAACATTACTAATAAATACTTATTAAGAAACTCGACATAGCTTTATTGTCCCACAAATGCCTATTATTATCTTGATCCACCAATTATAATCCCTCTTAGTGATAATTAAAACTTTTCTTACAAGATTATTTTCAACACATACATGACATTTTACCTTCCGGCATTCTGTTATTAAATTAAATCTCTAACGGTTCCTTCATAAGACTCTGGTCACGTTATAGGACACGCCAATATCCGCTGACAATTACAAATATCGGGCGTTCTTTACTTCGTTATTTAAAAAGTTCTACTTAGATGTTACGTATACTACAAATTATTATATTTAGTCTTAATTTAATTGTAGACTAATGAGTTATTGCTATTTCAATCGTATGTGCCACTCCATCAACAAAAAGGTATGACAAGAGATGTCTTAAGAGTTTCGTATAGATGCTTGGCTGGTCGTGTCATATTTTTTTACAACTTTTCTTCAACAACCTTATATGTATGTATATATATATACTTTTGTATATAGGAATGTTATAAATAATTTCTCCAAAGAGCGCCTTTATTGTATTCAAAAACCATGAGAAAAAAAAGTAAAGTTCCTTAGTCTTCCTAATACAAGACTTTCTCTTAACTGGACATAAAGCTAACTCCTGTACTACAAAATCTGTAGTAATGTAATAAGTGTTTAATAGTCTATAATAGACAATTGAGCAAACATTATCTTTTAGTGTGATCTTTCTTATCTTTTGGTTATTTGATTTAGTAAAAGCCTCATTAAACTGGATATTTTAATCCTTAGAGAATATAAATAGGAAAGGATAAATAGGGTCACTGCTCCTTGCCGGACTGGTCAAAACTTTTAATATCGATTTTGTCAAGTGTAATATTCACAAACCGATATACATACGCGGTACACAAGCTCAGTGGTTTGGAAAATTAGTAAACACTAAGTTGTCTATCAAAGTGTGCTCACAATTTTAGTCTCAATTTTAGGAAGATTGGACAAAGCGTCAGCCATCCATCCAAGCTAATATTTTTAATGAGAATTTGTGTCGGTCTGTCTATCTCGACATAATTAGGGCACCTGTTCTGATGATTGGTTCTGCGTTGCTTAAATTCTGTGAGGTACCAGCAGAGTCGAACAGTATTGCCCCCTGTACCAGGTACCGTAACAGCCGACTAAGGTACAAAAACCGATAGATGGCGGTATATCCATCCGAAACACAGCCCCGTCGCCACAGCTATGCTACTGCGATACGCTTGTCCAGCGCGGCAATTATGGGCAAAATTCCCATCCAGCAGTTGACTTCCAGCGGCTGATATGATGATGATGCTTAAATTCTAAAACAAACATCGTGGCCTTTAGCTCTTATAAATCCGGGTAAGAACCGATACAAAGTGCGAATGAAGTTATGGACAGAAAGCTCCTTATTAACAAAGTTAGTTACTGCTACAGCTACTTTAAATTTAGAAAATTACTTCAGCAATATAATGGAACCAACGCTACCAGAAGCTGGTAGCAATAATGGCATTTTTTGGTCAAACTATAGATACTAGGTATCCTACTTGTGAAACAGAAACAACGAAGACACTAATAAGTCATAATAACCAAATAAATAGCATGATCGCTAGGCGGATCATACAACATACCATGGTATATAATATAAAAGAGCCCAGACTAACACAATACATACATATTTCTTAGGCCTTCTTAGGCCAGAATCAGCATACTGTTTAATGACATTTGCCAACAGTTTGACGTCGATGTTTGCTCCATGGCGCTGAGTGTATTTCACTACAAAGTTTCGCGCTCAAAGTTGAATAAGTTTTATTTACTTGATTTCTGAGCGTACCACTTCCGCCTTCTTTTTATGTTAAACTACGATTATAAATAAGAAAAATAAAATTCTTGTTTAGTGCATGCTGTGTTCATCTATAAATGATTGTACATTTAGATTTAATAATAAGTAAAAAAAAGTACCTATCTCTAACTATACTAACAAAAGGATAACTTTGTGCCTTAGAACAAAGTTATCCTTTTACCTAGATTGCAACGTGTTTC
This sequence comes from Heortia vitessoides, assembly GCA_020976665.1. Classification (NCBI taxonomy): domain Eukaryota; kingdom Metazoa; phylum Arthropoda; class Insecta; order Lepidoptera; family Crambidae; genus Heortia; species Heortia vitessoides. The sequence goes on from JACJUM010002971.1 coordinate 9,208,129, forward strand.
CGGTATCGTCGGACGGCGTTGGTTGCGTATTAAATTCGTATAGTGCACACAAACGGGTGACAACGCGTTTGTACACGTGACTTGGTCATAGCGGCGGCATCTCAAGAAAACCTTTATTTAACAAAGCAATTCTCAAACTTTTTCATGCTGGATAAATGGACATACCAAGATAGTTTGGAACTACTTGAAGTATTGAACTGAAATTACTTTAAATAATTACACTCGAATTTAATATCAATAATTTTAGAAATCATTTTTTTTTACTTTCCCCCTGCCTATCATTTAGGTCCATGCCTATAATTATGGGCCCAAGAAGGCAGATGGTGGTGATCCTATCTTGTGCGCCAGGAGTCGTGGGTTCGATTACCACCCAGAGCAATGTTTATATGATGTTTATCAGTGTTTTTTCTGTGTTTGGGTGTTAAATATATGCCTTTAAGTAGTATATTTGTAATTCCTCTGTTGTCTGGCGTCCGTAACACAAGTGCTTAAAGCGACTTACCGTGGAGTCAGGTCAATGCATGAGATGTTGTAGGAATTTATTATGTATGTTGTTAATTAGAGATAAAAATTTGCTTTACCAATTTTTTATGTAATTTAAATTTTATATTTTATAATTCAAATAAAAAATAATCAATAATCAGTATTACTGACTTTCAGGGTTAATAGAATGTTTAATATTTATTAAATATTTTCTTCAAATTTGTTTTCATCATCTGACCGAAATATTCACTTTTTATTAATAATTTTAGGATTAGTTCCTTAAGTTCTCTCGCATAGTTTGAGAGCTACAGGCTGGTACCTTGCGATGTAGCCCTCGTGGATCGGGGAATGTGCCTCCGGCGTGCACCGTGTAATGACTATCTCGACAAAAGAAAAACTTTCCAAACGACCTCCAGTTTGTGGATTTATTTGTAATATTGCTATTTTGTGTTGCTATTGAACAGCACATATAAAGAAAATAAATATATAAATCATTAAGCCTTTACACATCTCATTAAACTGACTCCAAAATAAGTCGCTTAAACTAGTTGTGTTACGAACATCAGACGACAGAAGAACCACAAATATAATACTTAAATACACATTCAACATCCAAACACTAAACAAACAGAAATATACATCATATAAACGAGTAAGGATTAAATCTACGACTCTTGGCGCATGAGATAGGAACACTACATTCGGCGGTTGCCCGTCAATTTTTTTTTTAAGTCTTTATTTTGTATTGTGTATTTTGGGATAAACACAAAATAAATACAGTTAAGCTTTGTCTTCATACTGCCCTCAATCACAATCTGCTTGATATTTAGATGTATATCATTATCATCATCATCATACAGCTATTGACAGTCTACTACTGGACATATGCTTTTCCAAGAAAGGAGGTTTTTTCCCATAATTGCCGCACTGGGCAAGCGTGTTGTCAATCGCAGAGCGCAGCTATCGCGACTGGGATGCTGCTGCCCATGCTCGCCCTGTGCATTTGAGCTGCACTGTTTCGGGTGGATATACCGCCATCTGTCGGTTCTGGTACTTTAGTCGCCTCTTACGATACCTGGTGCAGTGTCCCACTGCAAGGTACTATTCTACTCCGCCGGTACCTCACGGCAAGATGAATATACACGAATTGATCAGGTTTAAATTCTTAATCCCGTCATTTGACGTCATAGGAGTTCATCGGTTAATCGCTTTGTATAATGTTTGCTTATTTTAATAGTTATTAATAGATGGGAAGTGGATAATATTGGATGTTAGTGAATAGATTAATGCCACCCACATTTGATTAGAGAAATATTGGGGTCTCGTTTACAACTTCCAATATACCAGATAAAGCTGCAAATCATATTATAGTGGTAGTATTGTAAAGTATGTGATAAGACACTCTTAATATTTAACTACACACCAAATGTACATAGGTTATTAGATAGTAAAATGGGACGATATTTAAATATATCTTGCTTTTTCTTTCGTAAGTATTGAATAATAAAAGTAAATTATTCACATTCAAAATCCTCGAGTTGTTACGATGGTGGTCTTAATGTATAACTATTTCAATGTTATCGTTGTCGTTGCCACTTATAAGAATTCGCACAATGTCGTGACCAAAGACATTGAGTAATCTTGCCGAACATTTGATCACGACAACCATAAGTAGGATCACCAGGTGACACGAACATATCTAGGAATATTGTCGATAAAGTACAATAAAGTTGTCGATAAGGTGTTCTAACAGAATTCTAGAATAACTAAAACTAATATAACACCTTCATGTTTTTTTATCATTTATGTTTAAGTTTCTGATGTCTTGGAATATTTTTCATAATTTTTAAAAGTAATATATATCTAGAGAGTAAGAAATAGGGTGGGGGGAGAGAGAGAGGGAAATACGTAGTTTTGACATAGGAATGTTAACCCTCCTCGTCCTATTGCATTTGGACAATGTTGTTTTGGATTGAATATAGTATGGAGCTTTGAAATTTTTCTTTAAAATATTTCTGAGTGATCTTTACTCGATGGAAACAAATCGGAGTATGGATTATCTCTGAAATGTGAATCTTTACAAAACAGATAAATAATATGATGAATGTACGATGAGATCCATTATTCCTTCTAGGCATTAATTTTAAAAGTCTTATCTCACTACTCACTATTGCTCTCTTAGATTTTTATTTCTGTAAAAATATGTGCCTACTTGATACGCGGCTTTGCAAAGAAAGTCATAAATGTCAGGAAGCAAATCGCCACATAACGTAATTTAATTTCGAATCTATGGGAAAGTCCTACATTATCGTGGTTTATTGGTAATAGAAGTAACGAAATACAGGTGACTAATCTGCTATGTCGTAGGTCAAGAACACGATGGAGTTCGACACATTGTTCTGCGTCTAGACGCCTGTGACAAGTCGCAACATTCTCGTCTATTACAATGAAAATCTTATAAAATAATAAACACTTACTGTCTTTAGAGATCATGACAGTAATTATTTTGTTTCTAAGATGAAGAAGCGTCTAATAGCATACAGACTATGTGGTACCGATTTTTTTAAATGTACGAAATACTTATTGTAATCACGGTGAGATTCTGAGAGAGATGAGAATCAAAGATGTGTTTGAATAGTCAAAATACATTTTGCCGTAAATGTCAAGGATTTGAAACTGTCTCTAGAGTCTCAAGTCAGTCTCAATAGTTTAATTCATACAATCTTATAAGCTACCCAGTGACAGAAGTGGAACCCGAACCCTTCTGTGTTTAGGATGTAACTAAGTTAACGAAGTAATGTAACTGTATGCCGATACTGAAAGTTATTGATTTCTTTTTTCTTAGAAAATTTTAAGAAACTTTATATAGGCGCTATTTCAAAAGTTCGATTCTGTACTCAATAATCCTGAGGATATTGATAATTTTAAAAGAACTATAAAAGATTTTTTTAATATGTGTATGTTGATTTAAATCAAAAACTTAATTTTATAGTAGTAGTAGTCTATTTATCATCTTATAAACCAGGGGCATGAAAAACGTTTCCATTGTATAATGTTCACGTTTCATATTTAGTTTTCTTTTTTATTTCGTCGATATTCACTAAAAGATCTTCTAGTACCGTAAATATTATATAATATAAATACTATAATGTTAAAAACGAAGCGAAAGTGTTACTCAGCCAATTCCTCAAAATGTGTTCAATTCCAAGGCCCACGAGGTTACATAAGTTTTAATCAAGTCTCGAAGTCACGGCGGTGGACCGGCTATGTTTATACTGCTTCAGCCTGCCTCAATATATCCGCACTAAAATAGCAGACCCTATATTTATCTAGGGGCAGTCTGTTCTCATTTATTCCAGAGAATGTCGGATAGAGGACATAGTAAAGCTTTTATGATACATCGTTACATGCAACTAGGGCTAGGTCAGGCCGTAGCCTTAGATGACGAATAGTTTAACCTCGAGTTAACGGGTAATTAACGCATTTTGTTTACAACGTATGTATGTGTTAATACTATTATAAACTATATCATAAAATACCATGTCTAGATGGTTATCACCAACGATAGATGGAAAGCTTTTAGTATCATTCATTTTTTTTGCGAAAAACATTAAGATCACAAAGGACAAAAGCATTATTATCACCAGGTTAGTTTCACCATGTCTGACACGCCATAAGCAACTATAACATTAACTCAGACTCATTCATTATTTACAATTATTATTCACTATATAACTACAATTAAGGGCTTAAAAGCGCGGTATATTTAACATTTTACAATTTATTTTTAATTTTTGATTTCTTAACAGCAATTGTTTGTTTACTGTCTAATATTTCGTCGCACAATATAATTTCAATCACGATAAAGTATTTAACATTTAGTAAAATATAAAGCAAAATAATATTGACTCTAAGTAAACATAAGAAATTCCATTGTAGCATTTAACATAACATAGAACATACTTAAAGATAATAATGCAAGTATATTAGATTAATTCAATTTTTTATGAATAGACTTTTACCGATAAAGATTTAGAAGATACAATAATTCACCTCACTAGAACTAAAAACTATGAAGAATCTTATAACTTTAGTATAAAAACACACCCACATAAGGACTAGCTCTATATATTACAAATAAATGTTATATTATATATATCAAGCTTAGTTGATGAAAATAGCTAAATAGCTTGATATATGGCTGTTCATTGTTTTTTTTAATGAAGATATGAATCTTACAAGACAATTTTACTAATAAGGACTAATTAGTATTCTATATAGTTCTAGATGTTTTAGGTGCAGACTATGAAGACATGACAAGTGACTTTTACTCGTAACAGGCGTATGTTCTTGTTATTAAAAAAAATAAAAGAGAGCCTTAAATTTCTGGATAACTGTCATAACTTTTAAAGAGTCTTAATTAGATAATACTAAAGCGCAACGCATTTACTTATCCAGAAGATAACATTTACGTTTTAACTACATCGGTATCGGAATTGCTACGTATGATGAAGGTCAATGTTTGCCCTCTATCTTGAACTGTTTACAGTACAGTCAAGTGTCTCTTATAGAAATCATTGACATTACCGTTAACACAGGGTCGAACTAAAAAACTTTCCTATAACACGCAATAAATCCTCTTCAAAATCAATTGCTGCCCAGCCAATAACCTGTTTTAGTACACAGAGATGCCTGTCCTGTGACCCGGATCTTGCCTTCCACAGGATCCATCTAACAGCAGTGTTTGTCTTCACAATTCACGCCAAACGATGCGTACACCCTGTTTTTCTGGTTCGATCAGGTCGAAAATAAAATTCCGTGTATTGTACGATGTAATACGCAATGGAAAAAGTGGGTGACACTTTTATTGTATTCGATGTGAGGATATAGCAATGTTAGTAGGTGAATCGTAAGGAAGATCACATAGCTATAGTTCAGTCAGAATTATTCATCGAAGTGTATACATACAACATTTGAAATCAATCTCGACCAGGGATAAAATAATTATTTCTTCTCTATAATTATATTTCTACAACAAATATCAAAATTAAATGAAGCCAGCAAGAATATTACGGAGTCATCTCATCTACTTTAGCTGCTTAATATAATGAAGGAAAACTATATATTTCTATTTGATTTTCTATTAAGTTATTGATTGCCGCGAGATACCAGAATAGTAACATATTTCAGACCCGGAGTGGACAAATAATGATTCCAGTTCATTCACATTTTTGCGAATAAAATTTTTGCGAACAAATACAATTATGGATTCTAAATTGAAGAACTATTTGGTTATTAGAACAAAAGAGAGAGAACTCACAAACAAGTGCAGCAAAATATTTTATTCAATGAACCTTATGAACATGCTGCGAAAAGGCAATGTTGCCGCTGTAAAGGGCACGACCCGCGCAAACCGTGTCAAGGATTGCTCTCAGAATAGATATTTTCAATACACTTTCAACTTCTTACTATAACTACTCCATTCAGCTATTTTTATTGAAATAAAAGTAATTAACTAGATTTAAAAAAAAATAGTGTAATACTGTGAAATCCGATGTTCACTTTGCACTATTAGAAGGACTCAATCAAATCAAATATTGGTTTGTATATATAAGAATTAGTATTTTAGTATATTAAGTACATGCTATAGTAAAAATTAATATTTTAGTACTGTTCACTGATCAATACCGCTAAATACCGCTAAAAACAGAATCAATTTTTTATCAGATAACAGGAAAATATTGTACAAAACAATCATTCTGTAATAGTCAATTTCAACAGTTGCATGAAAATTTAATTGACGTATTTGTTGATTTAAGTATAATTTTTTTACATATACTTTATATTTAAAAAAAGTATTAGTTGTGTTTATAACATCAGCTTTTTAGGAAGTAAAATATTAAAATTATAAAAGAAAATCTACACAAGGGCACATATATTAATATTATATTACTAATATTTAAGATTTACAATGTTTTTTATACATTTCTTCTTTGTACTTTACATTTTCAATATTATGTTAATATAGAATAAATTGTATCGATTGAATTAAAAGGTATTTAAAAAATACCCTTATTTTCCTACTTTTTTCTTATAATAAGTTAACTTATTTAAGTGGCCAACTTAATATTTATGAATCTTTGTTGTTAAATTACTTAATAGCTAAAGCATATAGACATGTATTAAAAAGTGTATAACACAAGAAATTAAAGGTATGTGCATCTTGCATTTGAAAAGAATAGAATAGTTCAATCAGGAAACTATGCAAAATGAGCAGATGTTTACAGTAATTTATTACTGGTACATGGTTTTTTTGGTTATCCGAAATTAATTTAAATGCATTATTTATCAAAATTATCATTTAGATATGCCATATTTATCATGTTTTCTATTACAATTATACCAAGTATCTTTTTTACTATCTTATCGAGAACCTTGAACTCATTGGCTTAAGTTAAATTCATTTACACATAACTATATAATTTCTAATTACATGTTATGCATAAAACCAGATGTACATGTACAGTTATAATACTGATTAAGTCAAGTACTTTATTAAACATTTTCTTCTAATTCCTTCTTTGTCGAACCGAGTTGCAATTACTGCAAAGCCTTTAGCCACCGACCCTGGGCCAGTCAAATCCACATCAAACAAATATCTGAAGCTTTCCTCGTAACCTTAGGACCACAAATAAACGAAAGGCCGAGATTTGACCTCCACCGTAGTATGTACCTTGATGATTGTTGCAGCGCAAGGCATGTATAGTATAGCTATATGAAAGGGGGTGGTGATCTAGTTTTGAATGGAGGCTCGCTGATGACGTCATAGAGGCGTAGCTGTGACGTCAACGGGAAACTAGGTCGCGCGGTCGTCGACCCAAACTGCAGTTGTAGCGGGCGATGTCGTCCTTGTGGGCTCCCTGTGAAAAACGGTGCAACCGTTGAAGATGCAATTCGTGGATCAGTTACGTAACTACGTAATAATGATAGTGACATTTTGTTTTCGTTTGTTGTGTTGTGAATTGATTAAATTGAATTATTAATAATTTCTTAATGATAAAGATGGTTTTGTGTTACTATCAGTTGCAAATCATATATTTTATTTATGTAATTTTAATATTTTTTATAATACTCATAAGTTACTATAATTACTTGAATTTATAATAAAATGAACCTATAAATGCAGCATACAACAAAAAACTGTTATTAGTTTCTTTTTATTCGCATTCTTATCTAAAACCTAAAAGATGAAGCTAATAACTAAATCCTGAAATTTACTGTTTGTTTCCGCAGCATTAATTTTATGTTAAAAAATAGATTTCTTCAGTTGCATCATTACGTCACCGTGAGCTCAAAGCTCACACCCCCTCTCATTGAGCGTGCGAACTGGGTTACAGCTAGCAGGAGCACCCGGGCTCGCTCGATCGATGCGCAGCGTCAATGAGCAGCAGCCCTGTCCAAACAAGCTAAATATAGAAATAGAATGCTCAAACATGCTTGAACCTTTAAAAATATTATAAAACAAGATATGACACTAACAGTTTCAAATATATAGTAAACACACTAACAATTTAACAATATACATAAATAATAGTTCTCTCTGCAAATCTGCAATAAACTCAGCTTTACGATTCGTCTGGTGCTGGCAGACGGTGTTTTAAGGTAGGCTTGCTTTTGATGACTTAGTTATTCTCCATGACCTTACAGTAAAAGTATCTAAATCCTTATCCGTAGATTTCAATAGAATACTCTATCTTATTATATTTCATAGATTTGGTATTTACAACTATTTCAATATTTTCTAACATTTATACGTTGATTACTTATTATAAAAAGTTACAAAACCGCATTTAAAATCTGTTTAAAAACGTTTATTTAATAGTTTTAATAAGATAATTTTCTTGCCAGAGAGCAGTGCTTTAATTTCTACATTCGGTTTGCAGAATGAAATAGGTAGTGAGGTATTAACACAAACAAAATCGCTGCGATATCGCGATCGCCTATAAGGCACTTCACCATGGCAGGTCATTAGGTATGTTTATCATATAGTCGAAACGTTAGATATGCTATTCTAGGATAACAGTTTATTATAGAATTGCGTAGAACGTCAGCACCTAGTACCGCATGGCATTTCTTGTATTACTTTGTACAGAAATATGTATTCGATGGGCCCGATGACGCAATCGGTAATGTTTCTAACCAGCACACCATGGGGTTTGATTCCTACCCAGGACAAACATTTATAACATCAATATGTGTGTTCGTTCTGAGTCTCATTATTATACCAGCCATTGGAAGTCCACGGCTGGACATGGGTCTCTCCGAAAAAAGAGGTTTTTGCCCATAATTGACTGAGTAAGCTTGTTGGCACTATTTCAAATGTATATACCGCTATCTGTCGGTTTTGTTACCTTAGTCGCATCTTACGACACCAGGTGCACTATTTTAATCTGCCGGTACCTCACGGTTCTGTGTCTGGATGTTAAATATGCATTTAAGTATATATGAATGATACCTCCATTGTCTTATGTCCTTAACACAAAAGCTTAAAGTAACTTATAGCTTATTGCTCGTATCTCGTCTACTTACGTCAAATGTACGAAAAGTTATGAGAACCTGACTCACTGACCGACAGGTTAATTAAACAGGGCCAAATTTATAGTTTATATAATGGTAAGAAATAAATTGTAATTTTGCATAGTTGTTCCTTTTTTAGCTTAGGGGAGCACCAATGTACACCAAAAAGTGTAAAATGGGGGTGCAAAATTAGTATAAAAAATTTCTGCGATAAAACTACTTTCTTGACGGTAACGGTTTTGTAACGGTAAAACAGTTGTTTTATTATTATTTTATAAAAAAGACTTGGTAAAGAAGAACAACCAATTTTTATCACCAATCAAGTGCAATAAACCATTTCAAGATGCAGACGTGTGTACACGTCTCATAATTATCTCTTACATCGGCCAAACTACAAGGGATATCCAAAATCCCTTATTTAGTTGTTTCTTTTAGCTCTCAGTGAGCAGAGCACCCAGGTTTGACAAACCTCATTTACTTGCGAAGGAACACCGTTTTATTTCTCGTAGCTTCACAATAAAATTATATTAATAAAATTAATAAAAAAATAATTAATAAAATTAAAAAATATCCCGATTTCAATAGAAAAGATGGCATCTACTGCGTAGTTAGAAACGCAAGCATACACAATTAAAAATAAAAATTGGTGCAGTTAGTTAATTGTAAACTGTCAAATCCCGAGCGATCGTCAGCCAAATATTGTAAATATGTAGTTAATTACAAGAGCTTTATTGTAAGAAGATTTATAAATATCGCTCGATAAATATGGAAAGCTTTTGATGCGGCTTGGGCTATTGCTCCTATTTCCCGAATTTATTATTCTAGTGTTCATTCATTTAATGTATTGCTGAAACTTTAATTTATAAAACAATAACAACAACATACATCAAATATAACACTAGAAATATCATCCAAAAAGCTTTAATATATTTTATGATAATGATTGTTGTATCTTGAAATGTTTCTACTGAAATATCTGTCTATTTTTAGGCACCGTAATCAGTTTTCTTAAAAGAAGTACTCCGTAGAACTTTGCCCTCGCGTTAGAGAAATAAAAATATGTGCATAATTCTATTTAAAGTTGATAAGATTGATAAAGAAATGATTATAATTAAAATTGATAAAGAAAAAATGTTAACCCAAATCTTTAATAATCTATGTAATTTTATCATAAACCCGAAATTTTGTTCAAATGTTTGATACTCTCGTCTGTAGATATTATTTGGCAGAGAGAAGCTTTTATAATAATGGTCTTAAACAACAATAAGACTACTTGTTGAACCTGTTTCCCATCCCATGACTTTTAATACTTTTCTAAGCAATCGGCATTACTTTTTGCATAGTTTAACAGTCAGAGACTTACTCTCAGAGTAACAAGTTGTCAATTCTCCAGTTATCAAGTCCTTGTTACACATCAACAACAGAATCACAACACATTGTGTAAGTGATATCGCAAATGGTTAGTCTGGGGCCTTCATGACTCAGTTTTTTAATGACCAATCAGACAGGACCACGATGCAACAGTGTTAAGTTTATGTATTCGATTTTATAAACATAATAATATGTAGTGTAGACGCATTTGTTATATTTTATTTCATAGCTTCTTATTCTACATGTATGTACTCGTAACAAGGCTCGGTAAAATACAGCAGTAGGCTCTAGAATTTTTATCATAAGTGTAATAAATTAATGTTTATACTTCTGTATATCGTGAACTGGAATTATTAGCCTTGCTAATAGAACATTCTGTGTTCACAAAATATTGTATTTCAGGGTTTATAATGAGTATATACATACAGCTCCTTGGTCGTCTGAATGGCACCTATAATAGAAGGTGGGAGGCGCGCCGAACAAAGATGGATCTTTTAATAAACACTGTCGTAGTCTTTCACCCAAACACGATGCATTCAACCACCTTGAGGTTGTTTTGCGCATTTTGCCATGTCGCTGGTATGTTGTGAATTATGGACAATAAAAAACATTCAGTTTTGCCTTTCCGGGGTATAATATTTTCATAATCTTAAAAATTATAATATTTAAAAATATATATAGAATAAATTAGATTTTTGAATATATACAACAACAGGTTATTCAACCCGTAGGTATTTCAAAGTTATCTACAGGTACTGATACAATCTTGAATAAAAAATAATTTAATGGATAAATATAAAGACACAAATTAAAATATATTTTAGGCAGTGTGTTTTTTGGTAAGATTTCTTTTAAAAAATAGTTTCCGTGACAAAACAATAGCTGAACATATAGTACCCAGAGAATTTTATAGGTATTGATATGTTTTTTGATATTGTAGAACATATTTTTGTTCTATCATTTATAGTTTACGCAGCGCATGTAATGAAAGCCATTCTTTGGCAATTTTAGTACGGATCTTTAGATTTTATTATAAAAAAATGTTTTTTATCTCTATCTTTTCTAGTAAAAACTAAGTTCGACAATAAATGTTACTCATGAAACATGCTTATAATGAAAGATTTATTTAAAAACAAAAATACAACGTTATTATAATGGATATTAACTTTATAGTAGATGAGTAGTTTATTAAACAGTCGTTTTCAAAGTGATACATTTATTGCGTGTAATTTTATCAAATGTTATTTTTCAAATATATAATTTGTTACTGGTTTCTTAATAAATTATTGGACACCGGCAATTTTGTCAAACTCCTTATTTTACACATTTCGTGTATACACAGACAATACAACAAGTGTCACGTGTCCAAAAAGATATTGTTACCAGACTTTTAGATGAAACAAAATACAATCTTCTCTTATAGACAATTTGCAGGGATATAACTATAACAGAGATAAATAAGTAGGGATATAACTGATCTATTTTAACGAATGTACTAAATGTGTTGGGGTATTTTTAATTAGCCTAAATAAATAACGATATAATATTTAAATAAATAAACTCATTAAATCTCTCACATATGTGGTACGGACATCATACAACAGAGAAAACGCAAATATAATAGTTAAATACATATAAATAACACCCAGACACAGAACAACAAACAAATACAAATATTGGTGGGGAACGGACGCACAACCTTTGGCGCACAAGATAGGATAAGGAGACCACTACCATCTGCACCATCGGGCCTGTCAAATAAAACATTTTTAAATAGATTTTACTGGCTGCATAGAACCTATTGGAAATAATTTTGAAAGGTCTATGTCCAGTAGTAAGCGTCCATCATCATTACATCAATATTGTACTTACTTCTAACTAAATTTATTGGGTGATACTGAAATAGACACAGGGTCCTGGTTAGGTCTCCTAACCAGCTGAGCTTGGGCGTTAGTCGATCATCGACCTCTAAGATATTTTAGTATGAGGTATATTAGATTAAGAAGGACAGGTAAGTGATAAAGAGGTGTTTACTGACCGACTTGTATAAATTTATAACAATATTGTGTCATTATATATCGAAAGAGTATTCTGGGAATAACTATATACATGGCTAAACACTTTATTTACATTGGGCAAATATTTAAATAGTAGGTATAGAGTTAAAAACTTAATGTATGTGGCGCGATATTTCTTACATGATATATTCACACAATATATTTTTAAAACATATTATCCATTGACCTAACTCCGATTAAAGACCTTAAACCACTTGTTTTACAGATATCAAACAGCAGAGGAAACACAAATATAATGCACATACATAATACTTACATACATATTTTTACTCCCAGATACAGGACAAAAATAAATATATTGTCATATTAATATTTATCCTGCACTATTTTTATTCAGATTATACACATACCTGTACATAAAATATGCGGTTGTCGGTATCTTGTTTTGGTTAGCTCCAAGTTTTAATCTTCCTTTAGTTCACAATAGTCCTCGATATGAAACCTAACGCTAATCTGTACAAAGTATCGCCAGTAAACTCAACGCATGATCGCCATTGTCATTTTAATATCAGAAAACACAACCGTTTTTCAATGCGGGTAATTAAAAATAGTGTAAGTATATTATATGAATCGGTGAGACTTCTTTTAATTTATTAACCTAATCTGTAGTATCACAAAGTATAAAGATTACAGAGATATATCAAAGCATTCACAAAATTGTTATGTAAAATAAAAAAGGTTTGTGTAATGTTAATATATAATAACATTATATAATTGTAATATTTCATGTATACCGAACTTAACATATGCGGTTGCGAAATCTCTGTTAGTGGAACCAACCAGGCATTGTTTTGACAATAATGTTACATAATACACACCATCCAGATTGTTGCGTAATAGCTCATTTGCCCAATGTGTGTTTGTGAGGGCCCTTACGTTGTCCACTGTTATCTAATCATTTGCTTTTCGTAACTGATTGTTGAGCTCGCTTGTTCCAGAGAAACACTTTGAAGCTAAAATTTCGGTTACGGCCATACAAAACGTCAACAAGGAGTGAGAGCTTTTTACCCATTGAACTATTGTGCTTACATTGTACGTTTTGGTTCAGTTCAACTACTTCAAAGATATCCATAGTCTTGGTAACGCCGTGTACAATTCCCTGAACTTTTATAAATCGGTAAGTACCTCGTAATGCAAGATAACGTAAATTTGTGATCAAAAAATTTTTGTCTGAAGCCCATTTCATTTATTTTCTAAAGTTCATCGACAGTTGAATCGTTGAAGCTATGAACGGCAAGTAACTACAGCCGGTCATTTATTTTAAGGAAAAACAATCTGTCGCCCAATCTAATATAAATGGGTTCTACATTAACGGCACCGTATTTTTCGTAGGGCAGAGACTATTGCCTCGTGATACTCGTTTATATTAAGATTTTTTTACATTTTTGTTTTTTTTACAGTCGTTTAAATTTGCAAAATAATCTCCCTTTTTTCATTATAAACTCAGTATAGAAAAGCTATAACTATGAGGTGCTATAATCTTTCAAAATTTGACCATTGATTTGATCTATATGCCTAAGTGTCGTTAGTGTAGATTAGTCTTACCTGCTACTCGACGTCCACTGTTCGACATAGGCCTCCCCAAGTGATTTTAACTCTAAATCAAATACATTTTATTCAAATAGGTCCATTACAAGCACTTTTAAATCGTTAATGAAATAATAATAAAATAAGAAATATTAAACCCAAAGATCATAAAAGTCATCTATCACATAAATCATTTAATTAGGCCTACATTAAACTAGTCTGCCGAATAGTTATATTATATAGTTATTAAGTTTACTGCAGGTTCATAATGTAACCCACTAGAAAAGAACCTGTAAAAAACCGGTGGTGATAAAGGTTCTACCAACACCACCTATGCAGTATTTGGCGCTAATAAAACCCCTACCAGCGTCGGCGTCACACACTATTGTCTTAAAGCTAGTGGTTAAAGCAATTAAATCCCAAGCAGTTTTATCCTGGACAAAATCTTTAATGTAATAGTAAGCTTTAGAGATAAGCTTATTTTTACCATATTTCTTGAATTTATTCAGAGGCAAGGCTTATTTCAAAGCGATATATCATATTTTAAGTTCAACGCTGGTAATGAGCATTGGTAAATAAAGACTTTCTATGACAACGAGAAAATAGCACGAGAAGATTTTTTACAGTTTTGCCGAGTTGTATTTGGCCATAAACTTCCTTCCGAGTTGGGTCCAACTGCTAAACGGATTTGTTATGCGCTACCCGTCGGCCAATCGTCGATTAAAATTGAGGCCGGTCGACCGGAAGTAAGCAGTTAAAAGAGTATTTCATTTAACTTACTATATTAATCACTAGCTTTTACTCGCGGCCATTTGTGTCAATAGACTGTATTGTACAATAACAAGGATAGAAAGAGCTTCCCCCAAATAACAGAGAAAAAACATCCGCATGGACATTGGAAAAAGTTAAAGCGTTTAATAGTAAACGAAAGAAATGATCAAATAATTCTAACTTACAACATGTATTGACATATTATTTTCCTAATGACAGAATATACAATATTTTAATTGAAATTGATTGTCGTTTACTCTTACAACTTTGTCGCAATACAAAGTAACGTAACGTAAGTTTAGTAATTAGGCTTAAGCTTAAATAAGCTTTTTCAGAAAATATAATAATGCATCAGGACAATGAGACATGATAATGATATTTTAATTATAGCCACTGTAGACTGTGATAGACTAACTAACTTTGAGTCGATATAACCGGCACTACGAGAAAATGAAAGAATCTTTGATACTCTTTGTATACAAAAAATATTGGTACGACGGAAAAATGCTTGAACACAAGGAAACTTAATCTTTATATAGCAGTAATTACTTTTTGAAATACAATCTTAGTAGAATTTAAAATTTTCTTACCTATAAAAATCATAACATACTAATAACAAAAAATTTTTTTAGTATTATTAAAAAAATATATTAATAATATAACGACGCAATACTTTCGAATCTCAAAAATAATTTTCCATGTAACTTTAGTAACTGACTAAATTAAAATAAAAATTGCTTACGTATCACTTGGTGCCTCAAATACATATAACATTCATATAATTTATTCTACCAGCTATTAAATGATTTGTGACAGTGTCGTAACAAATGTTTTCATAAAATAACTACCAAAATTGACAGCTGTCTATACAAGAAAATAGAAAAATCAGCCTATCTCAAGTTACACACGGGAACCTTTTTTTAAAAGAAAATGCTACCGATTACAATACCGAAAAAGACATGCGCATTTTTCGAATAAAAAGTCATTAAAATGTTTTTTTTCTCCATAGTTATTTCGTATGTGGCTTTAATGTGAATTTATAATATATTTTTCGATCAAATATGATTGGAATATATTGTTTGTCAATTGCCGGCAGAGCAAAATAGTACTTTCCCCTGTACCAGGTGTCGTAAGAGGCGACTAAGGTACCAGAACCGACAGATGGTAAATCCATCCAAAACATTGCAGCTCAAATGCACAGAGAGGGGATGGGCTGCAGCATTCCCGTCACGAAAGCTGTGCTCTATGATTGGCAACACGCTTGCTTAGCGCCCCAATTATTGGCAACATTTCCCCTATCTTGGGGATACCTATGTCCAGCAGTGGACTTTCAATGGCTGGTATGATGATGATGATGATTAATATGATCTTCGCTGGCACAAAATTAGATATCTTTGATTATTTTCTGTAATACATTTATTAATGACTACAAGCGCTACGCGGTTTCACTCCGCACCACGTGCCAGTTACTTTTCCCTTAAAAATGTAAGGTTATAATTTATGTTATTTGTTGATACAGTAACATTACGTTGGTGAAAGAGTTTTGTGGGTGAAAGAAACAAGTCTGGTTGTTTTTGAGTTTATGTATTACAAACGTACAAAAACATAAATCTGGTTACATTTTATGTAGAGATTTCTATTTTGTTTTTGTGTTTTGCTTGATTCAGATGTAGTTTTCAGATGAAAGAAATTGTTAAAACGGTCCAGTACTTTTTGAGCTTATTCATTGAATATTTACAAATATTTCCTCTATATAATAATAGATCCCTCTGACTTGGAATAATATATCTAGATATCATTTGTTGAAGAAATAAGGTTTCAGTGCAAAATCCACATTTCTTGTAAACTTCAAAAAATTAAAAAAATTTACCAATTTACAATTTGATCAAAATTTTAATTCAAACAAGTAATTTCTAGTACTACAGTCGTTTGTATATATATTTAATAATACAAATATATACCACAAAAACTACACTAGACAAATAGTGCCTTATATTTTTGAAAATGGTGAATTATAACTATTGTGAATTATGGTTTAATTATTTTTCATTCATCATTTAATATATTTTTTTCGTATATGATTTCTGTTCTAACTTGTCCTTTTTTATACTGTTAGTTATGCAGAGTCATTGACCGCCCATGTGTCGACCACCGCTACCTAATAAATAGGGCAACACAGTTCTGGATAGTTAAGTTAGATAGAGTAATAATTTGACTGGTTATTCCGATTTAGTGTGTCGTTTTGTGCGTATGTTTGTTGATTTTACGTAAGTACGGGGTAACATATAACAGAACTTAATTCAGAAGGCAGTCACTTTATGAAAACGAGTTTTGAAATTTTATCTCGCAATGTCATCGTTCTAACGCATTCGAATTAAAAGATTTCGAGCAAGATGTAGAATTCAATTGACTTTATTATGTCAACTTGCACTAATTGTATAAAAAAGTGTGTGTACTAAATATGTGCTACTAACTTATTACAAAAAAATCTCTGTCAGGTATTTAAAGTATCGTCTTTAATCAAATGGCGAAGACCGTATTTATGGCCAGTAACAGGCATTTAGCCAAGATCAAGCACCAGTTTTCCACAATAGATTATAAAAAATATTGTTAAAATGATTTATATCACAAGATAAAGATTGTTTATTGTGGAACAACAAAAAATATATTTACATTATTATAAAAAATATACATTGTATGGTTAAAGCATAATAACAATATTACAAAACGTTTATATGACAACAACCAAAATATAGTAGTAAATGAATAAGCAATTATGGGCATACATATGAAGAATTGAATAGCTATATAAATATAGTCTTATTTTACAATATCAACTACTAATAGATCTTATAGAGATAAGTCCTCTTTTATATATAAATTAATTCTCAATTTCAATTCATTACACAGTGGAAATAGTTTTAAATTCGCCTTTAGAATTAATAAAGCAAAACCTTATTATTTTGCATTCTTGTACACTTAACAAACCAATTAAATCGACTTAAAGAGTAATTGTATAATAATATGCACATACGATTGGTGAAATAACATTATGTACACCCGAATTTGATGGTAAGGACAATATATGAGTTCGACGACTCGTGACCTCGCGACCTATTGGTTGTACGTCGTAAAACTTGTTCCGATGAAAAAACTATTCTTTCCACTTATCCACTTCTCTTTGGACAATGGTACCGTGCTGTCACCCAATATTTCTTCTTTCTCTGTTTGATCAGGGTTCTCGCTGATTTATTATTTTGTCAGCATTGCTGTTATTGTTACACATGTGTATTTGTTTGCGAGCGGATAGCTCATCTCCTTTTATAACTGTTTGACCTACTTTAACATAACCCGGCTACCTGTATTTCTTCATTCTGTGTATCTTTCTTTGGAAGATAGCATTTATTTTTATATACAAAATTTTATCTTCTAATAGAGCCAGGTCGTAAACCACCTGGCTTGAGTCAATGGCACGATCCTAATGGATACTTTTCAAAGCATCCAACGTTTACTAACGTTTAAGTATAAACTCTGGAACCCCATCAATCATCGTTTAGATGCTGCTAAATGCCTGTCCCGAACATAAAGATACCAAAAAGATTAACCTTTGCGATTGTGGACTTTGACCTCACATGCTTAATCGTGACATGCACAAATGTATTTACTTAAGAGTTGTTTAATACCTACTTTCTTATCAAATATTAACGTAGGCACAAGTTTGAAGATATCACGCAAAAGTTTAACTGCTTCAATAAATTGGAAACATTGGAACTTTTCAGTTGTGAGTTATGAGTTCAATGTCCCAATTGTTAAAATATGGTCTAAAAAGAATTTATAATGTGAAAGTAATCAAAATAAAGTATAAAATAATATTGACGATAATTATAACTATTAGCCAAGTATAATAATAATATGATAAAAGCTTGATCTGTAATAATCATTTAAATTCCAAACAGTAATTTAAGAGCAATATTTCTTCTATGCGAAATAGCATTTTCCAAGTAGGTAAATAGAACTATTCTAAAGTCTATCTAACATTTTGTGTTATATATATTTTAAATATATACTTACTAACTTTATATAACTTAATAGGCAATTTATAATAACGATTTCCTACCTTTTTAATTAATTTACACACCGACTAATATATAAATATATAACTTAGGTAGGAAGGTACCACTAATAAAAAAGTAAAAATCTCGTAATCCCTCCCGATCTAGCAATACCTTAACAATTTAATAAAAAAGCTTGTCTTCTTCTGCACGTCGGCAAATTTATAGTTCCAGTAATAAGGAAAGCCAAGGCTAATAGGGCGATGCCCTTTTCTATATAGAAAACGGTAACACTATAGCGGATGGCATTTTTTACTTGTACCTTTTTACAGCTATATCTTATAAGTAATTATCAATACGTATATTTGTTCCTGAGCTGATCTTAATATATAATATAATAAGATAAGGAAATATTTTGAATACAAATATATACATATAGTTTACCTAGTATTTTTTTAATATTTAAGTTCTAAAATCTTTGTAACTTTTATTTTATGGACGTGGGCGTAGTTGCTGTAACATAGTCTCTGATTAATATATCAATTACCGAAACCTTATAGTTACTACTGACCATGATTTTGTTCCATGGAATACCGGCAGAGTAGAACAGTACCTCCCCCTATACCAGGTGTCGTAAAAGGCGACTAAGATACCAGAACCGACAAATGTGCGGTAAATCCATCCGAAACAGCGTAGTTCAAATATACTCTGCGATAGCCTAACATACTTGCCCAGCGTGTCCAATATATATATTTATATATCCTATTCGCTTGAGATATTATGCAAGACAACATCAATCGGGTTTGCTATTATTTTTTATAAACTTATTAACTTATATTAGCAACAAAACGAAATAAATTAATGTATAAATAGTAATTGAATGCTTTTTAAACAGAAATTTGGCGTGAGAAAATCCGTAATATGAACGTTGTAGTTATATTATTGATATTATGAATGCACTACGCAATGCATAGCTTTAGGTTTGGAATTTTCAAAGTTATTACTTTGAAAATTCCATACCTCATATTGCAGATTAATTATAAAGACAATAATACTTACAAAATCATGATACAATTTATGTAAACACTCGCAAATGCGTAAGCAGCGTCATAAGATAACTAGATTATACCTAACTATATATAACAAAAAGTTTTTTCTACTTTTTCAATGCTTTCTCAGTTCATCGATCTACATTGACCAGGGTGAATGTGTCTCGTAAAAAAGATTGGACCGTCATCTATCAAGAACCGGTAGCAGGCACATCTGGGTCAGTGGCCTTCGTTTACTGTACGAATTTCTTTGCATCTTTCGAAATTACTTGTATTTTACTAAAGGTGCTCAATATAACTTTATAAAAAATAAAATAATATAGACTTATAAAGTTATATACCTATATTAAATATTTTAAAAGTATTTTGTAATACCTGAAATAGGTAGGGTTTTATGCTATTTATTAGTAATCCAAATTTAAAACTATTTATCATAATTATCTTGCATGGTCATTTCAATACAAAAGATTAATTTCGATACTCAAATACAATATTTATATGTCAATTTATATTTAAAAGATTAAAATAAATAACAACGTCTACTATAGCTACTCGGTTATATTTATGATAATATATTTTCCTCGGGTTTGATTAATTACATAGTTCAATGTAATTTTACGCACCAATATCATTATTTCCCTAAAATTAAATCCTAGTTTAACCGCAATCGGTACTGCCTCTTCGAAGAGTTTATATAATTCTATAGGCATTGGAAAATCAGATCAGATGATTACAAAAATCTTTACAGGAAAATAATATACGGCGACCCAACAAAGAAACGAAACATGAGGTAGATCTCTACAAAAATCTGCATTAGTACCTCACTCTCAACTATTTCTACCGCCAATTAGCAGTGTTTATATATATGTATACAAACGGGATACAGCAGTTCTGTTTTAAAGGGTAAGAAAGGCAGTGAAATTACTGGATAATTTGACATAATTTCTTTAAGTCACAAGTCTGGAAATGCGCTAGATATATCCTTGTGATATTACGAGTGTCTATAGGCTGCTGTAATGCTTATTATCATGTAGACTACATAATACTAATATATCCTTTATTTATACCTGAGATATGAGAAAAAATACAAAAAATTATCATTGAAACAGTACAAGGGACGGCCTTATCGCATAGAGTGTAATTTCTTTCAGGCAACCTTTGGATGAAGAGAGAGTAAATAAAAGTAAATGACAGTACATCTAATTAATTACAATATATCAATTGAAAATAAAAACATAGCTATAAACTTTACATATATATACAAGATATATAATTAATATAATAGCAAATAATAATAATACAAACCAAAATATACTAATAATATAAATATACGAATACAATAAATAATGTAACAATGTGAGACAACACAACAGTGATAACACAACTGTATGAAATTCAGAAACATGATCATATTTGCGTGAACCGTAAATAAATCTAATGCAGAAATTTGAAGCCGCTCAAGCTTCTTAAACTGGTCCTCGGTTAAATCTAGATAGCTGGCATCCGCATAATCTAGAATAGAAAGAAGAATCGATTGTGCGAGAGCAACTTTGGTGGCTAACGGAAGGCAGTTACGCAATCTTCTCAAAGTCGAAATAGCAAACAGTTTACGACGAACTTTATTTTAGTAGTCCAGGATAAACCTGTGTCAATATGAAGTCCCAATTTCTTAACAGTTTTGCTAAATGGTATAAAGATGCCATCAAAAACATCTTGGGGTAAAAACTATCAAATGTTTCTAGTGGTCATCTTGGAGCTACCTACAATACAAACTTGAGTTTTGCTAGAGCTGACACTTAGTTCAAAACTCCAGTCATAGATGCGGGCGTAAAAATCATTTACTTTAAAGTGCTAAGATCTGAAAGTGAAACCTTATAACAAATTTATAAATCATTTGCATAAAGATGGTAGATGGATGAAAAGTTATTTGAGATCTAGTTAATAAATATTGCGAAAAGTAATGGATATAAAACGCCACCTTGTGGTATCCCTGCTAATGCGTTGCGATGCGTTGCTGCCAACCAAACAAATAACTATGAAGCCAATCAATAGCTGACGGAGACATGTTAAATGAGCGTAGTACGCCAAGCAAAATATCGAAACCATTATACGCTTGTTAGTCAACCTGGTCTTTTAAAAAAAAATAAGGCTGTTCCCAGATATTGAACTAGAAAATAATATCTCTATTTATATTAGATTAAAAAAAAAACACCTTTACGTCCCCGTTTTTCATATCATTAACTGATCTGCTTTAAGATTAACATGTATATAATGAAAAGCAATCTTTAGTGATAGACGATATTTATAATATGCATTGTATGTAAGTTTACGCATCCCCGCTCCACCAAGCAATAAGTGTTCCTGAGGTGTCAACAACCTAAAACAATTGTAAACTCATTAAATTTATGCAATTTAACTTTTCCTATCAGCCACAAACTGCTACGTAGTCTGTTTGTAAATTATATTCACATTGGTATGTGAAACCATTGATATTGTTTCAATTGTTGTTGATTTTATTTGTACATGTATTGCGTGTCGGTTCTCCTTAAATACGAAATATAGAGCAGCTTTTTCCTCGCGATTTCCTTCTCATAGGTATAAAGCTTCAACGTCTCCCGTGGAAGCATTTCAGGAATCGTAGCCAGATCATGGAAAAATAGGCTTAGTCCGAGCTCTGCATATAAGATATCCAAATGTCAAATTTCCAGCAAGAGATAATGTTTACGAAACATGGGTCATTATATTTTTTAAAAACCACAAACCACTCAAAATTTGTTCGCTCGCAATCTTAACATTCGAACTTACCGCAAGTTAAGATTTGCTGTTGAAAAATCACTGAAAGCTGAACTGATGATACTACTGGTCACTTTGTTACATATTTATTTAGTAGTACTATTCCTATATCACTTTATAATCTATTTATCTCAAATCTTTATATTGTGAATGAGACCCCGATTAAACAATCATTAATGAATTGAAAAAATAAGCAGTAGGATTGTAGATTCATTCAAATCCTGTAATCGTTGTATGATGATTCTAAACTGATGTTAATAATTGTCTACTTTATTTTTATTCAACTATAAGGACATACTTGAGTAAATTGAGATACTATAAAAAAAGATGTGTTGCAAGCAAATTGAATGGTGCAATGGTATTGGTGAAGTAATGGTATCTGCTTAACCCACTAACAAATTTACATAAATTCATGAACGTATATAGGTTGGTGGGTGGTATCTGAAGTTACATAAAACTTTGAATTCGCGAAAAGATAACGCCCAACCAATCAGCGCGTAAATTATTAAAAATCAGGTATAAGTTAAAGTAAAAGCAGTGCATAATTAACAATCTTGCCAGTTAGATTGGAAAAGAGCACCTTAACATTTTTACGAAGACATTTATAAGTGGAGTTCTAGCCGTTATATTTCCCAATTTCTTTTTACACATAACTTTACATTACTTTAACTTGCAATATAATACCTGATTCTTACATACCACTACTTTGTAGATATTATAAATATTTATAATTCAGATAATAACGAGGTAAATAAACAGAAATAGTCACTGATAGTTGTTATTAGTCCAAAACATCGATCTACTATCTGCTGTTAGCATCAAAATAAACAAAACTTGGTAACTAATTACTGCCAATGATATAACACCTTAATACTTGTGTTTATTTTGAGAGTCAATGTTAAAACCCGTTTACTCCCTCCCCTTTAGTCCATCAGACACAGCTGCCGGCTATTTTGCGACCACCCTTTCCCCAAGCGCCGAAAGTACAACAAAACAATTCAGACTAGAGGCAGTATATTACTCAAATTCCTAGATTACTCACCGGTTATGTGGTTTGCGTAAACGTTATGTTTTGTCAATTTTGAGGTTACAACTGCAACTATTTGGTAATGTTTGCTTGAACCTCAATATATTTTATTTAACAAGTGTGGAAGGTACAAACAAAACTCCTCTACTCTCGGCAAATTTTTAGTAAGAAAGTTAGGTGTCCAAGTTTTAAACACTAAGGATAGACGGATGGAGGATTTACTTAAAATTATAAAAAAAAAATTATTTAATAGACTAATTTATTTATATACTACTTTTATAGAAAAATCATATTCTTTATTATATAAGTGTCATGAGATATCTAATTATAAGATTGAAAACACCGTCACCGCAGGTCCGATAACTTTGAAAACATCCAATTGATCGGAAGTACCCTTGTATTTTTTCTAATAACTAGTTTCAAAAACGGATTCTACTCATCGTGTAAGCTTTATAGCCTCTTTGATAGCACCAAAATCCTGAGCGGTACTTTTTGCAAGATTTTTTTGACAGGCTTAAATTTTATTTATTTTAAATTCTATATAAATTAAACAATGTATATTTATATATAGATATCGACATATATACAAATACATATTTTTAATAAAATGCTCTGACTCAAATTACCTACGCCATTTGACTTAAGTATATCAATCAGAAACAATTCCCTTGGGTTCGAAAAAGTAACATTGTGTGAAACCATTACCATCAGCTCCTGTAAAATGGGGTTTGTAATTATAAATTAAATATTGGTTTTCTTCTTGCTCACTGCTGAAGGTATGAATGTTTCTCCTACACTCTTCTACAAAGAAGTCAATCATATATCTGTTCGCTTTTATAGCGGCGTATGAATGTGCAAAGTGACTTGACCGTTTCCATTCGAAAGCAGTTTTTTCTGGATGAAACTGGATACCGTAAAATGGATATCTGTAAAGTAATTTTTTTATTATAGTCAAGTTTTACTTTGATAGTTTTGGCAATATGATGTACGCCTATAAATGGATCTCAAAAAATACGATAACAAGAAGATAAACAGAAATTTTGATTATTTATATTAGAACGTTCGCATTACGCTTCTCGGAAGGAGTCATAAAACTATTATACTTATACTTAAAAATAAGGATCATTTGAAATAAGGTGCATTATTTTGTTTTAATGCGAAGCAATGTAAATATATGTCAGTCAAAGTGTCACCGCCAGCTTCCCTCTGTTATCTCGCTAGTGAGTACTGCATGTGAATAGGGACTAGCAGATCCAAAACAAATTATTCATGGGTGGAAATATTCAGTAATCCCAAGCAACACAAGATTAATAATTTTATTGTTATCAAATTTATCAAATCGATGTAAAAAATACCAAATGTATTTATGACACTAACTTATTCAGGTAATATTCAAGTAGTATTCAGGTAATAATAACTATGTAAAAAAAATAAAAGAAATACTTAAAATGGATTTAATTAAAAACCAAAGGTATAAAGATGGATGTAAACAATACGGAATTTCTGGTGGTGGAAATAGAAGATGTAACAGATAATGAAGTGCGTTTATATTAATATCTGGGTTGCAAGGAATCTAATAAAAATGAAAAAGTTCAGGTAGTGAAGCTATGCATGCTGCAAGCGAGAGGTCAATGTATTTTGACCAGCATTATCAAAAATACTATTGTGCTCAGATATCTGCATTATTACATTGCTTTCACAGTTTCTTAGGTAATCAATTTTAACTATGTACCAGATTTCGAGCTATAGGGACAATGGGATTTAGGGGAAATAATATATTAGCAACATTTTCGTATGACATAATTAGAATTAACCTAAAACAAGATGATGACGGTAGAATTAATAGAGTGATACCGGTACAGGTGCTCAGCGTTGAACTCAAAACACATACAAACTGCTATTTCTACTAACAGAAAAAGTACTAAAGATTCTTCAAGTAATTTTAACGTAAGAGCTATAACTAAGATTTCTTTAGTAAAATTATTAAAAAAATATATAATTTTAATACATTAAGGAGTTTTTGCGAGAAAGAACAGTCAACATCTAATACATAAGGAAATCTATTCATCTATCGATCATAATCACAAACTTCCGCGCTTCTACATAATAGCAGTCTTTTCTACATTTGTTTGACAATGACATAGGTAATAAGCTTAGACTTAAAAAGCGTTTATTAATATAATTATAAATCGCAGTAAAAAATATTATGTACATACATTTTAGAAATAAACACATAAACGATTACATAGTATAAACTATACAGTATAGTAACAAGGTGAATAAAAACTTTTACCTCTTGTGTTCAATGCTCGATATAAATTCCAACCCATTGGCATCGGAGCTGTGTGACGTTACTCGCCAATCGTTAGTAAGGTTGAATTTTTTGATGTTCTAGAAAATAAATATTTTACAATAAGAAAAAATAAACTTTTTTATATATGTGTAACTCAAGAAGTATGCAATCGATAAGTGTGATAGTAAGCGTTACCGCAGTCTAAAGACGCTTGTATTATCACAACGATATAACAAGTGCGTTGCCAATTTTGTGAAAATCTTACCCTTGAAACCGTTACATACAAACACGGCTGTTTGGCGGTAGATAGGTGGCAGTCCTTTGCGTGTGGTCTATCTTTGTTTTTGTTGTTAGTTTATTGTTATGTTATATTTAACTACGGGTTGTCATTAGCGTGATCGTAATGAGTATAGAATATTGTTCGTCTGTAGAGCCTCTCTTATCTTGGTTTCGGCTCATACTGAAAATACAAGTGTCTTACCTCGTCAACAATACAAAACTGATGATTATTTACTGTCGAGTTTTCTTGCTCCATAATTCTAACTAACTCGTTGTCTATCTTTTGAAACATCTTGCTTTTCCGGAAATCTACAAAGTAATGTAAGAAACCTTATTGGTTAATTGCTGCAAAATAGAGCTTTTTGGCTTTCCGTATTTTCCGGACCGAAAATGTCGATTTCATCGTTGGAAAGCCGTTAGTAAATGTGAAAAATGACTTCAACTCATCAAACAATTGATTTGTCTTTATTCTCTATCTAAAGAAACTATTGTTTGCATGCATTTTGAAATTTTAATACTTATACAACAAATGTTCTGAACGGAGACAGTATCTTGAATATCATTAAAATCTAGTAATAGTGATGTTCTCTATAAGTTGGAATGCTGTAGTGATTGCCTTTCGTCTTTTATTTTCGGTCGAAGAATTTTGAGACATACGGAGAACTACTCTGTATTTAACTATCGGAGAACATGCACATATAAAATTATATATTTATCTAACATAACGTATGTTATAACTTTGTCTTTGTGTTTTATATATTACCTTCTGTGAATTTCAACGGTATATTCCCGACAGATTTACACATAACTCGGTTTTCGGGGTCCCCACGACCAGAAGCGAGGATGACCAGTAACTCGAACCCGAGACAAGTACCAAATATGGGGAAGTAATCGCCAACATCGTTCAGCTCTTGCGCGATCTCGTATATATGCTGACCGGCGTCTGCGTATCCATTGGATTGGTTAAAGTATGTCATACCCCCAGGAAACAAGACACTGCGAGTGAGAAACAAACCTAGAATAGTTTATCAAGGCTAATGATGATCATATTACGTGTATGACCAATGTACTTCTTTGTGAAACGGACCATATATATACGTAGTAAAACTACAACAGTTAATTGTTCTATGCTGTTTTCATACAATACAACCCATACAGATGTTGAGCATATGACTGATAATCGTTCAAGGGCAATTGTGTAAATTTATACAATCAAATCGCTGGTATGCGTATGTTTGATTGCAACTTATACACAAATGTTACTATGACATTAAGATTACAAGTTAATGATGAAATAATAAAAAATAAGTGTGTGAGGATTTTGACAGCCATTGTTGGTATGATTGCTATATTACCATTATGATTTGATATTCGTTTATATAAAATCAGCTCATAGAACACTAATATTGATATGGTTTATTGTAATCTAATTTTATTTGATATTATAAAAAAATTATATAAACAGACATTTTAAATAAATTTATGAACCACATAATAATAAATTACTATAAACATAAATTTCAAAAAAAAAAAATTGTGTCGCCAACTTAATTGAACTGGCTGGTTCGGAGGGGCTGAAACTTCGGTTAGTTTAGGTTAGGACTACGACAACATCATAACCGAATGTAGCGAAACGTTTTACGAAAAATTATTATTTAAAGAATATATTATAAAAATTTGCTTTAAAAATATTTGCTACCAATATTAACGGGAAAATAATACTGAATAAACGTCTTTTAATATATATCATTTGTCATTGTTACACTTATTACACGACCTAATAAAAATTGCCTGAATCGAATTTTATTACTCTTGCTATAAGCTTTACCACGGCAGTTTGTTTGCGCCGACACACGAAAGCGGTAGTAGACATAATACCGCAACAATTTATCATCGACAAAAATACAGTTACAAGAAGAACACAGCGAGTGAGGTATATGTAAATGTGATTAACATCTACCTCTAACCGGTGACCCTAAATGAAAGTTTAGTTTAAGCTCAGGTGTTATCTCCGAAGAACTTAACAGAGTTTTTCTAGCAGAATGTGTAGTCATACTAACTGCACCGCAATTGCAGCAAAGAAGGGCCTTACGGAGGCACATCGACCTCGAAAAAGACACAGTAGTAGTGTATGCAGTCTTTAATCTAGCACAGGGGCTCGAGCATAAAGGATGTCGCAGGTGAACCAATACTGCACTTAATACGTTGTACATAGATATGAAATATACCTTGGCAAAATACGATATTGGAACTCCACTGCACTTACAGATCTGGCATTGGCGCGTGCAGACAAGCAATTAAAAGCGACACCCACAACCACTCCTAGATTGTTCCTCCTCCTAGATTCCTAGATTGATAAAAAGTATACTAGTCATACTAAATAATCATCTTTTCAAACTTAGGTCCCACCGATGCTCAATACGAAAAGCCTGTGTAAGGAGCGAAGAAACACTCAACCATGTCATAATGGAGTATCCAAAGCTGACAATATAAAGAGCGCGATACATTAGATCTCCAGGGTCACTTCGAAAAGCGAAGTACACTTCCTAAAAGAACTGGGCTGGCTTTGCTTTCATCAAGACTGACTGTTGGCCTTTCTCCAAGGACCAATAGTCCAGATGAAAGCAAAAAAAGCATCGAATTGTGAAAACTTACAAAAGTCTCATCCTGCGACGGCCTTGCCCATTGCGAGGCTTAGGGTGGTAAGTCTTCGCGAGGCCCTACCTTTGTTCTTCGTTAAGTATGAGATACGATAGGTCTGGTTGTTTGGATTAGGTATTTGTCTGGTTTGACGGGAAATGCTCAAGTTATGTACAAAAAAATAAAATTTAACTTTTAAAATATTTTATATTGAAAAGTAATACAAATTTAACAATTACAGAGATGATACATTTTATAACTGATGTTTACGGCTTTTCCTAAGACTAAAATCTTTCATGAAAGCACAATAATCTATGGCACGAGCTACGTCATTTAAGAATGATAAAGTAAAATAAGCAAGTAATTTATAAATTTACTTGGCGCGAGGCCTCTGCAACAGCGACGCCCTTGGCTATTTCCCCGTTTGCCACCCCCTAAAGCCGCCGCTGGCTGTCATCTAACTATCTATGAAATCTACTTTTTTTAAAGTACCTTTAGGTTGCTGTCATAATCAATACTATAAACACAGTTTAGATATTGCGCATTCTAATGTGTTTACAGTAGTATATGTCACAAATCTGACGTGTCGTAATTATTCCAATACCTATCTCATAATAAATCATAAAAACATTTCTTTTACTCGATTGATAATTGTTAATAAAGTAATCTAACCACTTACCCGTTCAGTTTCCCCATAATAGATCTATAATATTGACGGCTCTTGCCTATCCTGAAAAAAATATTAAAATGTTTAAAGTATGCCGCCGGTACAATTGAATAAATGCATATAATTATTGCTAAAAAATCTAAAGTATTGTGTATTGCTATAACCAATAAGCTATATATACTATGGTTTGTTACTATATGAATGTTAATACTAACGATACAAGTATAATTACTACAATGGTTTGTAAGCGACGTGCCTGGTGTTGGTTCCATCAACTTCCTACCTAAATTCAATTAATTATATATAGGATACAACTTACGATCTTTGAGAATCTTCATGATTATCAGTATTTTGAGTTTTACAGAGTTAATATTAGTTCTTCCCGGAAATCTTGTTTTTTATTTTATTTAAATTAAACATTGCTTATAGTAGGCCTTCTTGTAGTAAAGTTTAAAATTAAATCATAGTTTCGAGCCTAAGATGATAAAGATATCCATGCTTAAATTATTTTAGCTTACATTACCTGTATCGCAGATTTTTTTATTTTTAGTTTGGAAAAATCTGAGCATTGTATATTAACTAGAACACTTTACTTGCTTCTTCTATCAATTGTCACCGCTTAATAACTAGAATTGTTTTCATTAACTTTTGAAGTTTTTTGATACAATTTTTTAGCAAAAACTATTAAATTACCTTTTAAAAGTTAATTTAGAGCTGTCAGTTACATGAAAGGAAAAAGGTGTCACTTATTTAAAATGTCGTTTATTTGACACATGCATCAAATAAGGCAACAAAAAAAGGAAATAAAGCTCAGGTTGGTTTATAGTTTTCTGAGCTAAACCCTTAACAAGTTTAAGGTAAGGTAAATAATTATTTTAATTTGTTTACAGGAATATAACTTACATAATAGGCACCACCCTGGCTCCAGACGACTCGATACTCTTAACGTAAGATGCAGCAATATAACTAGTGTAGTTCTCCTTAGCATATTGATCCTTTAATTGATACGCTTGTTCTTGGGAAAGCACACCTATAATCGGTCGATTATTGTGCACATTGTCGTCTTCACTGCGAACCAACATGGCTCCATCACAACTCAACGCACAAAACACTACGAAAACTAACGCGGTTTTCATTGTGAACATTGTTAAACCAATTACAAACGGCACCCCCCACCACCTTAAATCAAAACAAACAAATAATTAAGTATACGTTTATAACCTTCACTGCTTCTTCTGATTAGTTTTACTGATATTTCTGATACCAGTTACACTACATTAGTTAATAGGAGTGTTAGAACAATAGACTAGTCGGTAGAACTGACCATAACATGAGTAAGTATGTAGCGTCATTTATAATGTAAATTAAATATTGCTTTCTTGTAGAATCTCCGTACTTCGAACTCATGGGAGCATGTGTGAACTAAATATAGCTCCCCTTTTTGGCTCATACGTAAAAAACACACGAAGATTTATGTACTATTTTTACTTTTACTGCAACAGTTGTATGCACTAACACACTCGGGTTTTAACCTCAATCAATTTTATCTTATCAGTAAAAATGTTCACTATAAGTACGTTATTAATCACCTCGTTCTTTGTACTCAGTACCTCAGTTCTTTGTACTTTCTGTCAGAAGTAAATACGGTGTTCGGGATGTCAGATTAATTTTAGACGCGACACTTGTTATTTAGGAATCAACATTTCTTTACGTAGATTGTAAAGAAATAAATAAACTCAACTATAAGAAATAACTCCTACTGGAAAATTTCGCAGAAGATCAATTTTTATCCTGTGATAAGATAATGCTAAAAATACATTTGATTTGATATACTTCGTTGTCAAATTTGATATAAATATCTTATTGTCATATAAATTGTTTTACTCGAAAAATTTATGTTGTCGAAGTATTTATGTCAATTCCAACGGCTGACTCTAAGCCTAATCACTTCTTGATAGGCCTGAAGGTTACCTAGATTGTTATTTTTTATATTTCATATTTAACATATAATCAACTTCGCACGCTCAAGTTTCGCTTCAGACGTACCATCCCCTCTCCGATTTCTGACCCTATTCGCACAATAACATCCTTTGAGCACATCATTTAGATTTCTTGTTTTTATTTAGATATTTTTGTTTCGTTCTCTTTACTTTTTCAAGTTATAGACCACAGTAGAGGAGTACTAGAGATAAATCAAATACAAATGTTGCCTACAATGGTATCACACTGTCATCTATTTCTATCGCCAAACAGCAGTGTTCACATTACTGTGTTTTGGTTCGATCAGCGAGAAGAGTAATATTACTAGGTAATCTGATATAATATCTTCATGTCTCTAAGTTAGTGACGCGCTTGTGATAATGCGAACGTTTATTGGCTGCGTTTCTATTTCAATGTTCACCTGTATTTTTCTTCATTGTGCTGCTGCTTCTTAAAAATTTATTTTCTTTAGTAAATTGATTTTATGAAGAAACTAAGATTATTTGCATCTTTTTACAATTTTGTTTGCTTTAATAAAATCTAGTAATAACATTGTATATTATCATACTTATTCAGGTAAGCGATAAGTGAACTGATCTCGATGAAATTTGGCATCTGCTGATAATTTATTTAATTTTACAAAAAGATCGACGCATTAGTTTTCGATATATATAAATGGTTGTTTATGATTCAGTATCTGGTATACTACCTATATCGATGACTTAATCCTAAATAAAAATACTATTCCTCCGGAATACATTAGATTTTTTTTACAGAGAGATCAACATTTGTTTGCATTATAGTAGGATACTTGTTTTTCTTTTTATCTCGGATAAATATTCCCATAGTAAAGTCAGTAATTAAGTAGTCAGTCTTGCCAGAGTTGACGTAATCGTCTGAAGGACTTGTAAAAAAAGTCAAGTTCACTTAGCTTAGAGTGGCTATGCCTTTGGATGTTATCATCAAATTTAAAATTCGAAAGATTATGTATCAAGCATTATTTGGAGAATCACATATACTTAAATTCTTGGCGTTGTCAATTAAAGAATGCCACAGCACACACACACACAGCACAGTAATTAACCGTTATACATATTTTTGAGAAATCATAATTTTGCGTCTATCAGTTTTTGATTTTTACCAATTATCATAACGTTCACACAGCAAAAATTCTGAATCTTAGAAGGCACAAATATAAGAAATCTTCCTATATTTACTATTTGGATTAAATATCTATATATTTTTTAAAGATTCCTAAGTGGCTAACCTGAAAAATTTCATGTGAGATATGACGGGTTATCTGTACTATTAAATTATATTTTTATTATCTATCCTGTTCCATCTATTACTTCCTCAATCCAGTCAACATCTGTTAAAATCGTTTGGAGTTAAAAGATAATTGTTCATGTCAAATATTAAACAAATAATTTGCAATAAAATAATTTGAATATCCATCGTGGACAAGCCAAAAGACACGTGGTTTATATATATATTAAGAAGATAAGCTAACTGCCGTGAGGTACCTGCAGAGTATAATAGTACCTCTCCCTGTACCAGGTGTTGTAAGAGACGGCTAAACAACCAGAACTGACAAACGGCGGTATATGCATGCAAAAAAGTCAGCTCAAATGTACAGGGTGGAGATGGGCTGCAGCTGCCCCGTCACGAAAGCTGCGCTTTGCGATTGCTAACACGCTTGCCCAGCGTGGCAATTATGGGCAACATACCTCCTTTCTTAGGGAGGCCTATGTCCAACATCGGACTTTTAATGGCTGGATTGATGATGATGATGATTATGAAGCTGACTGGCGGAATATCCATCCGAGACAGTGTAGTTTAAATGCATAGGATGGGGATGGGCAGCAGCATCCCCGTCGCGATAGCTGCACTCTTCAATTGCCAACACGCTTGCCTAGCGCGGCAATTATGGTCAAAATTCCCCCTTTTTGTGGAGGTCTATGTCCAGAAGTGGACTTTCAATGGTTGGTATAATGATGATGACGATGATGAAGCTGACTGTCTAATTGACTCGCATATTCATGGAGGGTAGGACGTGCGTTGATATGTGTTTCAAATTACTAACTCTTACATATAAAAAACGGCTGTAAAGGTGTAACTTGAAATTTCGCAGTGTTTCCCTTTAAATGGTGCAAAATTAGTATGAAACCTTTGCTGTTTTTAATTTTTGTTCAAATGAAATTTAGAATGATGTGTGTTTACTACTTTTATAGTATTTTTTATTCTCACGGGAACTAAAAGTACGTGGGTGAAACTGCAGAGCACTGCCAGTATTTTATAAGGTTACCTACCAGAAGTTCATAACTTTTTTAATGAATTTAATTTGCTCGCAAAATTTTCGTTTCCTTTTTTGTTTATTTTGTCGTCAGTACGTTTACCACTGTATCAGATAACTTATTAATTTTCATTTAATTTTTTTGTTTATACCGTAAATAATTTGGAATGTAGTAATCTCCTTGTGGTCGCAATTCTGTTCTAACCTAACCTACTGCCACACTACTTCAAGTGCTATATTAGCAAAGGAAAAATTTATGGGTCTTCGGTCAAAAGAAAAACGTTTATTCAAAAATCTGACAGACGTAGATCGGTAAAATAACAATAGTGTATAAATATCATCGTCATACCAGCTATTCAAAGTCCACTGCTGGCTGACACGGGGAGGCTGCTGCCCATCCGCGCCCTGTACATTTTAGCTGCACTGTTTCGGATAAATATATCGCAATCTGTCGATTCTAGTACCTTAGCCGCCTCTTACGACAACTGATGCAATGGGAGTACTACTCTACTTCGCCGGTACCTCACGGCGAATATAAAAATATAGTGTAAATGTTTCGATGTTCTAAAAATATGGCAAACAATACATATAAAAATTAAATAATCGGCTAATCGCTTTCGGTCAAATGAAATTCGGGACACAAAGTAGGTGGTGCCCATTATATAATGATTATTTTTTCGCGGGAATGAAGTATACCCTCGGCAGGCGCACGCACTCGCCGGTAAGTGCGATGCTACGATTACCAGATTGAAAGATAAAGTGTGCGAATGTATGAGTGTAGTGTTTGTTACGCGGAAGTGTCATTGAGTGGCAATAGCTTAGAGAGTATTAGAAAAGCGGTTTTATGGAGCTATTATTATATATTAAGGTTTCAGAAGTGTATTATGGATAAAAATGTGTTAGAATAATATGGACAAATTACAGCATCTACTACATACCAAAAAAACATTAAAACAGACATTTAAAACTTTGTATTATCGGTTTGCATAGCACAAAAAATATTTTTTAAAATATTTTACATGTTAACAATTGTATACACTAAAACATAATAATACCTGTACCCATTAAACAAATTGTATATGAATATAGATAAAATTTAATTGTATATGAGCATTGAAGGAGAATTGAAATTGCCATCAATCGAAGTATGCTTTTATTTCGTCGGTTTTTCAGCACTGTTCATAGATTTTACTATTACTAAGGTAGTTCTGAAGAGTATACCTGTTGTGTGTAAATTTTTTAAGCAGTAGTTACTGTTAACATAATAAATCATATTATAAACACATACATAAACATATTCATCGTGTTAAATATATATCTATATATTGAACATGATGAAAGACGCAGGCAGCTGTAACATAGTTTAATACTAGTACACGATCACTTCTCACATGATTGTATTTTAAATTTATTTATATTGATTGTCTGGATTATAAATATCAATATAGTGTATATATGTATATAAATACTACCAGTTTTACCAGTCAAATAAAAATGAAATCTAAATAAAAATCTAAATGGATACTCGTTTCCGACGACATTACATATCTATTGTGCTTACATTCACCTCATAACTTTTTATGCTATTATGAAAATAATTAATCTATATTAAATTTCACTAACCGGTTCAATAAATAAATGAAATACGCAAGCAAATGCTATCAGGTATTCATAGTACCTACAATTAATTGTTTTCACCACAGCTAATAGACCCGACACAATTTAAGAAATGTACTTTATCTAAACTCCCTCGTATTTACAGTGCCACTCACGAAGTAGTAACTAGAAATGAAAAAAAGTATTTGCATATCAATGTAACTAATTTTGAAATTGACTGGCATAAATAATTGTATAATAAGTATTTTTAAAATTAGTGGATATAAAAGAAACTATTTTTTTTACGATTACCTACTCTATGAGCTTGTTGATTTAAAATTGTGATTGTGATACTGCGCATATCAATTTAAGGTTTTAAACTGTTTTATAATTCTTACATGGAGTTTTAATTGCCATCATATATAAATACCTAAATAATAGTAAAAGGCAAATATGTAATTATTAGGAAACTTTAATTCGGTATAAATTTTTATTATCCATTTCATTTAGAAACACCTCTTGGTTCAAAGAAATAACACTGGTGATGCTGACTGCCCAAAATACCTGTAAATTTCGCCTCGTAGTTGTAAATAGCATACTCATTTTCCTCAGATTGACTATCAAAAGAGTGCAAATTTCTTCTGCTCTCTTTGATAAAGAAATCCATGAAATATTTGTTGGCCTTAATTGCATTAAGGGAACTGTTATACCCCTTCGATAGCTTCCATTCATAAGAGTTTTTCTCCGGATGGAATTGTACGCCGTAGAATGGATATCTAAAATCATTAAAATGTTTATTCAATGTAGTGCACTAAAATAATAATAATATAACATAAATAAAAATATCTGTCTTTCATTGTCAACTTGATGTTCTCCGATGATGTCGTTACGCATCTTAGGTATATACTAAATTAGACACACTGATTATAGAAGGCTAGATTTCACCATATTATGTTCCCGCCCTAATCATAGAGTCATTATTTAATAATTTGCTTTATTACTACTAATTATCAATAAATAGTACCTATTGTGTTCCACGGTTGCAATAAACTGCACACCGTAATCATCATCTGAGTAAGAAGTCACTCGCCAATCTTCTGTCAAGTCAAAGTTCTCAAGATTCTGTAACAAAATACCACATTAATAGCATCTGGACGGAAGGATCACTACATTGATAGCATTCCGTCACTAAATGTGTTGCTAAAATACTCGTTATCGTGTCGAAAGTAGCCAGCGAGTCCGTGCAGTCTCTGCTCCCCGAGCGGCCAGGTTAAAAATATAAAAATAAATAATATAAAAAATTAAAAGAAAAAAAGATTTCAAATATTTAAAAAAATCCATATTAAACTCGAAAAAGATCGTTATAAACGGTTGAAAACTCGCCTACAAATAAAATTAATGTGTTTTATACTTAATTAGGGGTACATTTTGGTCATCTTTTTTTTTTTTATTATTTTCATCGTCATTTAGTTTTAATGAGGTAACCCGATGTAAATTGATTACCTATTTACATACACATTTACATATACATACTGGATAAGACAGAGCAACTAAAACTAACCGCACAAATATAGCAATACTAATCAGTAAATACCTATATGACACAAAGAAAATATTTAAATTCGAGGTAGGGATATGAATCCCTACCTCGATTAAATCAAGAAAATGTATTGTAAATACATAAAACAAAGTTATCAACACAAATCATTTTAAACTGAAAAATGTTTTATTTCGTCTTTTAGCCGGCCTTAAATCTATAGGCCAGGCACACTCCGTCATTTTATTTAATAACAAAGTGTATTTATGGAGTAAATTGTACTGTTTTGGTTGCTTGAATATTTAATAAATTTATTTATCGTTCATTTTTAAAATAGGAATTACAATAAAATAGGTCACACTTGTTTGATAGTACACACACACAGCTATTTTATGATATATGTATAATAAATGGAGTAGTTAAATATTCTGAACGTTATCTGTAGGTGTCATTAACCAAGTGAGAGATATTATTTCTATGTTTTAGTTGCAAAAATATTTTTAAATATAATTATTTGAATGTGGATTTTTTTCCATTTAATTTCATTTCATCGCTGTCGCGTATTTGAATCGAGACGCAAATATTTTTTTATTTCAAACCTTATAAAGGTATTTTTTATTATATCTTTCTTTAATTAGTAGTATAAGCCGTAGCGTAGAGCCGGCAGAGCAGAATCAGATAAGTCTGAATAAAATGTCAGGGCACGAATACACAGCAACATTCCCGTCGCGAAGCGTTTCAAAAAATGCTTCGGTCATATTTCTCTTATTTATTAGAAATTTCCTGAAAGTATTTGTGCTTACTAAAAAATATCATGACTTTTTTCACTAAGTGTCGGTCAAAATAAGGTAGTAAAAAGCGATCAATAAAAATGATGTATTCTAAAGATGTAAATAAATTGCACACCTCGTCCACAATGCAGAACTGGTGAG
Organism: Heortia vitessoides; assembly: GCA_020976665.1. Classification (NCBI taxonomy): domain Eukaryota; kingdom Metazoa; phylum Arthropoda; class Insecta; order Lepidoptera; family Crambidae; genus Heortia; species Heortia vitessoides. The sequence goes on from JACJUM010002971.1 coordinate 9,246,074, forward strand.
CGTTCACTGTAACGTCTTCAGTAGACAAAATCTCTACGACATCCTCAGGCGCCTCTTCGAACATTTTACTGTTCCGGAAATCTGAAACAAAGGCACATTTCCTGACTCATTTTTTAATATCATGTCGAAATGTGTCTTTTTTGTTGCATTTGTTATTATCAGGTCTGTGCATGATTAACGGAAACAGGGAGTATTTATAGAAAAAAAAATAGTACTAATGGTTGTATGTTGGCAGGTAATTAATATATTGGAGACCTAGAACGGGAATAGGATAGAATTAAAACTCACGTAGTAAAGCGATAAATATTTTAATAGAACCACCAGGTTTCCTTGCAGGCGACTCACGTAATGAATCTAATTACACTCAAAGTTAAGGTGCGTCTAAAGAGACTTTAATGATTGCTTAGGGTCATCTGTATTCTAAACATAGATTTTGGTACATTCCTATTGGAAGCTTTATTATTTATTTGTAAGTTTAATTTTGCTTGACGTAATACAATCCCTGACCAGATTCCGTACTTATACCGCCAAAGTACATTTTTTTATACTTAAATTTTAAATTGCCCAACAAAAAACTGTCTGCATGATGGTAATCATAAAAGATTGTAGACCACTATGTTTAATCCAACTTGAGGGATAGGACAGTTTATATCTTAATTTAAGACCACATATTGCTAAGTGCAATCACCCGACACTCGCGAATCAATAGATTAATGAGTACTGTGAAACCAAGAAATGTAGGGATCGAAAAATCAATAGTTTCTGCATATGCCAATTAAAAGCAGTACTGAGTTTATGTATCTGCACTAACCTGGTGTAAAATCGAGATGTAAATTGCTATATGAATAACATCGAATTCTGTTTTCTGGGTCTCCTCGGCCCGAAGCCAGGATGATGAAAAGCTCGAAACCGAGACATGTTCCAAATAAGGGGAAGTAGTCCCCGTTATCGTTCATTTCCATGGCAATCTCATAAATATGCTGTCCAGCGTCCGCATAGCCATCTGACTGGTTAAAGAATGTAGCACCGCCTGGCAATAAGACGCTGAAAGTATCAGTGGATAGGCACTTTATTACTTGCAAGTTCACCACAATATTACTCAAAAGACAGTAGTGTCTGTGTAAGAGTGCTCCTCCAGACCGACTTATCATCCGAATAATTTATGTTAATAATAATAATATATTTTATTGCAATATTTGTTTTCTCATTGACAATTTTCAAACTGTACCTACAAAGAATCAGAACCAGAATAAATAAAGTGAGATCAACTAAATCAGTCAGACTAATAAAAAGGAGTAGATAAAATATGTTTCTAAGAAAACCTACTTTTTAGTAAATGTATATATTGAAAATTTTTTCAGAAAGAGTTAATCGTCAAAAGATTTGAGTTTTTAAAAAATAATTACGAGTACCATAATAGGGGTATAAAACGAGTACTTAAAAAATTATCTTTCGTAAAAAATCCATAAAATACATATCTTTCAAAAATAGAATTAATTAAAGAGACCAAACCATTTCTCTAAAAACGTCTTAACTTTAATAATAGGTAGATAATACTTACCCATTTATTTTCGACATTATATCTCTGTAATATTCGCGAGGTTTACCAATCCTGTAATATAATGATAATAATACGTTATATTCTCAATTTTAAGAACAGCAAATAGTAACCTCTTAGAGAAATGTAAAGCAAAATGTTATATACATTTAATTGAATACAAAATAATAGAATTAAGATAAACTTACAGAATAGGAACAACTCGAGCTCCTGAAGATTCGACATCCTTTACGTAGCTAGCAGCTATGTAACTAGTGTAGTTCTCTTCAGGATATTTGCCGTTCAAGTAGAAGGATTGTTCTTGAGACAAGACACCTATGATGGGCCGCTCGTTAGCAACTGGTGGTGCTTCATGTTTCACCGCCGCACCTTCGCAGTGCAAGAAATACACCACCGTCAACGCCAACGAAAGTTTCCACGGCGACATAGCTAATTCACCATATAACTACCACCTACAACATTATATATGGAAGTAATCGCTTATCTATGCTCTAATCAAATGATTTACTAATAAGTTACATTAAGATATTAATCTTTTATCATTTTTTAAAGTTTCAGGTCTTTTGATTTTCGCCGAATCACTCTTATACGCGATAAACCCCTTAATAATTAACAAAAAATATAATGAGTGATGAAACTGTATCTACTCATTACGTGTGCTGAATTATCTGTATTTATATCTGTATTGACAAAAAACTACTGTCTTCAAAGCCCATACCCAATAACCACTTGCCTAATACACGCATACCAGCTAGAATACATAGGTTGAAATGAAAAACAAAATACTTGAAGCAATAGTATTCAGGCTGGAAACAAAATGCAGGTAAACTAATCACAAGTAGTATCCAATATAGCACGTATGTAGGTTTCTATTCTATTACATTACTGCGACTTAATTTACTCAATAAATAAAATGGGTATAGCATCGAATTATTTATTTATATACGCTCAGACGACATATCTGGAATTTCGTAAATTTAATAGCAATGGTATAAGCAGATTTTATTGCTAATAGAACAAAAATCCTGAACACTTCTCGCATACATTACCTACCCTTATTCTTTCGTCCTGACATTTCACATACTCTCCTCAATACCATTACATAATGAATCATTAATGTAACAATAAAGTGAATCATTTTTTAGTAATAAATATAAAATTATTAGAAATGTGGTAGATACAAAGACAGAATCTCTAAAACCGATGCACGCATGCGCCATTCGCTTTTCAGTCGAGGCTCTTGGGTTTAAGCTTATGGTGCTTTTTGAAACTTTGGCCTTATAATATATTTTTCTTTGCTTTCATTTTCCACAAAATAATATCTGCACTTTAGTCAGGAAATTCCAATGACTGCTTAATTTTATTGTTCACGTGTTCAATGAAAATTCCACAAGAAATATGTTTACATGAATAAAAAAAGAGTACCTACTGCGAAAAGAAAACTCGATAAATAAAATCCATAGTTTATTTTCTAGTCCTATTCGTAGATGAAGTTTAAATTGTCAGATAATTAAATTGCGGGGCATAAAGTGTTATGCCGCCATTTTATGATGTGGTCAGTCATGTTACGGTATTCCTAATAAAAAAGTATTATTTTTTAATTATTTATTTTTTAGTTGCTACTACTACTTAAAAAAGAATGTGATATTCTTGAAAACAATATTGAGGTTAAATAAAAATGTTTAGTACTGAAATTATTCATAAACAAATATAATTAAAGAAGGAAACCGTTCTAAAAAAATGTTAAATGTTGTTAACAAACAAGTATAAATAATGCGTATTACAAATTAGGACTAAAAAATAAATAGGAGCAAGATTTTTATGCCATCCATAATAGACTCATATATCGAACTATATATCAAACGCCGCTAGGCAAATTGTCTAATGGTACGTCAGTGTTAAATAATAATACAGGATTTTCCAAGCCGCTTTATTAAATGTCGATGACCCGAGGATATTTGAGGTTTAGCCTTTTATACGATCCGACGATGACATATTATATGAACACCCTAGAAATCTAGTACCTACTGTACACAACTCTGATGTGAAATACACAATTCGTATAAATAATAAATTATGAGGGTGTAAATCTAAAAACGTGGAAATAATCGTTATCTCTACCATCGGTAAAACAATCTGAGCCCGAATTGGCAACAACTTGATTTGATACCTAAATGGTATCTTTCTTACCCTGATTTTATGACGAATTCTAGCAATATATTAGCACCTCTATATTTTAATACATGAAGTCCATATCTTTGAATACTCTATCTCTATCTTTAAATACTCCCGATTGTTTTTATTCATTTTGAGGTGTAGTTAAATTGTGTAGAGGTTTTAATAGCTAATTATAATTGATATCATGGACCCTCTTCATGGATATGCGCAAATGTGGACTGACATCATCTTACGTTACACTTTAAAGTAAGTTCATTTTAACCGACCATATTATGAAGTAAAACCATTTCCTGAAATAACCGGTCTCATTTTGAAATAATCAATTCTAAGATCTCACTACGAGATATATAAATAGGCGTTAATCCTAAATAATATTTGTACAAAAGCATCCACCTAATAATATTTACATTCCACACAATTGCCGCATTTAACTTTTCCCGCCCTTTTATCTAAACTGAACTCCAAATCTATTAAATAGGAAGATTGAGAGAAGCGGCGCTATAATCGTTCCTCAAAAAAAGAATTCAGTTCTATTTGGTTCATTCAATTTAATTTAAACTTTATCTATAGTTTTTTATAAAATAGATGTAATACAATTAATATTCAAGTCCCTCTCAGTTTGGCCATTTTAAAAATATACAAATAAAGTACGCTTCTAGTCAGTCCCACAGTCGATAATAAATAAAAATGTGACATTTCGTATTTTAGAACAGCAACACCAATAATTTTTCGTCAAAAGAAAAATGCCGCTGCCAAAAAGAAGGGTAATGATAAAGGTATTTTGATAATAATTGATGGTAGTAAACTCAGTTGTCATCTTTTAACTATTAAGTAAAGATTTAATCAAAACACTAACAATCAACAATAAATAAGTTGCATTTATCAAGTCATTTCTGTGTAATGATAAAATCGAAATTCATTTTGTTGTAGGTTGGTTTTCTGCGTTGACAGTATAGTTCGCGTATTTTCTTTTAAAAGTCAAATAAACTGGATAAAATGTACGCTATGGTAAGTAATATATCGCTAAAATGAACATCTTATAAAGCTTTAAAGTAACACATATAAATGTTAAGGAAAAGATTAATATAACGTTATTGTTTTCAGAATACTGCAGAGCCCATGCAGGTAGATGTTCCCTTAGAGGACAATGAGAACAATGAAACAGAATGCTATATCGTGGAAAACCCTACTCTGGATCTGGAGACATACGCCGCGTCATACACTGGCTTTGCAAAGCTGTATAGACTTATGTTTGTGGCAGATCACTGCCCTTCACTTAGACTAGAAGCTCTCAAAATGGCCATTTCGTATGTAATGTCCACATATAATGTTAGTCTTTATCAAGCGCTTCACAAAAAGCTTGCTGAGGCTGTTGCATCTGCAGGACTACCAGATGTAGCTGTGCAGATGGGATCACAAGATATTCCAGTACTGGACACTATGTGGGTAGAGTCAAGAACCAAAAAGGCTGCAATCAAATTGGAAAAATTAGATACAGACCTTAAAAATTACAAAACTAATTCAATAAAAGAAAGTATCCGGCGGGGCCATGATGATTTGGGTGACCATATGCTTGACTGTGGTGATTTAACAGGTGCCCTCAAGTCTTACTCCAGAGCTAGAGATTACTGCACAAGTGGAAAGCATATTATTATGATGTGCTTAAATGTTGTAAAAGTGTCAGTGTATTTGCAAAACTGGGCCCATGTTCTAAATTATGTGTCCAAAGCTGAAGGTACTCCTGATTTCAATGAAGTACCAGGAAAGGACTCTAATCAGTCCATATTGACACGTTTAAAATGTGCTGCTGGCTTAGCTGAATTAGCTACCAAAAAATATAAATCCGCTGCAAAACATTTTTTAGCAGCTAGTATTGATCACTGTGAATACCCTGAGCTCTTAAGTAGCAACAATGTTGCTGTTTATGGAGGACTCTGTGCCCTTGCAACTTTTGATCGTACAGAATTACAGAAGCAAGTTATAGTTAGCAGTTCTTTTAAATTATTTCTAGAACTAGAACCGCAATTACGTGACATAATTTTCAAATTCTATGAATCTAAGTATGCTTCCTGCCTAAGGTTACTGGATGAAATAAAAGACAATCTCTTATTAGATATGTACATAGCACCTCATTTAAATTCACTGTACATGCAAATTCGTAATAGGGCACTCATCCAGTACTTCAGTCCCTATTTGTCAGCTGATATGCAACTGATGGCTGCAGCTTTTAATCGCACTGTTACTGCTCTAGAAGATGAGCTAATGCAATTAATACTCGATGGGCAAATTCAAGCTCGCATTGATTCTCATAATAAGATATTGTATGCTAAAGATGTGGATCAAAGAAGTACCACTTTTGAAAGAAGTCTGGCCATGGGCAAAGAATACCAACGGCGGACATCAATGCTCATTTTACGGGCTGCTATGCTCAAAAATCAGATCCATGTCAAAGTAAGTTTCTCATTTTCTATATGCATATGTATTTACTTGATGTATGAAGAATGTATATATATTCTTTTTTACTTTTAGAATGTCGGCCGTGACACTGGGCCCCAGAGTGCTGAAGCCCCAGGTTCAAGCATCATCATTCCTCCAGCTCGCTTCTGACATGGTGATGTGATTATCCCACCTGCTATTTATAAGCCAGCAACTATAATATTTCAGTGACAATTTAAATTTATTACTATGAACAAGCAGTGATCAATTTTCTACCTGTTATTTACTACCAAAATTTGAATTGTCATAGGAGTATGAAAAAACTGTGTGTACTATAAGAACTGCTTTGTTTTTTTGTTTAATTGCATAGTGTTTATTCGCTAAATGACTATGGAGTCTCTGTGTTTTTAGCTTATAACTAAATTGCAAACTTATAACAGTTGGTACAACATAATTAAGTTGCATTATCCTAATTAAAAAAATAATGCATTTCAAACTAGCTTGTACTTCACAACATTTTCAACAATTGCTTTATTCAATCTCATCCAATTTCAAAGAAGCTTAACTTTAGCTGCAAACTGAAACCTACCCCAAAAATCCATTTACAAGGAGGTTACATTGTGTATTTATAATTTTTTATGTATAAAAAGTAATTTTGCAGTTTAATAACTACTAATTAGTCTATTCGTGACTCCGAAGCCATTTCACGAATTGAGCACAAATGTAACTGAACAGTTTTTTTTATTTTATAAAAACCCAACAAGTACCCTTCATGGTTTCAGTAGGTAAATTAAACTATTGTCAATGAAAAGTGACAATCAGCAATTCCTCCTGAAAGGCTGTCTGATGTGAAGATATTGATTATCATCAATGTTTATACTGAACTAATCTATGTAACCACAAAATATTATGTCTACGTAATTTTTAATTAAAAGTAAAGGTATCACACACTGCGTTTTTTATTATTTAATCACTACTCCAGCAAATATAGACCCTAAAATAAAGTAAATTAAAATGTTGTTTCTATCCAAGCAGTATAATGATTAAGCAATGTATAGTAACAAAAGTGCCCACTGTCTGTACCAGAGTAAAAGAGTATATTGCGCAGAAGATTATAAACTGCTAGTTTTTCACCGATCACGTGTATTTGTTTGATATAGCAAGGATACAATGCGGGTTACTGACGCAGTTATGTTTAGTATGATGCAGTCGTGGTCGGTCTATGCTAAATGAGATTTATTTTAGAGCTTATTATAGCTAATAGAAAAAACCGAGCGTAAAACCCTGGAGTGTGCCCTCTGCTGAAATTGAGGTAAAATGTACCAAACTTTTTTGTATGGGTCATTGATCATTCCCTATTGAATTAAATTACTAGCTACAGTAGCTTCTACTTGTAATGCCGAAACGTTGTAGTTGCGCATTTGAACAAGTTGTAAACTTCTACAGCGATAGTTTTTTAATAGGTATTTAAACAATTTAGTACGACCGCTTATCGTCACTCAACTGGACTTAGTCGGGTTACCAAAATCATGCACTTTCGGTTGCCTTTTTCATTATAATATATTAAATTGCGGTGATTTAGTACATGTAACTAAAATTTACACACAATATTTAATATTATTTGCTAATTTGACATATACTTGCCTGTAATTTAAGCTGTCCATGTACAAAATGTCATCGAACTCGGTCCGCCAGTAACAGTAATTTTAAATATGGATTCTATTGACAAACGTTTCCTTTGCCATGACATTATATTCATATTGCAAACCCTAAATAAATAAGTTGCGAAAATACTACAAGGTCAAGGAAAAAACCTGTATGTAGAGAAAAGGTAACATTTTTGTTCAACTTTATCCCTACTAATATTATAAATGCGAAAGTAACTCTGTCTGTCTGTCTGTCTGTTACGCTTTCCCGGTTAAACCTCTCAACCGATTTTGATGAAATCTGGCATAGACAATCTTTAGACCTTGAGAAAGGACATAGGCTATTTTTGAACTCGAAATAAGGGTTGTCAGGGGTTGCAAGGGGGGATGAAAAGTTGTTTGCATGGATCGCTATTTTTAGAGCTAGAAACTTAAAACTTATTTTTCAGGCCATTGATTCGATATAAATAAACGTGACATTCAAAGTTTATATAATTTGAAGTAAATAGGTATGGTACCCAAAAAACTATTCCACGCGGACGAAGTCGCGGGCACAGCTAGTTTCATATAATTATGAATCATTTTGTTTTGTGGACACTGAGTTTGAACACCTCTCCATAATCACACATGAGATGCTTTATGAGGTGGGTTTGTTTAACAAAAGGCTTTTTCTTCATTTATTTTATTATATTTATGACTTGCGAAGATTAGTATTTAAGATTGTATGTCTTAAGTGATATCACAAAGATAAAGTCAAAGAAATACTTAAATAAGAACAAGTAAATTAATATAAGAACAATTATCCTAATTCTGCATTCACATAAAGTAAAACACTTTAACCCAATTTGATGGAGTTTTACATTTATTATTTCTTGTAACTGTTTTTTGCGGAACAAAACGAGATTTGGATTTCCTGAAAACACTTAAAGTACCTAAGCATTTTGTTATTTTTTGTGTTTAAAAAAACACTAGCGGTTTGACCTATCACGTCGGGTTCATCCAGCATTTGCAACGTAATCGCAAAAAAAGATTTTATTTACAAGATCACATTAGATTTCTCTAAATAGATCAGTGTTTTTCTACTTTATCATGACCATCTTTTTAATTATTTTATCTAAAAAACCGCATCAAAATCCATTGCGTAGTTTTATAGACTAAGCCTTAAGTCTAAGCATACATAGGGACAGGCTGTCCCTATGTATGCCTAAATCTTCTGAGGGGAGTGACTTTGTTTTATACTATGTAGAGATGTATGATTTTTATAAATATTAAAAAAAGCAAAGATTTTTTAAGCAAATATTAAAAAAGGCCTTTTTCTTAATCTTATATATTTTACTGTCAGTCCTACATCATAAAAACACGCACACTAATCAGTCGCTTGCTAGTGAATACAACTGCTGCACTAGTACCGCCGGGTCTAATCCATATGCATTTTTGCAACCCTCTTATAAGAAGCCCAGTTCAACTAAGATCCCGTTTCAATAAGGCACCCTAAAGTGACCGCAATCAGTCTCATGAACCCTGAGGGAGTTTCTAAGCTTAGGGTGGAAGTACTATAAATATAGAAGAGAAAGCGTGAAATGCTCAGGCGAAGGGTTGTTAGATAATCAGCGGCCTGTTTTATTCAGTGCGGACAAACCATACAGTGGTGCCAGAACAGATATCACAGTACCCCCGGATCGAAAAAAAAAACCTTTACAACAATTTATTTTTGATCGGTTGAAAATAATCGTATATTATATATTGATACTACTATAAGATTCATGCTAAAAATATTTATACTTATTTAAAATTATTCATATATGTACAATCGTTAATCATCTCTTTCGCCACATGTGATCGACTGTCTACAAGCTGGACAATTACCGGTTACAACTCCAAAAGCAGGAGGACGGCCACCTGAACAAGCCACCAGCCACTGAAATATACAACAATACTTAGTTTGTTATAGAGCTAGTAAATTAAAACCATACCAAACTATGTATAATTACGGACGATTATCAAATTATAGTAACTCGACTAATTTTCAAATAATTTTATCAAGAGTTTTTAAAACAATTATCAAAATATATAAAGAATTGATTAGAGTAGATATGTATTTGTAAAAGTATTTATAGGTATAGCAGCAAGCCATGATTTTCAGCCATGAAGTTGAGTATAACTTTATCCCATTGATTAGGTTATAGTGTTCTTAGAATCCCGCTCTTTGATCATTAACCTTTTTAATGCCTGCATATAGGCATTAGTTAATACATTTTGTTCAATATAAATTCTCTATACAAACAACAGAAATAAATACATATATCCAATTTGGTACAGTCATTCTAGAATTATATGAGTACCATACATTAGGAAGATTAATTTTTATTTATGTAGTTTAATTATACACTATCAATTCATAAAATTAAGCATAAATTATGCGTTTGTCAAGCATTTTTAATGGACAACATCTAGTCTTAACTACACCAATAAATAAAAAATGTATACAATATGATATTAAACACATTTCCACGATTATATATAAGTTAATTCTTATTTTGTTATTTATTTTTTGTGCCAGGTTTGTATGAAAAAAGTTATGTTATGGGTTTAAAGTTAATTGGTTAAATCTAAGAACGAGATTCACTACTATAGTAACAGGAACAACGGGATACAATTTTTACATGTATCTAGATAGAATAGGGATGGGATATATTCATCATACATTAGAATCTTTATATTAATATCCATACTAAGAATTATTAAAAGGAAGAGAAATGTCCACATAATCTAAGTTGCGACGTATTATCTGATAGGACATATTTTACTATGAAAAGTAAAACTTTCAAGATTAAATGTGTTTAGGAACCCACCTGAAATAAGCAATTTTTATGGAAATACATTCCACAGGTTGTATTTTTGCATAATGGTAAAGGTAAGCTTGGGTTTTCTGGCAATTCAGCACAAAGACATATACAACACAATATAATTTCTGAAGGAGGTTTATCATTAGATGTTGTAGATATTGTAGATGAGTTTGATGCAACAGGAAAGTTCACTAAATCTGAAAAAAGAGAATTAAATGGAATGGACTTACTGGAAGGGATAGTCTTACTGTGTATAATAAAAATTTAGTGTTGATGTTTTTTGATGATTAAGTTATCTTCAATCAGTCCACTGAACCTATAGGCAAATTAGTTGACTGACTATGACAGTTACGAAGTGATCATACAGCAAGACATCACCTCTTCGGTAATCTGGCTTTACAGTTTATTTGGAAGTTCCAACATGTGGCTTGTTTTCAGCTTGGATTTTAAATGGTGCTTCAAGTAAGTCAATTATAATGTGGGTGTGATTTTCTAGGAACTCTGATGGGCAGTTGCCTTTTCAGAGAGTAGAAGTAACCTGCACTGATTTGGATGGATTAGCTTCAATCTTCCATCTTTGAAACCATTTCAACTTAGTCTATTTCCCCTTGTAAAGCTTTTGTAGCAATTACAAGACTTTTATGTCTTTCAGCTCACTTATGAGCCTTCCAACCTCTCATGTTGACACAGATTTTAGGTGACATGTCTTTCTGACGAGTCTTTCTTTAGAATGGTTTCTAAAAAGTTACCTGTGTCCGAGTCCTTTGTAACATTGTGTGCAATAACTTTAGACAGATGCTCAGCAAAGGTGTCAATTATTCTTCCATGTTTTAACCATTGGTTATTATTTTTTCTTATTAGAGGGTTTCTTTCTTGAGACCTATGTTATGATTTTGTGAATTACCATATAATATCTATTTTCATAGGTTTGTACAAGAAGTAGCTGTTAGAGATTCCAGTTTAAATTTGTGTTTTGCCAAGCCATTCTCATATCATGTGTTTCAAGTCTGAAGATGCTTTGTTGAAGGCAGCTTGTGCAACCACACATATATATATATATATAAATATATCCTGAATAATATGTATATGAGTGTATATTCAGGAGTTCTAAGTGCCATTTTTAGGTTTATCTGTAAGACAATATAATGACGAAACAATATGTTTATATAGTGCCTCTTGTAGTAATTAGCCCCTGAAAGATGTGTTTTAAGTTCCAATAAACAATCAACTTTCTAGAGTTTTACTTTTCAAGGATATTGAATTTTGTGAATATTGGCTCATCTATTTTTTTTAGGTTTTGGACAATGTACAGCTGCTATGTCAAAATATCCCCATCTTCATTTGTCTTTCAATGCCACTGCTGTTATTTTTTATTTGTGGACAATATGGTAGTACATATAAGGCTTTTTTTTGTTTATTAGTTTTATTCTCCAAGTTATTATTAATAGGCTTTTTCTGTAGACCTTTCTTAAACAACCTTTTATTTTCATAATTCTTAGGATAATGTGTATTTGTTTCCTCGCCAGAATATTTTTTATAAATATTGCAGCTTCTTTTTATAAATACTGCATAACTAGCAGTATGTGGACCTAAGCATTGGGCTGGAGTACTATAATCTTGCTTAGGGCATTGAAATGTTTTATGGGATTCACTGCATTTGAGGCATTGATAGGGTAGCGTGCAGTAATTCTGCTGGTTTTATCAAATTAGAAACCATTCAATATAATGAATTAATACTAAAAATGCTATTTTTGTGTGTGCAGTTTAACAAATCCTTGTATCGCAACTAGGTAGATGTCTAAACAGCATGCATACAGGTCAACAATACAACATAAAAAATAATAAAGTAATCATGTTTAAAGTTGTTAAATATCTTACCTAATATATACAATATGTTTTCGACTATGTCTATATCATGATTCCAGGACTGCAGACCAACTTGCATCTTATTGCTCCAGAAGTTGGACTGACCCACCAGGTGAATATTGGTGGCCAAGCCGCCTGGAGTTACTTCAACATGAAGCCAGTTTCTTTCATCTATAAACCAAAATTAAGATCATACAAACAAGTTAAGATCACACAGAAAAGATATAAATAATGGCCTATATTAGAATTCTTTGCTATGAGAGTATTCAAGGAAAAATAAAAAAAACATGATCATGATCCTATTTTATACTCCAAAGGTCATGGGTTTAAGCCCCATCCAGAGCAAATATTTATATAATGAATATTTGTATTTGTCCTGCATCTGGGTGTTATTTACATGTATCTAAGTATTATATTTGTGATTCCTCTGTTGTCTGATATCCATAACATAAGTGCTTTAAGCTGCTTATCTCAGAGTCAGGTCAATGTATGAGATGTGTGAATTTATTTATTTAAATTTAAATTATTGCAGTCGTGATTTGGTAAAGTGGTAAAATGTACCTAGCAATATTCTTCTATAGTCATCCTTAAATGATGGTGCTGCTGGTTCCATTACTGTACAAAACCTGTCAATTTGTTCGAGTTCGTAAAAGTAACGTAACAAACTACCACAATGCTCCTTAAATTCCGATATTAGTTTTTCTAAAGAATCATATTCCTTGTCTTGAAAAGACGAATGAGGTAATTGTAAAGACGTAATAATTAATTTCTTGGGTTCTCTATATTTAATAAATATTACGTGTTCTCTGAATCCTTCATCCAAAATACTACATCTTAAGTCTCTGAGAGTCTTTCCAAAATAAATTATTGCATCTTCATTGTCAATAATTTTTCTTATATCCTCTAAAAATTCTAAATCAATCAAATCTCCGATAATATTGTCCGTAGTTGCAATATTACGTTCAAATAAGGATTGAAGATGTTTCAGAAGGACCGGTAATGTAAATTTGGTGTCATAATGTAAAATATATTCTATTTCTTCAATCAGATTCATTTTATTACTTGAATATCACAATAATTTCTTGAGTTATATGTCAAATTACCAAAATTTTTCGAACAGTACCGGTAAACTGTGCAAGTCCAACAACAAAACTAGACAATGACAGTTGACAGTTTTGTTTTCTTAGGCATACATGTTTAATGTACATATTATTAATATTGTTAGATTTTAAAATTTTACTTTATTTTGTGTGTTTATTAGTTATGTTTATTAATTATGTAAGTATCTACAGAATTTATACTCTGAGCGTATAAACTCACATAACATAAGTTTTATCTTAATAATAGTAATGTATACCTACTAATATCTCAATGCCATATCATGACAAGATATTTTTTTTTTCAGCATATTTTGTCAACAACTAGGTATAATAATAATATGCTAAATATACTAGGTAATGATAATGGTAATGATATTTCAAATTAGAATGATAGTTGTTACTACTACTACTTACTACGTTCTTTTCGTTATTACTTAACGATAATAATCTAAATAAAGAAGTATACATTTGTTTATATCTAAAAACTAGCGGACCCGATAGACTTCATCCTGTTAAAAAAATTTGTAATGTAGCAGTTTTTTGTTTCTACGTATTTTATAGTCGGGGCAAAAAATTCTCTTGAACAAAACCATTATATGGCGTTGTGAATAAAAAAATATTAAATAAAACATATTATGTCACGAGTTAAAAGTAATCGCTTTATTGTTGATCATGTGAATTATAATTATTAACAAAAAATAGTTTAATTGTTAATGTAGTGCTTTATGATATTCGATGTTTTTTGGAACAGCTCGACTCTCCAACGCGCCTGACTCCTCAGATAGAAGAAGCTACGCAGTTCCCAGCACCCACCATACAGCGAATTCCACCGGACCGGCGCAGAGTCCGACGGTGTGGTTAGGGTTACTTTTGAGCCTTCTATCGCGGTTTCTTGGGTAGACTTGAGAGGGAGGTCTACCCGGGAAAAGGAAGAAAGAAAGAAGAGGAAGAAAAGAAGGACAGAAATTTGCGTCAGGAGTGCGCGGCGAGCCGCCACGTACGAAACCTACAACATTCCGTAACTGTTTTTATCCAAGTACCCTCGGATGGAAACAGTTATAGACATAAATGAAGAGAGCAAGACAGCATGTCAGCCGTTCTCGTCGGGGGGTGCGCGGCTGGCGCGGGTTGCGGATAGTCGGCGGGGCCGATTTTTATTGCCAGGGTGGCCCTCCGCCGGCGCCTTCCGCGCCCCCTTCGCCGAGTTTGACTGACTCAAACCCGCCAAGTGGGTATAGGACACCATTCGGCCAGGAAGCACCTACCGACTCTCTTAAGGGACCAATATCGCCGGGAAGCGCCTGGTACCGTGACATGATCCTGGTCCAGAGGATGCAGTCTTCCCGCTTCCTGTCGGACGGACTACTCCGATGGATGGCTACCTACTGCCGCCTTCGGGAATACGAACTGGGCATCTCCAACGAGAAGCTGGAGATCGACGAGACCCTGTTCGAGATCGCACCCAACATCCCGCCCTACGTCCCCCATCTACGCGGAGTGAAGCACCCCCTGACCGGCGACCCCGAAGAGGAAAGGCCAAAGAAGATGGTGCAATTGACGTCACCCACGGAAGCAGCGCGCCGCTCCTGAAGCGCCAGCAGCAGAGTGGAGAAGGAACGCCCACCCATGCCACCACCGACACCGACACCCAAGAAGCCAATCAAGACCCGGGACACGGGGAAGCTACGTCTCCCCCCCCCCCGATCCGTGCCCAACCCCGGATGCCCCACCCCCCACAACTGCTCGCGGCGGCCGAGTTTTTGAGGGAGTTTGAAGCCAAGCCTCAACCGAAGCCCCAACGCGACCCTCGGAAGCGAAGAGAGGGTCTCGCAACACCGGAGGAGAAAGAAGACAGCGACATCCAAGTGCTGGTCCTGGACAAGCTGCGTGCGGTGGTATACCCGCAATTCGAAGATGTGGCGGGGTACATCGCAACCCGCCCCCCTTTCAAGCCTCAAGCATCCGCATCCGCATAGGAACATCGCCGCCCGCTCTTACGCAACAGTAGCATCCGCGGCGCTTCAAACAAGAATCCCCACCACGACCGACAAGAGGGCCGCAACTAGCACAGCTACGCGGAAGGTCCTAATTATCAGCGACTTGGTGGTGAAGAAGCCGTCCAGACCAAACCAACCTCAACCCAAAGCCGTCGAAGCGAAAACCAAGGCGGATGCCAATGTTGCCGCAAGCACCAGCGCAAGCACCAACCCCCAACCCAAGACCGACGCCGGAACCAAGCGGCCCAGATACCCGCCCCTTGTAGTGGAGAAACTTACATTAAATAAAATTAATGCACCACCAAATCGGATATAATTTCTCTTTTGATATTTTAGGTTCTGTCTAAAGCGTCCAAAGGTTTTTTATGTGCCGGCGTGCATTCATCCCATTTATTCAAACAATAATTTTACATTGCTGCAAAACCTTTGCCATGGCAGAGTTCTTAGAAATGTAGCAAGTTAAAGTTTTCATTGCTTTGCATATTTAATGGAAATTTTAGTGCTGAATGGGCTGTTCGACCACCTTCAAGCAAAGTTGCTGTAATTCCCGACGAAGCGAGTGCAAGTGCAATTTTATTTTGTGAGCGAATTGTTGCTAATATTATAGAAATCAAAAACTTTTTCCTGTACCACCAGGTGCATCTAAGAAGTAAATCCCACTAGTTTCATCATTTGTTACTTTCATAAGAGTATCAAATACATACTTCTTCAAATACTACTTTCGTTGTTCATTCAACTGTGGAAGATTTGTTTGTATTATTTATTTTAAAGTGTTGAGATCATACAGTTTTTCTCGATGCAACTCTTGGCTAAAATCATCATGCATTGGACGATTAGGCGCGGCTAGACCTAATTGAATTAATAGTTTGTTTGATATCATCAAGCACATGTCCTCAATTGAAATCAATGCTTCATTTTAAATTTTATCACTGATTTGTATATTTGGATTTCCCATTCTATTCAGTATTTGATACAAAATATCATCACACATATAATCCTTGTACTTAATTCACAAATCAAATGGGTTTGATGGGAAGCATGTAGATATGATTATTGAAAACAATGTTCGTGATGAGCGTGTGATGATATTACAGCATCATTGAGACTTTGATCCCAATGAGCGTCATTTTCTAGCAACTGCAAACGTTGACAGGCTTCTCTGTAGGACCCACACAATTCACCATCCATAAATGTTGGAATGATGTTGGGCCACGTACATTGACTAATAGCAGCCGTAAATAAAAACATCAATCATTTTATGTACTGAATAAATTCGACCAATCGCATCGGTGGAATATACATCTGAGTATTCTGCAACTGGTTTTCCTTGTTTTCCGTCGTATAAATCTCCTTGAGGATTGATTCTTATGGCATGAATGGATTTACTGAAGAATAACAACAATAATAGACCCGTTTGTAAGTAACGACACCAGGGGACCCTGCCTCCGATTGCCTTTGCTGGCCGGCTGGAGTGGACTCCAGAAGGAGCCGTAGGACTTCCACCTCTGTCTTGCCTTCATTGGCTGTCCAAAGTGGGGCTATATGCTCGTAGGGTGGAAGTAAATCATGCGTAATGCGCGAGTTGCCGAAACTACCACGCAGAAAGCGGCGTACACCTATCAACAACCTGAGCTGCTCACTAGTATGTTGCTTGCCATCTGTTTGCGTCGACTCTTTTGGTAACACTACTTTCCAGAGTGGTCAAATGACCTCAATGAAGATTTTGATCAATCATATTATCAAAACTATAGTTTGACCATTGAAGTCATTGTCGTTTTATAACTTTTAATATTTCGTCATTGTTACATTATTGTAATATTTGTATACCGATAGCAAGATAAATACTAAATACAAATTATCACCCACCTAGAAAGACCACAGTGGTCATTTGACATCACTGCGTGCGTTCTTTGTAAATAGGTACTTCTTTTGCAAAGAAGTGTTACAAGGGAAGTATTTTATCTGCACGGAAACTTATCATTGATGACTTACTGCGGCATATTCAGACATGTACCGAATAGTGTTGCCCAAATGCAAGAACAAGACGAGACTTAGCCAGTCTTGGTCTTAGTCTTGCGCAAATACACCTGGTCTTGGTCTTGGTCTTGCGCTCCCAGTCTTGGTCTTGGTCTTGCAGCAAGAGTCTTGCAAGTCTTGCAATTACCTATTAGTCTATTACTATTTATTAAAGTTTATTTTAAATCTTAGAAAAACGTATTAGAATTGGAACATTGTGAGCTTGAATTAACATAGCCATAGTAAAGATCAAGCAGATTAATAAATTACTGAAGATTTGATAAGAAATATGAAAAATCAACTGACCTATATGTCGTTTTTCATGGAAGTAACAGTTTCTTAATAATAATATCTTATAATTAATATCTTATAAGTAATTAGTTTAAAACCATATAATCAATATTATAATATATACTTACTAGAATAAATTATTATGACATCTGCTTACCTATCCTTACCATTTTAGCGTAATCATAATACTACTTGCGTGATCATTATAATGTATTCATTTTCATTCTAAGCACTCTGAAACTTATTAATTCTTTGGAACACCTGTAGGTACTCTTAAAATTCGAAATTATTTTGCATGTGTATACCTACGCCCTGTGGCGGCCATTAAATAGTGTCAAATGTTGTGATTTCGGCGCGGCGGCAACGATTGTTGTATATGATTTCAAAAGAAGCCGCCGGCGCGTGTATCATAACCATGTACTTCCGAAAACTTACTACTTTGTTCTTGGTCTTGGTCTTGCAAAAACGCAAGAACAAGACCAAGACAGCAAGACCAAGACTGAATTTGGGCAACACTAGTACCGAAGCTCGCCGCCAACTTGAAGATAATACTTGGTCACTCCCATTGAATGGATAAGATACTTTTATTACAATTATGTACGCTCGAGGAGCCTGTTGGGGCTAAAAATAATGATGTTTGGGACAAAAATTGGGGTATTCAGTATTGTTCACAAAACATGGCTTGGCTTTCAAAAAAAAAAGAAAGGTCTGAAAGTGTGCAAACAGATAAAATTGAAATGATTTCAGAAGTATGGAATAAGTTCATCCATAACAGTATTTCATGTTACAAGCCTGGTGAAAACCTTATTGCTGATGAACAACTTTTTTTTTCACAAAAGCTCGGTGTAGACTATTGCAGTTTATGGGTAACAAACCAGCCAAGTTTGGAATCAAGTTTTGGCTTCGCGTTGATGTTGATTCAAAGTACTTATGTAATGGTTTCCCATATTTAGGAAGAGATGAAAGCCGTCCACAAAATCAAAGTTCAGGCGAGTGCGTTGTATTGCGACTAATGATGGATCCATTAGTCGCATACTTGAATACTGGTCGAAATGTAGAAACTGATAATTTTTCCCCAGTGTAAATTTAGATAAAAAGCTAACTGAAAAACGTACATCATCGTACAATAGTTGGTACTGTAAACAAAATACGAAGATATATTCCAGCTACTATAAAAAATGCTTCCATTAGTTTATATTAAACACATATATTTACAACTCTGAAACCTGCACACTTACAGTATATCAAGGAAAACCTTTTAAAATCAGTTATGATGCTAGGTTAACTTCGCTCTAATGTATCTGTTGATCCAGAAGTAGCAAAAAAGAAACCGAACACGGTGAAATTTTACAATGCTACGAAATTTGGAGCAGACCTTATTGATTAAATGGCCAAGAAATATAGTCTCAAAGCATCTTCTCGTCGTTGGCCCGTCGTTGGTGCAAGTGTTTTATAATATTTTGGATTTGACAACAATTAATTCTTGGATTTTGTACAAAAAACTATTGGAGAAAAAATCTATAGAAAATATTGGTTGCCTGTAAAGTCGGCGAAAGTTTTACGTGACAACGACTTTGAGTGGTAAAATAATTTTAATGTGAATATTCATTCGTATAGTAGGAATAAGGATCAAATAATAGTAACAATTTAAAACATTTATTTATACAAAGAATTATATTTAAAACATTAATTTATACAAAGAATCTCGCACTGAATTTCATATTAACAAAATTTTATTTTTACGTTTACACATACATACGTATTTATATACAAATATACATACAATAACTTGCAATACATTTGCGTAACACACGTCACAATGAGAGCGAGTGACAGGGACGCGTGCCTCTCACTCGCTCTCATTGTGAGCGCATAACGTGAGCGGAGCGTAACGCAGTTTCTTGAAGTGTCACCCGGCAAACCAATTTATAAGACGTTGTCACGTCAAAAATTTCAATCTTGAAATTTAACTTGACTTGGCAAGGGAGTTAGTCAACTCCCTTGCCAAGTCAAGTTAATGATTGGCCGACTGACCAAGATACCCACTCCCTGATGACACCATCTACTTCACAGCCCGATAATAGCATACCACAATCCTGGTTTATTTTATTTTTCTCACAATGTTTTACGTTCGAAAATGCGGGAACAAAACCAATAAATATAGTATTACCTGTAAAAAGCTTTTGTGTGGCTCTTGTAATGTAAACAAGGGACTAAAATGTCAAAAATGTGCCTAATTTTTTAGTTTTTTTATCACGTAATGATTTTATTTCCTAATAGATACTATAACATAACTTCACGCCTGTATCCCTGAAGTACCTCTTCAGGGATACAGGCGTGAAGTTATGAGGCAGAGGTATTAAATGCCCACGTCTCGCCAGTTATGTTTAAGTGTCATATTAATCAATAAAACTTAAAACAATAATACCACTTGGTGTTTATAGGTAATTCAAAATTTCGGTCTTTCTAGTGTTAATGAGCGGCGACGATTCACCGACGGCAAAAAGTAAAAAACTTGAGAAGATATTCGTGTTAAACGTCCCTAGTCTAGAATAGCAATAGACAATTTCACCAGTCCATCGACCATCGCAACACCATATTCCTGGTTTATTTTATTTTTCTCTCTATATTTTGCTATAGCTCTTGCATGTCCAGGTGTCATCTCTGGGTAAATTCTCTAAATCATTAAAAGCCGGTAGATTTATCCATTTCAAAGTAGACTAAATAGTATTGCCACCCGTTACGTGTTACGTGTTGTACATGCAAGCCTCAATGCACCTCGTGGTCTCGTGAACTTAAAATATACTATCATAATAAATTGCTTTAACAGTCGTGAGGTACCGGCAGCGTAAACAGCCGTGAGGTACCGGCAGCGTAAACAGCCGTGAGGTACCGGCAGATTAGAATAGTAATAATAGTACCTCCATCTGTACCAGGTGTTGTAAGAGGCGACAAAGGTACCGGCACCGACAGATGGCGGTATATCCATCGGAAACAGTGTAGCTCAAATTCACAGGGTGAGGTTAAGCAGCAGCATCCCTCACGCAAAAGCTGCACTCTACGATTGCTAACACGCTTGCCCAGCGTGGTAATTATGGGCAAAATTCCTCCTATCTTAGGGAGGCCTTTGTCCATCAGTATACTTCCAATGGCTGCAATGATGGTGAATAATAACTTTATTGTATAAAAAAAACATAAACAATAATACATTTTGATGCTTGCGATATATGTATAGACCAGATTCGGCCTCCCCAAGTAATCTCCAATAGGACCAGTTGTATGCGGCCTGGGTCCAGCGCGATCTTGCGGTTTTAGTCAGATCGTCTGTCCATCTTGCGGGTGGACGCCCTACGCTGCGCTTGCCGGTACGTTGTCTCCATTCCAGAACCTTACGACTCCATCGGCCATTGATTCTGCGTACCAAATGCCGAGCCCACTGCCACTTCAACTTACTAATCCGCCGGGCAATTATTTGAGATTCACTATTAGCTCCAAACGATTTGAACAGATGGCGATATCTCTTAACTGGATTGAGTCAGTAATCAATAGATGGCGATACTTCGTTAAACCTACAAATGTGTCATAAAGCTACAATTTAATAGCATAACCAACACTTCTTGTTGAAACTAAAGTAAAAGTTAAATTTATTTTGTAGTAAACATAATACCGTGGAATTCAATTTTTTCTACTTTTAAAGTTTTTGGTGTTAGCATGCAAGAAAGATCAAAATAATGTAGGTACAGTATTGTACACTATAAAAAGTCTACAACAAATATGTCTATCTCTTAGGGATAACCCACAACAACAATTTTTTATCCTAATTCTATCCGTGCGAAGCCGGGGCGTCTCGCTAGTATATAATATAAAAATAATCTATAGACCTCTGTCTTGTTATGGACCAGTGTTAGAAGCCATTCATTTACCTACTGTTGTTACGTATTAGTGTTTATTTATGTCCTGTATATTTAAT
>JACJUM010002971.1:9268377-9292736 GCA_020976665.1 Heortia vitessoides
TCGCTATAGATTAACTAGTTATCCCTACCTCCTAGTTCTGCGATGTATAATTTATATAAAATTATTAAATTACTATTAAATAACAGGGGTTGTGGATAGTAAGGTGGTATATTTTAATGCCATATTTTAAAAAAAGTAAAAAAAGTCCAAACAATAAACAAAAATTTTAAGGTTAGATAATTCTTATCACTTAGGGTTATGAAAAATAGATAATAACCGATTGTCAGACCTACAGAAAATGCATATGAAATTTTGTAAGAATCGATCAAGCCGTTTCGGAGGAGTGTGGTTACTAACACTGCGAATATCATTTGCGAAGTTTTGACAGATTTGGGTAGGTGGATCTGTTGCCGTGTGTACATTTATCAGACGCGTACGGCGTCGTAAGAATGAGAAAATATCTTTTATCTTTATTACTTGTTTACATGCCTACAGCAGTTTAATGAAAATATACTAGAATTAATTTCGGATATAATTATTTACAAGATTATAAGTAATAAGAATACGTCAAGTAATAAAATAAAGTAAAAAAAACTAAACCACTTAAAATACATAATACTAATAAGTAAAAAATATTTTCTATAACAAAGTGAAATATTTTATTACTACCTACTATAAAAATATTTTTAACTTTTTAGGATGTATTTCAAAAACGAGTTTTTTAATTATTTTATACTACCAATATTTCATTTATCATTTTTTAGTTGGATTTATTGTTAAATAAATAATAATAACTAGATAACTAGACTAGCTACTTAAGCTGGAAATTGGGTAGGCGGTACGCATGCGCAGGCTGCGTGGTCTCACTTGCTCTTACAGAGGAGTTTCTTTCATCTTGAGGAACCTGATCAGGATAATGAGATAATCTTATCGAAATATTGTATTGGCATCGATTCTTGATATGTGTATTTCAATTAAACTTATCCATCTTAAGTGGGTCATAATCAACTTCGAATGAGTCGGTTACAAACATACATACAACTGAAGTTAATAGAGAGTGTAATAAGAAATTGACTTAACTTGAGTAGTGGTCACACGCGACAAAATGGAGAATAAAAATAACCTGAAGCACAAATTTGTTAAACCAGAAATCACCTGCGATGTACATTTTAATTATAATATACTTAGATAAGGAAAGTCACTTTGATACAACAGGGTTTGGCCCAGGCCCAAATAGCACTAATCCTATCTTGCGCGCCAAAGGTAGGGTTCGATCCCCATCCAGAATAA
The DNA here is from genome assembly GCA_020976665.1 of Heortia vitessoides. Classification (NCBI taxonomy): domain Eukaryota; kingdom Metazoa; phylum Arthropoda; class Insecta; order Lepidoptera; family Crambidae; genus Heortia; species Heortia vitessoides. The sequence goes on from JACJUM010002971.1 coordinate 9,269,608, forward strand.
ACATATTAAATAAGTATTTAATATACTTGATATAATTATATTATATATAATTTCTAGAAGGTATGGTTAAATAAAAAAGTACACAGTAAATTTATATCTACTTTATTTTATTACGCAACAAAACGTAACATGTACAACGTCATTGAGCTTTAGATTTTAAACTTATTTAAATAACAACTACTTGTACAAAAGCAGACAGATCAACCTATACAAATCTGTCAAAATTTCTTCATTGACATGTAACTAACAGCAAGTAAACAAGGTTAAAATAATTGTAGAACTTTGAAGGAATTGTGTAGGGTGACCTTATATCAACCTCATGAACATTAATAATTACTCTATAAACAATAGTATAATTACAATAAAACAACAGTATTTATTTATTTTTATAATTAGTCATTCTTCTATGTGAAATTTTCTAAGTTAAATGAAGGAGTATAAATTAAATTGTAAAATGCATACAGTTAATTGTACTTTTCAGAAAGTATAATAATTGCAAATCGTCGATTCAATTTTTGTCCATACATAATACTAAAAAGAGTAGATAAATTCATCACAGGTAAAACTATGACAAGTCTAATAACTATCATAATCTAATTTACTATAAAAGTCAGTTAATATATAAAAAAATAAAACAAATTTTAATTAACTATTGGGGTCTTACGAGCCTTGTTTCTACTTTAACCATGTCATCTCCTTTCACTAATTCAACTTTTAGTGTAGAGAATACCTCAATAGTCTGTTTAATTCCTGGTTTGTCATTCAGGTCCTTCCAAGTTATTTCCATTTTTGAAAGTTTAGCACCTGCATCGTTTTTTATACATTTAAATTCTCCAGGGAAATCCTAAAAATCAAAACCCTTATACAGATTGATACATTGATTTAATGGTTATTTAACTGAAGTTTTGCTAAACACAATACAGGAACAAGAATTAAATCCTATAAAATTCCATTTTCATATTAGAAAATAAAATGTCATAGGAGTCTTGTCTTTTATATTTCTGCATATTATTATTATTACTACAAACAAAAAATTGCAAGTTAAATAATACTTACATTGTTGAAAAATATTCTTCTGTTTAATCCCATAGCTATAACTATAGTGTCAATAAATTTCTCTCGGACTTCAACTACAACAGCTTCAGTTTCAACAGGTGAGTTTAACTCTATATATTTTAAAGTGTATAGTTCTGTTGATAGTTCACCAGCTTTTTTTGCATTATATTTTTGTTTATTGCACTGTGTAGCAATCATACGCACATCATCAACTTTCCAATTAGGTGTATCTCTAAATTTCAAACTAGCAGCTAATAATCTGAGAAATAAAAGAAATTGAGATTAGACATTTGCAATGCATTAAAACAAAATAAAATGTATTATTTTTCTAAAAAAATATTGTTTCATTTACCTATGAACAACAATGTCAGCATAACGCCGAATAGGACTAGTGAAATGTGTGTAAAGTGGAACATTTAAAGCATAATGGCGAAATTCATCATCTTGACAACCATGGGCACAAAAGTATTTGGCTCTTGACATAGGCTTTGCGCACAGCATGTTCAGAACCATAGCTTTGCCCTTGTTATCAGAGTTCACATAATGCATCAATGAAATGTGAAGATCTCCAGCAGATTTAATGTTTAAATCTATTCCCATTGGCTTAAGCGCATAAGCAAGTTGTTTTAACATGTAACCGCTAGGTTCTGGATGAGATCTCAAAAATGCTAGATCTGGAAAGTCATCATAAATTCGTTTTGCTACTGCCATGTTTGCTAATAACATAAACTCTTCAATAAGTTGATGGCTTTCTTCACTTTCATAAATACAAAATGAATCAGGTAAACCATTATCAGCATTCAACTTAAAAGTCACTTTTGGTTGATCAATCCTGAGAGCTCCATTTCCAAAACGTCTTGTACGTAATATTGCAGATATTTTACCTAGGGTCTTGATGCTTTTATAGACATCATTGTACCCAAAATCATTGTATGCTTCCAAAAATATAAATTGAGCATCTGCTCTATTCTCTAAAATGGCTTGTGCATGATCATATGTCAACTGACAACATGAGTTAATAATAGTTTTAGAAAATCTATGACTCAGAATGTCTGCATTATCATTTATTTCCCAGAACACTGAAAAAGCTAATTTGTCAACGCCAGGAAATAATGAACATAACATGCAAAGGTCATCAGGTAACATATGATAAGCTCTTTCTACCAAATAAATTGTAGTGGCTTTCTCTGCAACTTTTCTGTCTAATAAAGTATTTTCAGTCAAGAAATGAGCTACATCTGATATGTGGACTCCTATTTCATAATTACCATTCTCTAATTCTCTGCAAGAGATGGCATCATCAATATCTCTACAATTAGAAGGATCAATACTAAAAATGCACAGTTTACGGCAGTCTTCTCTAGTGCTTATTTCTTCCTCAGGTAATGTGTAATCAGAACGAGGATATAAATGTCGAACCTCTGGACCAAATGGAGTAATATCCAAACTTGTTTGAGCTAATATAGCTTTTGTTTCTGACATCATGTCTCCAGATTGACCAATATTGCAAACAATTTTACCAACAGCAAATCTGGTGTCCAACCATTCTTCAATTTGAGCTAAAAATAAAGTGTGTTCATAACTTTTAGAATCCTGAAAAAAATTATCAGGCCAGCATGTGAATGGGATGTTCAGTCTTGGTACTCTATGATCACGAGGGACAAATAATGCTCTCTGCTTATTTTTATCTGGCATTAATCTTAACGATCCAATACATTTTCTATTATGAACTTTTTCCTTAATATAAACCACTTTTCCTCTTTTCTGCTTATTAACTTTCTTTTCTTCAATTTTTTCTTCAGGTTTTTCGTCAGGATTTTTATCGGGATTTTCTTCAGGATTTCCTTCAGGAATTTTTGGGGATGTTTCTTTAGATATTTCCGCAGCATTTTCTTGAGGCTTGTGTTTAGTTTTTTCTTCAGGCTTTTCTTTAGATTTTTCTTCAGGCTTTTCTTTAGTTTTTTCTTCAGGCTTTTCCTTATTTTCCTTTCCTTCTTCATTATCATTTTCTTCAATGAGCTGAACAACAACAATATCACCCTCTAAGGCTCTATTCCGAAATTTAAGTCCATCTATAAGTATATCCTGCTCACTACGGTCTGTGCTAGACAAATATGAATGCTGAAATTGTTTTGGATTAATTCTTAAAACACCCACAATCAGATCATTATTTTTCAAACCTTTCTCAACATCTTCAATGGACATATATGGTTCAAATTTTTTGTCATCATTATTTGCATTATTAGTTTGTTGTCTCCGTGGTGAATTATGTTGATTACCACTTACCTCACCAACTCTAGCTATTCTCCTTGTAGGTCTGGCATATACTTGAGCATAATAATTATGACCAGTAGAAAAGGATTTTTTTAATAATGGATGTTGCATGGCATTTTGTAAATATTTGGGAGTGTTAGGCAATGAATAGGCCAGAGGCATATTCATTGGATTTTGGCAACGATTCATCTGAACTATTGGTGTATTAGGAACACTGGTGGATTGCCTGTCAGTCGGAAGTGAATGTAACTGCCGTAACTGTGGATGATGACTTAAATTTTCCAAATACCGGGAGTTAGGACTGCCATATACGGGTGCTATGTATTGCCTAACATATTCTTGAACTGGAATAGAATTATTTAATACTGTGTAATTATCGAATTGCTGGCTCACGCTTGCACTATGAGGTTGTGGAATTTTTAGATGTTTTAACCGGTTTTTTTTTTTTACGTTCTTTTTTGGGTAGTTTGAAGCGACCCTTTGCTGTACTTGTTCGTTATCCATACTTATATTTAATTGTTCACACTCATTTGTTAAATCTTTAACCGACTCGTTGGTTTCATTATTAATATTATCTTTATCCTGATTGCGCTTTGAAGCAGTAGCATTTTTTGGCGAATTTTTAGATGAAGATTTCTTGTTTACTTTAATTTCATTGTTTACAGAACTCTTCGATCGAAGTGGCTGCGACGTGGAGGAATGCGATGTTGATGGCCTATTTATATCAATTTCTGTTTCTGACAAAACATCTTGCAGATTGGACATGTTCTTAAAATTTTATTACATACACTACACAATGAATCAACAAAAAATTTAATTTCATTCGGTTGAATTAAGCGGTTTTGAATCTTGACTAAAATGAATGAATGACAGAAAATAACCTCAATTCGAAAGAAAAAAAAAAGTTGCCGCATGAAAAATGAAAAAGTCTAAAACATGTAGAAAACATCTAGTTCATGGAGTATAATTATGAACGTAGTGGTTGTCTACCTACCATATCGTACCATCAACTTACTGCAAATCACAATAAATTTATGGATGATATTCCATTGGCCTATCACACGTACTTTCAAATCGTCAAACAGAAAAAAATTATGAGTATATATTTGCCTTAATAACCATACGGGGTCATTAAAGTCATGTAAACAAATAGATCATTGAGTGTCCTACTTTAATACTAGTCTGCCGACGACACATGGATCTTATAACTAAATGTATAGTAGGTTAATTACGCGAGCCTCCAAAAAAGAACTTGCTATAAGGACTGATGGTGATAATGGTTAAAATACCTACTAGAACCTATACCGGCGCTAACAAACCGTTGACTTAATAGTAGAAGTAAAAGTAATTCAATTCAGCCCCAAGTAGTTTCATCATTAATATAATCTTACAAGCAGTAATAAGCCTTAGCAATAAGTTTACCTTTTATGCAATTTTTGAATGTATTTAAATGCATAATAAGCTACGCAAATATTTTTTAAAAATAGATTTTAAAATGTTCGCATCGATTTGGTATTTCGTAGTGGTATTTTTATTTCAAAAATTTTTTTATTTAATAAAAAATGTTAGAAAATTTAAACAATAAATATTCGCGCCAATACTGGCCAAAACGACAGCCGCCATTATTATGACGTCATTTGAAGAGAAATGAATGTCAAACTACCTAGTGCAGTGCAGAGGCGACTAGGTTACCAGAACTGATAGATGGCGGTATATCCTTTGAAACAGTGCATCTTAAATGCACAGGGTGGGGATGGGCAGCAGCATCTCCGTCACGAAAGCTGCGCTCTGTGATTGACAGCACGCTTGCCCAGCGTGGCAATTACAGGCACAAAACCTCCTTTCTTGGAGATGCCTATGTCCAGCAGTGGACTTGCAATAGCTGGTATGATGATAATGATGAGTCTCAAAATTTAGCTTTCATTTAACGTATCGTTGGTGTATACTATCAAATTGTAACAACACAACATTGAAGCCTCCAGAAAAGTGATTTTTCAGAGGTCCAAACGACATTAATATAAGAAATCTTTGGATAGAATTATTGGGAATCCATCCTCCATTAACGTACATACTAACGTATTAAATGTGCAAAAATTTAACAAGCTAGAAAATCGATTTCAAGAGATCAAACTTTCTCTGTTGTTGTAGGTTACATGTTTGTTGTTATTCATTTGACGTCACTCACGAAAAAAAGTATGGCAGCCGGCGTTTTCGGACACGTAATATACAAATAATAAAATGACAATTTTATTTGTGCAATTATAAGTAAACCGCATATTTGTAGAACAAAACAGCGTTATACTCATATTTCTTATGATAGAAAGTATTTAAATAATGTACTTTCATATTTTATTTTGATATATGAAATTACCCTATTGCAGGCATCTTTTTAGGGTGAATGTTTATTAGGATTGGTAATTCTGTCTAATGGATGTCACTGCAGACTGTCATGTATATCAGGCGGCAATTAATAACATTGGCAAACTTTAAAATTAATTTTGTCTACTTTGTCTAGTATTAAAATATAATTTTGGGAAACTACATGTTTTAAATATTAAAGATATATTAGAATTTTTAATATAAGGATAGTTTACCACAAATATTAAGTTTTAACCTATATCGAATACTTATTGTAGAATTATAAAACAATGAAGCTTATAACCCACAATATGCTCACTTCAAAATGTTTGAAAGGTGTAATGACTGGATATCCTCTTGCTATAAATGCTACAGATGTGAGAATCACTGAAGTGGATTTTAATCCTGAATTTATCACACGTGTAATTCCAAAGATGGATTGGGACGTATTATGGTGTGCCGCAAACAGTGTAGGCCATAGTGACGGATTACCAAAAATCCTTGAAACTAAATATGAAAATAATGAAGAGTTTTTGAAAAAAGCACATAGAATATTATTGGAAGTGGAAATTGAGGAAGGTCATCTCACATGTCCAGAGTCTGGACGACAATTTCCAATCTCAAAGGGTATTCCAAATATGTTGCTTACAGAAGCTGAAGTGCAATAAACTATCTTGGTATAGTTAAAACTGGTTTTAATTTAACCCTTAACATTAACTTTACAGATCATCAAATAAATTTGCTTGCCATAAACATTGCTACACAACATACTATTAAAGCCCCGATGTAAGCGAAGAATCAACTATAACAGTGATTGTACAAACTAATACTATGACTGCAATTACTCCAAAAATTTTTAAGGCATTGTTTTTATATAAGCTGCTAGATGTGCCCGCGACTTCATCCACATAGAATATTGTTTTCTTCGGTACCATGTCTCTTTACCTTAACTTATGTAAATGGCACTAGAATTGACGCTGGAGTGGTCTAGTATTCGTTTTTATCCCGCATCAGATCTATGCGAAAGAAGTTTTTTGATTAAAAACAAATCCACCCAGACTTCGATATGATTTTCTTATGGCGGCCTCTGAAGCCATTTTTCGTGTTTTACTTAGATGCCACGAAGAATCTATAAGTGCGTAAGGATGCCTAATCTCCAGAATTTTAGATTCCCTGCGATCTGCCGAGGTAGCTAAAAATTGTGCGGCCGGGCCGTAAACTTACGTTTAAATATCATTAGATTCGTCCCAAAAAAACATAACAGGTTACATTACCGATATCGGATTATGCATCTAATTTTATTCCTAGCCAATTAAAATACCATTAGCAGCAATCGAATGTTATTAAATAATAAAAAATATTTGTTTGCCATGTAGCCTACATGCTGTCTGTAGTTTATTTAGGTACCTCAACTTTCTTTATCTATTAAGGCAGAGAACCAAAATACCGAAAGATACACTACATAATGCTATTAATTCTTATCTTTATTTAATACATTCTTCAAATAAAATACCGATTAGTTAAACAAAATTCTTTATTTGGAAAAACAATAAATTACAATCAGTTACTCTATTCTGGTAATCATTATTAGTTTCTACGCATATCGCAGGAGGTTTATAATTCATCAACATAAGGTAAAAATGCGAGGTTACCAGCAGCACCCATGGACAGCTTAGACTTGGAAACTGAAGCTAAGGCCTGAAAAAAAAAATCGACGTGAGAAAACTGACGATTAACTCTGTATTGTAAATGAGTATTTTTATATTACTAGTCAAATCCATTTTTTGTTTAATTACAAAGATAGTTGTTTAGTGTGAAGATTTAGAAATAGTTTCAAAATTGTCGTGATTTAATTCTTTCTTGGTTCACTAATTAGAATGCTAGTAACTATTTTGAAAGCAGTATCAAAGTACCATGAAAAGTAATTGCAAGTTCTGTGACACAACAATAGACACTAAAGGAAATGCCACTCAAAACTGTTTGTATTAATACATATTGTCTTTATTGCACGTATCGAATATCCTACCGACTGGTGCAGTCGGTAGGATATTCGATTTCGATTTATTCGATTAGGTTAGCGGCAACCGTAGGGTCTTAAAAAACACCTTAAACAATTTAATAAATAAGGATTACATAGAAATACATATTAGTAGGTATGTGTTAACCCTAATATGCAATATACTATCTTGATGTATAATATTAACAAATTGTTATTGCCGATTTGTTATTATAGTCGGTTTACCGAGTCCAGATTTATGTACTACTTTGGCCTGATGTGGTTGCCCATGGCTCTTGGTGCTCAAGATTAGTACACAACAAAATACTATATCAGGCCTGTCAAACTAAATGATACAATTTTAAAAAATGGTCTTAGTAAATAAAATTCGTATGATAAACTATCAGCTCTTAGGTGCTGTATCTTACCTGGTTTACAGCGCTGACATCTATTTGGTCGATTTCCTTGGCTAGATCTGACGGAGACTTCACGCTGCCTTTAGCCAATCCTTGTGCGGCAAGGGACTCGGTCAGGTTGGTAGCCTCGTCAGCCTCGGACAAAATCTGAACTTTCAGTTGGTTCTTGCCAGCTGCGACTGATTCGGCAGTCAGGGATCCACTTCGGAGCACCTGCGACACTGCTTTAACGGCCTGAAAACGTAATATTATATAGGTACAGGCTGCTACTATTTTGATTAGTTTTTTCAGGTAAACAGCATGCTCTAATTTTAGTGTATAAATGCACTAACGGTCACTAGTGCATAAAACTTAGGGGCGAAATTTTAGTTATAATTAAATTAGATGTATTTAGAATCTTCATGCAACAGTCACAATTGAAAGTTAAGATGAATAGACCGACAGGGGTATGGGTATAATAAAGATTGAAAGATATACAATGTATATTGTAATAATATATTTATAGTATATACGACGGGAGGTCAACAACTTCGCGGAATAATAGGGAAGGAGGTCGGTATAAAACACCTAACTATTTTTCCTTTTCCAATATATTCTCTCTTAACCTTAATACATTTTTCAGATCTTTTAAATATATGTATTATAAAAAAAAAGGTGAACCCAGGTTTCATCACCAGTAAACAATTGGGCCAAAACTTCTTTCTTTCTCTCTCCACAGAGCTCCTGAAAACTAGCGAGAACACTTGACAAGATCGCGTTTTAAAGTCGATTAAGCATACTCGAAACTTATCTTGCACTGACTTTAGTCACCCCAAGATGATGATGTAGAATATTCATAATACTTGTTTTGGATACTAAAGAAGCTTCTTTTTCAACCGGGCATCTTCCAAAACAAGTTATTTTACTTTTTTAACGGTGTCTAGTGTGGTGGCCTTCTAGTGATGGTGGAACCCGCTCCAGATAGCCTATTGAGGCCACCACACCAGTCGTCTTCAAAGGACTCCTCCGTGTTAAAAAATACAATTACACTATTAAACCATGGTTTTACCAGATGCAGAGACCGCATAAATTGCCAACAGACCATGTAAAATAAATAATCTGGGCGGATTTTCCGCACATCATAAGAAACTTAATAAGGGTGCGGTGTCAAATTTTTTGCATACTGGCTGACTTCTTTCCGATTCAGTTTTTTACAGGTCAGACTCAAAAGTTAGGTAATTCGCTTAGGTCCAAACTTGATATTAAAACTCTTAATGAGGTGCTTAACTGGTGCCTACTTGGACAAATAAACTTAAACCAACACTATATATTTAGAGAACATGAATAGTCATAAAGGATTAATTAAAATTAATACTTTTCCGATAACATATTTCAGTATATGTTATCGGAAAAATATTCTGAATGGAACTTCTGTATTTAGTTCTCGTCAATCCTGGATAATATGACATTTGATAAAATTTCTTAGTCTAAACCAGAGTAAATCGTAATTGAGATTGCCTATGAAACTATGTCCTTACAGTAGCACTTACAGTATTAGCTTCATCCTTAGGCACTGAGAGAACGACTCCAAACAAGCCATTGTCAGTGTAGGACACATTGAAGCCGGCAGCCGCAAAAGGTCCGATATTACCAATGGCCTTCGCAAGGGGAGAGTTGTCAGCGCCCCATTTGGTAACGGGTCCGTTACCAATGGCTGTAAAATACATTTATTGCTTATGTACATTTTTAATATACATCTAAACTACTGAGAAATATTAATGTACCCAAATTCAAATTTCTCTACGGTTTACATAAATGAATGGGTAATTTATAGGTACCTTTAGCAGCGACGGCCAAAGCCAAAGATGCTGGAGCCCCAATAGCGCTTCCTTGACCTGCGAGCGCGACATGTACTAAGTCACCACCCATCTCCTTCCTGAATAATAAAATAAATTTGAGATAAATTTTAATTTCAAGTAAGTGATTTATTTATTACCCATTAAGAGTCATTAATGTGGCTGTTTAAATCTATAAACTGATTTACTTAACTCCGGCACTCACGAAATACGGCCATTCGCCCTTGCGTAATAAACACTAAATATTTTCGTATTGGACGGGTCCTCAAAACAATCAAGTTTAAAAAACCTGTACGAGTACTTTAGTGCTTTCCTGTGTGACACTTATCTTGGAGTCAAGTTTATGTATAAGACATAGTGTGAATATAAATAAAGTGGCAGTTTGTTCAGTTACTGTTTGTAAATGCTTATTAATGTCAATTTGTTGGGGATACCTTAGTTCTCCACCAAAGTATTTTGATGGCTCGTCCTTAGCTTCTCCAGAAGACAGCTGCAGAGCATTTGCTATTAAACCAGCTTTTTCCTGTAATTAACGAAACATGTATTACACTAATACTCCTTTCTTTGCATTTCAAAAACAATCCATCTATTAGACATAGCAAAGCTTCAAACTGGCTCGTTCTTAAATTAAAATTTCATACTAATCTATATGTAGAGAAATATTTCAAGAAATAGGCTTCTTTACTATAGTTACTTGAGAATCTCCAACGATGGCAATAGCACAACGGCTGGGCGTAAGAGTGGTGGCGGCAAAATGTTGCATAGATTCCGACGAAATTTTCCCAATCCTTTTGGGAGAGACAAATAAGGAATTGCCAAGACCACGACGGTAGGCAGCTTTGTGAAGTAAATCCACAGCACGTACCTGTAAAACATTACTATACATTAAATATTACTGTGTTTATTTTGGTAAGCTATCAGTCACAACAATCATATCACATGAGCCCTGTTCAGGGGGGCTTTCACAGTTCACTCAAGCATTGAGTGTTGTCATAGGGCTGATATCTGAGCATAAGCTTCATTGCATAAAAACCTTCAACAACAGGTACTGTGCTTCCTTTATAAGTGAAGTGAGCAGAATAATTTTTTATAATTTCCCAGTGACAAGTCGCTCACAGCACTTGTGTTACAGACATCAGAGGAATCACAAATATACTACTTAAATATATATATTTAATACACAGAACAAACATAAATATCATCATTTAAATATTTGTCCTGAGTAGGGATCAAACCCACAACCTTGTTCTGCCTCATACCTTCCCATAAATTTATATTTTTCATAAATATAAACTTGCTATGCTATATGTTTAAAGCTTGATAAATAATTTTGATACCTGGGGTGGTAAGGACACAATGTCGTATTTTAGACGAGGTACATTATCATTCATTTCCCAAGGTCTGAACTCCTGGTTAGAGATAATGTTACTTATAATTTCCAAGGCAGGCTGCAAATTGTCTTGTGAAGTCTGAAAATTATACAAATTTTATTATATTTTATATTCTAGCACATAGATTGTGTATGCATGCATGTGGTTACACATTATAAGGCATACATATAAGTATATGTAACAAGAATAATATTGATGATTTTTAAATTTATGAAGATTTCAGGCTTTATTAATCACATATTGATTGATATACAAAAACTAATTTGTACATAAAGTTTAACTGTATGAACATTAACTAGATAAAGTTATAGAGTATAAATAATACATATTGTATTTACTTTTCCTATGGAAGAAGTGGACACTACAACTAATAAGTATGTTTATTTTTCTTACCTCCAAGGTGTAGTAGATAAACTCACGATCTCCAGATGCAGTAACAGAAGCACCAATTTGTGCCAGTTTGCGTGCAATGATGAAACTGCTAGCATTTTTTGTGGTAAGCCCTGCAGCAGAACGTAGAATGTGGGCCGCTCCCAGCTCAGTTTGTGGTTCATATCGTGACCCAGCCCTGCAAAGATATTTATAATTGTCTGATTAGATAAAAAGACCACAATTTGTACTATTGTTTACTTAAATAATATTACTTAGTTTTCAAAATATACTCACTTAAAGGCCACAGTCACTCTGGTTACTGGAGCTCCATTATCTAAAGCCGCCACAACTGTTTTGTTGGATAAAACGGCTGATTGGACTCTGGTCTCTGCCTTCAGTGCTGGTGCAGCATGAGCATAACTCCTTGTCTAAAGATATAAAACACTAACATTGGAACATCGAATTAACTTTTACATAACACTTTGACAATCAAAAGGCACATCTTCTAACTTAGTACTGTGATAGAAAATAAGTTAGAACTAGTAATTTATTATTAAGACTTAAAATATTTACCGTCAAATGACGAATAAAAGAGTTTGATAGAGCTTTTGAAGCCATTGCTATTATAATATGAAAATTACTGCGCTCAAATAGAACGTCGGTCGATCGTCCGAAAAGTCAGGCTCAGACAGCTAGTGTTACCATCTACCGGAGAAAAAAAAACCAAAAACTACTAATTTTTTTATAGTATTTAGCATGCTATGGAGGAATAACTCGAATAATACGCACGTGACGAGCACGTAAGTACTGAAAGAATAACTATTTATAAAGTAGTTCTGTATATTATTTCATTTTTCCATGACATTTAAGCAATCTATAAACGGTAAAATAACATTTTAACATGACAGTGATAATGACAAAGTAGGGGTATTCATTTAAAAAATATATCGATGTTTTTAATCGATGTATAACATCATAACCCTGCATCGATGTTTTTCGATACATCGCTTGAAAACATCTATGTTTTTTCAACATCGAATATTTTTATGTTTTTTTTCGTTTAGTAGTTATTGTAAGGGAGACAATGTAAGTAAAACAAAAAAACATTAGAAATATTTTATTAGGACATCAGATATTACAAAATGAGACAAAAAATACTGAAGTCTAAATCAATACTTTTATTTTTGTGATCTGCTTTAAAACCAATGCTGTTTAGGCAAACTTTGTAGAAATAAAAGTTTACTCAAACGTTTACCCTTCAGTCTATTCCTTTGCTGATTTACTATTTGGCCAGCCTTCGAAAATTTTGAGATCGTTACAGATTTCCAGAGGATGTTCATTCAATCGTCCTACAGGACTTCTCAAATAAATGGATAACTCATCAGAAATCGCATCTTCAGATTGCGTTGCTTTCCAGCTCTTGTTTACTAATTTATGATGGTCTTCCCATAAAGAAAAACTATCTTCTAATTTTTCCGATTGATCTGAATCAGATTCCGACATTTCCAACGTTTGTGTATTATTTTTCATGAAGGCCTTGATTTTTGCGACTGCTGTAGAGCAACCTAGTGCGTCCCTAAAATGCATTTTTTTGAACCGTGGATCCAGTACAGTGGCTATGGCAAGTGGAGTAACTCGCTCTATAGCACCCATTCTTTTTTCTATTTCTTTAAGCCATAAGCACAATCGATTTCAACTCATTGGCGAGTGAATCTACCAATCTGAGAGCTTGAATTTTTAAAACTAAGCAATGGATTAAAGGAATTACTTTGCTGCTAGTGCAGTACATGTCGCCGGATACTTCTCTCGTAGCAGCTTCGAGCGGTCGTAAGACTTGTAATACTGAAGAGAGAATTGACAATTCTGACGCATTGACCATTGCTGGTGCATTTTTATGGCGGATAATTATATCGTTTACGACAATGTGTAATTCTAAAAACCTCTCAAGCATATAATAAGTGCTGTTCCACCTTGTTGAAACTTCTTGAATCAATTTTGTTTCTTTAGCGGTGGCTTTTCTTAAGTCATTGCTTGCAATGTTACTTTGTTTAAACCATGTAACAATTTCCTTAACCGATTCGATGTTTTTAATAAAACCATCGATACATCAAATAGAAAAACATTTGTCAAAACATCGTATCAATTCGATGTATCGAACGGTAAACATCGAATGGATTCAATACATCGATGTTTAGTGAATATCCCTATGACAAAGTAACTGACTGACATGTCTTAACGTTGATTTTGTTGCGATACAGAATTAACTGCCGCCAATTTTATAGATTGATATTTTGTCGAAAGTAAGAAATGTGTACTGTTATATAAAAGTAAAACAGTTTCTACAAGTTATTTTCTATAGAATAATATCTATTTCACCCAGTAATAAGGTAAAAATATAAACATCATAATGAATGTGCTATGGTTACTTTCTACTTAGATGAATAACTACGTATTTATTTAAATGATATCTACACCTATGTAATGCACAATAAGTAAAAGTAGGTATGTGTTAACCCTAATATGCAATATACTATCTTGATGTATAATATTAACAAATTGTTATTGCCGATTTGTTATTATAGTCGGTTTACCGAGTCCAGATTTATGTACTACTTTGGCCTGATGTGGTTGCCCATGGCCCTTGGTGCTCAAGATTAGTACACAACAAAATACTATATCAGGCCTGTCAAACTAAATGATACAATTTTAAAAAATGGTCTTAGTAAATAAAATTGAACAAAGTAATAATAAGTACATATTTCTTTTTATTCCAGGTAATGTCAGCTTTTTTAGAGTCTGGCGTTATTTCTGATATAAGTCCTGTTCATTGCAGTATTAATTACAAACAAGTACTCAATAATAATAAACCAAGACATATTTTTAAATCAAAAGAAAACATTAAACCTAAATGTTCCAAAGAGCTTAAAAAGAAACTAAAAAAGTATAAATTGAGGCGAGATGGACAAGAGGATCAAGAAGTCCTAGATGTTTCCCAGATTCTAATAACAGCTTTGAACATAAAATCACCTAATAAACAAGAGGAAAATTTAAATGGAAGTGAAGAGGAGATAAGGCCTAGAAATTATTTATCTAAAATGGGAAGAAGAAAAAAAGTTTTAGGTAAGATTGAAACAGATGACAATGTCTTTATTAGCAATATAACACAAGACCAGAAAACAATAGATAAACATGATCATGGTCTTGTATTTTCAAAAACACTTAAAGTAGAAATTCAAAACAATTTAAAGGAAAATGATTTATCAGATAAGGAGAAAGACAAGCCTCAAGCAAATGCTTTTAAACTACTAATGGACTCTAGAAATAAAAGTATAGGTAGCAATTCACCTGGGAAAGAAAAAGTTATTGCAGAAAGTAAAATTTATGATAAATCTGAAAGAAAGAATATCAAAGCAAAGAGAACATTGATATTGCAAAAGATGGCAGAGGCAAAAGGTTCTCTTAAGAAAAAAGAAATAGAGGAATATCAAGAGCATTGTATTAAAAAGAAAATGGCAAAACGTGCTGAAAGACTGAAAAGTTCGATTTTGAAGCCAGAATCTAAGACAGGAAAGAAAGATGTTAAACAAGATTCGATCAATAAAAAACATAAAGACAGAGTTATAACTGTGGAGAAAAGTTATAACCAAGATATTAAAATAGTTGGTAATGAGAATAAATTAACATTAGTAGATTTATTTAAAGATACATCAAAAGCTATAAATACTAGTCTAGAAATAAAAAAAGTTGCTAAGGAAGATGTTGAGTTTCTGAAAAAATTATCCCCATCAATGAAGAAGAAAGAAAACATGCTTTGTTATTTCAAAAAGGTTGACAAAGAACAAGATGACTCAATTGTACAAGAGGACTCAATTATTGAATGTAGTAATGTAAATGGAGAATCAGAAAACAATATAATTAAAGTAAAGTTAGCTAAAATTAAAAAGAGGGTTAAAAAACGAAAATTAAGTCTCAAAAAAGAAGCACATGATCAGGAAAGTATTGAATTAGATATTTCAGAACATTATATCGGAATCGAAAAAAAAATACAAAATAGGGAAAAGAGAGTTCCTGTAGATGGCAAAGTGCTCCGAAAATCAGATGAGGTACTTGATATTTCTAGACCTAAACGTAATGTAAAAAGACCAGCTAAATACACTGATGAATTTGCACTTACTAGTTCAGATGAAGAACTTCATATATTTACACCTAAAAAGAAAAAACATGTTATTAACGACCCAGATCTAAAGTTAAAAGGTGACAGTGAAATGGTTTCTCAAAAGATAAATGTAGTTGAGAATATTAAAAACAAAAGAAATTC
This sequence comes from Heortia vitessoides, assembly GCA_020976665.1. Classification (NCBI taxonomy): domain Eukaryota; kingdom Metazoa; phylum Arthropoda; class Insecta; order Lepidoptera; family Crambidae; genus Heortia; species Heortia vitessoides. Next base: position 9,285,624 of record JACJUM010002971.1, read on the forward strand.
AAAAATATTACGTAAGAAAGACAAAATAACCACAGATAGACAACAGAAAAAGACATCAAAATTAGCACCAATATTCCTTGCTAAGCCACAGATGAATGCAGCTGCAATTGAAGCTAAACAAAGATTCTTGAGCAGTGGGGTTCCAGATAAATTAAGAAAAAATATTGAAAAACAGAGTAATTTAAATGTGGGGACAAATAATTTTACACCAGTTGTTCACATTCAGCAACAAGATCAATCAATATTAAATGCTGCAAATAAAATTATTTTTAAGTATAGAGAAGATGAATATGACGAAAATTCAATAAATGAAACAGATTTTATAAAAAATATTATAGATTCATCTCAATCTCAAAATAATTATCACAAAGATGTAAATCTATTACCTTATAAAATTAAAGTATCTTCAGTATTGCATAAAATTAAACAAATGTGTCCTGAATTTCCAGTTTACCGCACTTACCGTTTATTAAAAGATAAAAGCAAAGGTGAATTTAAAGATTGCAGCTACCTCGATTTAGATAATAGCATAGAAGTCATCAATGGTATGATAGATTTGAACAATGACAGTCCTGACAAAATCAATTGGACTGATAAATATAAGCCAATGACATCAAAGCAAATAATTGGTAATTTTGAAACAACAAAAGAATTAAAAAAGTGGTTGGTTACATGGACTGAAAATGAAGTGAAATTAAAGAAGCACAACTCCCAATCAGATTCATCTGACTTTTACCATTCTGATACTGATAGCAAAGACAGTATTAGAAGTTCTAATAATTTATTAATAATAACAGGACCTGTTGGCAGTGGGAAAACATCAATTGTATATGCTGTAGCTGCCGAATTAGCTATAAAAGTGCTTGAAGTTAACGCCAGCAGTAAGAGAACAGGTAAAATTATGCTACAAGATTTACAGGAAGCCACAAGATCTCATAAGGTAAATAGAGGAAAGAACAGTCAAGATATTCAGAAATCGCAAGATATACAAGTAGTTATTGATATGGACGAGCCTAAGAAGCTTAAAAAACGCGGGAGACAGAAACGTGTTATCGAAATTACCACAAAAAAACCTGAAACATTAAATGAAGTTTTGAGAACTGAAAACCCAAGCAGTCAAGAGAATGCTCGCCATTGTATGTCTCTCATACTTATTGATGATGCGGATATAGTTTTCGAACAAGACGATGGATTTTGTTCGGCGATTGTTCAGTTGGCCCAATGCTCAAAACGGCCTGTTATTTTGGTAACTTCGTCTACAACATGCCCTCATCTACAGAGATTTTTCCAAACTGCTAAAATAATACATACGCATTCTCTTTCACCTGGGGTTCTAGGCACATGGCTTGATTTACTTTGCCTAACAGAATATGGCGCTTGCTGGCCTGGAATAGGAGCTCGCATATTAGATTATTTTAAAGGAGATATAAGAAAAACCATAAATTTTTTGCAATTTCATTTGCTGAAAGAAAATTCGTCAGATGAAACTAGGTCTCAGAACATTGATTGTTATCGCCTAAATATAGAGGACGAAAATTCTAATATGTCTTGGTTTGAACGTGAAGGTTTAGACGAAAAATTTGAGTACCCAACTTCTGCTAAAGATGATGTCTGGCATTGTTTTGTGAAAGCTGATTTACACCACTTTGACACATCTATAAAATTGTTTGACATATGGTGGAACATACCAAGGCTCTTATACAAAATGACAGATCTTGTTGAAGTAGAATATAATATAAACGAAGATAAAAAATCGCTAGAAGAAAATATAAAGAAACATGTGAGGCTACAAGAGATATCAAAAGTTTTCGACATGTACTCAATGTTAGATTTCTATAGGCACAGGAGAGTTGACACTACTCCTACCATAACTGATACTCCATGGGTCAGTTCTGAATTAAGTAGTGTATCAGAACAAGAAAGTTTTGATAAATATGACCGACACTATGATATTATGGACGAGATTTCGTATACATTAGTTGTTGGAAGTATAATGAATGCACAAGATAGTTTAGATAATGAAAGAAAACAGGATTTAATTTATCCTTCTATGGCGGATAAAAGGTTAGCAAAGTTTTATTATTAAAATTTCTTTTTCCTTCTTATTTAATCACTTTATAGCAGTGAACATGCTATAATTAGTGTATTTGTTACAAACCAGCACTCTTTAAAATTATCGTTATGATTTGTAGTTGATATTATTGTGTTTCTTAATGTATAGATAAATTGCCAATCATAGGGCAATTTTTCTATACGTATACATCCACTTCCATGACCAAAAATGGGATTCAAAATATAGGACACAAACAGTCTGTACCTTCACACGTAATAATGAAGGGGCCTTTACGTAAACGATGTATGCAGTGTGCGAAAAGTGAAGTAGAAAATCGTACCAGCAATATATGTGACATTTGTAATGTACATCTATGTTTCACAGCAACGAGAAATTGTTTTGCTGGGTCCCTCATGAAATGATTAATTAAATTGTTATTCTTTTACTGAATTTTCTGTTTTAATATCAGAAAAAACTTGATTTTCCTATAATAATGATTACCTAACAAAATTATAAATGATGCCTTTTATCGCATTTTGGGACACATTTGTCCAAAGTAATTTCCAAAAATCTATTGTATTTTTATATTTTTTATTATATACATATTCAAATTACCTTGTTAGAGACTAAATAGCGTGCGTCAAAAGGTTAAATAGAATAAAAATTATTTCATTTGGTATAGTGTCTTTTCACTACTGTTAACACATAAGATGACAGATTTCTTAGATTTATATTTTTTTATCATTTATTCATATTATTGATGTTTTTTTTCAGAGAACGGGATAAAATTATATCGCGCCACAACAATTTAACCAGTTATCTGCACGCTTCTTCTACTCTTGATCGTAGAGCACTAGCTTTAGATTACTGGTCTAACTGTCGCACAATATGTAGAATAGAGAAAACTAAAACTGATAGTAATTCCAAAAGAAAAAATCGCTTTTTTCATTATCTTAAATCTTTGAATGTTATGTGTAAAACAGAATCCTTTGATCATTTATGTAATAGCCTATGTTCCAAGGAAGAGGATAAATAAGGAACTTATTAACCAAAAGAACAATATAATGATTATGCGTCTATTATTTCATATTTATTGTACTTTTCTACTTAAAAGTTAATATCATGTTATTTCAGTTTAATCCATAATATTTGTCTAAAGCTTGTTATGGGTATGTAAATTAAAGCGATGCTTGTTTGTTTATCATATGTTTTGTAAATGTTGAAAAATATTGATTAACTATTCTGTAACTATTTTCGGTTCTTACTTACTGGGTACCTTGTCCTGTACCGTGAACTATGTTAATTTGAATATATATTTCTAACGTTGGTTTTTTTTCCTGATTTATGGATTGCACACTATAAATGGTTATAAACTTAATGTACTTGGTGATAAAATCATTAGCATAAAACGAGCTCATGTAAATAAGTTATTAAATTACCACTGAAATATTTGTTGTATAAGTATGTATAACATAAAAATCATATTAATTGTTCTCCAATGTAAATTAAACTATGACAAAAATAAAGTGAATTGTTTAAGAACATTATTTTTTGTTTGTATTTGTTCTTACATTTATTTAATTTAATGAACTTTTTGCTTTTCGAATATATAATATGTACCTATAATGTACATATGGCGGCGGCGGCAGTCACGTGACTAAAATGGTGTTACACTTTTTGCTCTTGTGTTTATTTTTATAATTCGGAGCATCGTATCCATATTGAAATGGCCGACTGAAGGGATTATCTTTTCAGACCCCTTAATACCACCTATGATCTACGGGATTTTAAATAGGGCTTTATATCTTTTTATTTATAGAATATTAAAGTTCAGCATTAAGAAATAAAAGAGTATAGCGTGTTAATTTAATTTAACGCTGAATATTATTTTAATTTTGATGTGTATTGTCCGAATTTTACTGCTGCGTTGATCGTAGGCACTAGCATATTAATATGTAGATTATTAAAAAAGACGTACCAAACAACTACTCAAACTAAAATAAAAAGAAAAACAAACATCTACTCATTATTTTTCTTTCTAAAAAATCTTGTTCGCCCGATGGCATAACTTCTAAAATGGCTCCCTCGGACGCCTTCTCACTAACATTCCTTAAACTCCAATATTAATCAGACGTTCTAGTCCTTATGTACATACATAATACTAGTCGAGCTAAAGCAATTCGCGACTCATCTGAGACTCCGGTGACGCTGGAATGAACGTCTGAGTGAGTTTAGTTTCAGCAGGTTTTATTGAAAAAAGAAACCACAAGAAAAGGGGTAAATATTTAGGTTCCTATAAAAAGATTAAGCTTAACGCGCATCCATTAATAACGTGAGGTTATCAAATGGGGGAGGAGTTCAGTTGGATCTCATCTCTCAATCTAACGTGGGAGAGAGTGGTTTAGATTTAGTAAAGTAATTATTCCGCAAGAAGCCGTGTTGCAATTCGTAAGTGTTGTGTTAGTTGCTGTTGCGACGTATACGCTTGTGTATAGGTACATTATATTTGCTGCAAGGCATTCATTAATAAGTAGGTTTCTTAGAAATACCAGTTGCATCCACGGCAGTGCAGTCCCCCGGCAAGGTAAAGATTGATTTTTTTTCTAGTAAATATAATATTGTAAATAATATGTATAATCATTTCACGACGTGAACTTATTGAAAGTTAATTCGAGATGAAAAGAGTTTTTTGAACATTTCATATATTTTAGTATTTTACTTTATTTACGTTTTAGTATGTAATTATTTTCCAGATTTAACCCAATAGCTTCACTTTAGGTATAATGTAGGCAGTGGTTTTTATGTTAAACTTTTTATAGGTTTTAAATTTTTTTTAGCCTTGTATATTTTTTGTCTAGGTAAAAAAGTTTTGTAAAGTTTTGTTTTGATATTTTTTTATCAATTTCATCATCATCATTATCATCATATCAGCCATTAAAGGTCCAATGCTGGACATAGGCATACCTTAGAAAGGGGGAATTTTGTTCGTAATTGCCGCCCTGGGCAAGCGTGTTGGCAATCGCAGAGCGCAGCTTTCGCAACGGGGATACTGTTGCCCATCCTCGCCCTGTGTGTTTAAGCTGCAATCTCTCGGATGGATTTACCGCCATCTGTCGGTTCTAGTACCTTTTATGACACTTGGTACAGGAGTAGGTACTACTCTACTCTGCCGTTACCTCACGGCAAATTTTATATTTTCTTTATTTATTGACGTGACAACGTCTTATAATTCTATGAAGCCTGTTGCACGCACGAAAATACATGACTCATGCGGCGTTACCTCGCTCTGAGGCGTTCCATTTAAGGATTGGGAGTGCAAGCGAGAGCGCGGAACAAGTGACTGAGGCACAATCGGCCTTCGCGTTCCGTAGCGTTCGACATCTCTCTCTCCTACTTGAGTGAGCGATTGATGAACATTTACGTTTCCAAGAATAAAGTGAAGTTAATGTAGCGTCAATTGTTTATTGCGACATTAACTGCGGCGATAGAGGTAATGATTCTTTCGATATTAAATATATGTTAAGTAATATATTGTCGAATACCTACTCGTGCTTTCATCATTAAAACAAACAGTACCGGTCCGCTATTGCAGCGATTGTAGGTTATGCTATAATTGATAAAACTATAAACAATAAGTCAGCCAACCTCCCCCGCGAGGGGTAAGGCAGTAGGGAGGCCGTCAGCCGCGAAATCATCGCCATTAGTTTCAACTCCGCGCTCGCCCCCGCCTCCGACCCAGCCCCCGATGGCTGGTCTAGGTTTCTCACCGGAGGACCTAGACGAACTAATGGCCTTCTCGGCCGGCGTAGCGCCATTTATAGAGGAGATACCGCTCCTACTTAAGAAATTCGCCGAAGCAAAAAAGCATAATTCCGTGGCCCAATCGCAGTGGGCACTCATGCAGGCGTCAATAGAGCACCCGGCTCTAATCAAGACCCTGGCCTCCTTCACGAAACAATGATGGTAGGGACGTCAGCGCGATCTAAACCCCGCTCGCTTACGTTGGCGTTTTATAACGCCAACTGTATGAGCGATCAAAAAGCGGAGATAGCAAAATTCTTGTCCGATCACGACGTGGACATCCTCCTAGTACAAGAGACCTTCCTAAAGCCCAGTAGGCGGACCCCTAACATAGCCAACTACAGAACGGTTAGGAACGACAGAGTCGGCCGCCCGGGCGGTGGGACTCTGATCTACTGTAAGCGGAGTTTACAATGTTGCCCGGTCGACCCCCCGCCCGCGCTCACAGACATCGAAGTCTCGGTTTGCCGCCTGGCGATGACCGGTCATCGCCCCGTCACCATAGTATCAGCGTATTTGTCCCCGCAGGGGAAGCTAACAGAGGCGGATCTCGCAGCGCTGTTTGCTCTTGACGAAGCCGTCATTATTGCCGGCGACTTCAATAGTAAACATATACGGTTCGGTTGCGTATCCTCTACCCCAAACGGTACGAGGATGTGCGACCTTTCTGATAAGCTCGACTTCGTCGTGGTGGCTCCCTCGGCGCCGACGCGCTACCCTAACCAGGCTAATCACAGGCCGGACATACTCGACATGGCGCTTCTGAAGAATGTGGCATTGACGCTGCATTCTATAGAAACCGTTCATGACTTGTCGTCCGACCATATGCCGGTCAAACTACAGCTAGGTCCCCCCGTAGGCTCGGCTCCGGAGACGGTGACAGTGGTGGACTGGAAGAAGCTCGGGAAAACACTCGCAGCTACTGACGCTCCCCTACTGAAATCTATCCCGGAAACGATCAAAACCAGGCAGGAAACTGACTCCGCGATCGAAGCTCTAACGAGTCACTTGACGGACGCCGTCAGGGGTGCGTCCAAGCAGGTTCCGGCGATGAGAAATCATCGTCTGATCTTGCCCGAGGATGTCAAGGAACTCATTAGAGATAAAAAAGCCGCTATGCGGGCCTACTTCGTCTACCGCACCGAGGAAAACCGCCTTCATATGCGCTCCCTTCAGTACGCTGTAAGGGCGCGCATTAACGAAGTGCGGAATTCCCGGTGGGGCGATCTGCTCGAGGAACTCTCGCCATCTCACCAAGC
>JACJUM010002971.1:9297736-9322822 GCA_020976665.1 Heortia vitessoides
AATTGCGAGACTTGGTTTTTTTTGACAAGTATTGTTTTTGATGGGATTAAAGATTTTCTCTCGAACCGATCGTTCAGGTATCGAGTCGTGGGTTCCTACTCCAGCAGACATCCCATTTCAGCCGGCGTTCCCCAAGTGGTCTCTCCGATCCTATTCGCGCTCTATACGTGCGATATGCCCAGCTCCCCGGGCGTAGAGTTAGCCCTGTTCGCGGACGATACGGCCCTGTACGATGCGGGCCGTAATCGCGATCCCTCCCGTAGCTACAAGCGCCTCCAACGCGCGGTGAATGTACTCGGCGAATGGTTTCGCAAGTGGCGTGTCGAAATAAACCCCGAGAAAAGTGCAGCCGTACATTTCTCGAGGTCAAGTCGACACGGCGCGAACGGTATGCGCCGCGAAGTGGGGGCGTTTAAACTATTCGATCGACCCATCCCCTGGGTTAACAAAATCAAATATTTAGGTGTCACTCTGGATTGCGGCATGACATTCGGACCTCACATAAAAATAGTCAGCAATAGGGCCGCCTACATTTTAGGTAGACTAAATTACTACATCGGCCGCGAAAGTAAGATGTCCCTCCGCCACAAGAGAACTATCTACAAGGCCTGTATCCGCACAGTAATGACTTACGCGAGCCCCGTGTTTGCTCACGCGGCCCCGAGTCATATTAAAACCCTTCAGGTGGTACAAAAAAAATTCATGCGTAGGGCGACCGACGCCCCGTGGTACGTCCGCAACGTGAGCCTACATCACGATCTCGACCTTCCCACGATTCGCGAATACATGAAAGAAGCGTCGCGCCGTTTCTTCGATGGGGCCGTTAATCACCCCAACCCATTAATCTCCAAGGCCGCAAAATACGTCGCTCGGAAAAACGTCCACGCCCGATCTCGCAGACCGCGTCACGTCCTAGACGACCCGCCCGATAGCACAACCGCGAAAATCGCAGTCCTTTCTCGCCCTCTCACTGGCACCACAACACGATCACTTACACTACACATGCACTCGTACAACAGAGCGGTACACCGCGTTCGCCGGCGAACGCGTGAAGCCCCCACACCTACGAGCGATAACCGACAGCCCTAGGGCTGTCGGGCTCAATCTGTCCGTCCTCTTTTGATTTAATTCATCCATAGTAACGACGGCGGCCGAGCCTAGGTCGAGCCTCTAGAGGCGCCCTCGGACACGCCGTCGGTCCCGCTTAAATCTCGCGAGCCCTCGCGGCCCAGTGCGACCGCGCTAATGCGCGGTCGCCCAGTACGACCGCGCTAACGCGCGGTCGCGGCCGCCCTAACGCGCGGTCGCGGCCGCGGGGCACGCGAGATTATTTTACGGGCATCGGACCTCTCATCTATGAGAGGCCCCGCCCTCTTGTTCGGTGGCGCTGGAATTGACGTCTGAGTAGTCCAGCACTAGTTCATCCGAAAAAAAAAAAAATAATAAAAAAAAAATCAGCCAACCTTTTTACCCATCAATTTCCGTTGGTTGGAGTGGACCAGCCACTCGTCAAAGGGAATAATGTTTTCCTATATCTAATACATTAAGGCAGGCTTTTCAAAAGCTAGAGTTACAATATTTTTAATGATGTTTCCAAATTTTAAATTTAAGATTTATGAACGATATTTTAATCACAGCTTATTCTTATAATAAATTACACTACAAACCAATAAAAACTGTTTTTCACTGGATTTACCGTATGAAATTATGATTCTTCACGCTAAAACCAATTGAGGTTTATAAATAAAATTGTTACATTACATCACATTTAGTTGTGCAAACATTTATTGATTATATTTTAATTTGTATGAAGGAGTGACATATATTTTTTATTTTACTTTAGAAAACATTATTTTTTGGAACGTTTGGGTTTTATCTTGTAGTCAGTAGATACAGTATCCCTTTGGAGACTCCAACAGTATTCTGCTAGTATGGCTGGATCCCATCTACCCTGGTAACCCTTTTTAAACACTTGCAATTTCTTGATGAAAATGTTCTCCGTGTTCGTCACTTACTGAACCAATGTTATCCGGAAAAAAACTTAAGAGTCGAGGATATGAATTTTCAGTGACATGTTGCATTCAAGTTTATGATAAGAGTCAAATGTTTATGAAAAGCAAGCAATTTTATTTTTTCACGGTAATCGGAGATTTGTGATTGCCAAGGGAATTTTAGTAACGTCGACAAAAGCCAACCATGCATTTTTTTCTATATCATTGAAGTTAGATAAAAAACAGGATCATTAATTAGTATTTTTGTCAAGTCCTATAAAAATTCCTTCTTTAATTTTCGCCTCACTTGCGATGGAAATTCGTTTTGAGAAACTAAAATCCGGGTTCGTTTTTGAAAAGCGCTTTCACAAAATTTTTTACCAAACCAAGTTTGATATGTAAAGGCGGTAAAATAATTTTTCAGGTGACTCATTTTTTACATTTTTCTGACCAGGCACGAAACCAGTTCTTACAGACCAATTTTCTTTTATGTAGTGATCGGAGCGTGCTCTGCTATCCCATTAACAGAAGAAACAACAATATTTGGTATAGCCTGTTTGCAATCCCAAAATTAAAGCAACCATAAAATCTACACATACTAGTCAATTGTGTTTTACATAGGTACTCGAACTTTTCTAGAAAAATATCTTTGAAGTGAGCGCCATATGCTACATGCAAAGATGGAAGTATGTTACCGATATGGCGTAATGCCTTTAAACTTCGTTTTGATCCATCAATAAATAGTCTCCACTCATTTGTCACACGCCAGTGACCTAATGCTGACATAAGTCCGTGAATATTGTTACACTAATAATTGTAATACTAATCCATCTTCTTTTGAATAAAAGTTAGTTAAAGAAATGTGTCGCTATCAATAACTTGAAATCATAACGTCAGTTTGCAAAAGATTCCATTGTTTTAGTCGTGAGCCTTATTTTTCTTTGGTCAAATGTAAATCCTTAACAAGGTCGCTTAATTCTGATTGATTAATAAAATGTGGTTCAGTCATTGTTTCATCTCTGAATACCTCTCCACTAGAAGGATCTGCCTCGTCGTCTTCTAACATTGACAAACTCGACGAACTGGAATGTATGGCAACATTTTCCCGTACCGGAATGTCTGGAAAATATTGTAGCAGCATTGACACTGATGTCACATTAACATAAACACCAATGTTTTGATTTTTTTTAAAGACCCTTCAGTTGTCAATCAGATGTAACAGTCCTCTATGTGGTTTTTGGGTTCACGCCATTGCACAGGTACACCAAAAGTCATTTTTTTACAGTACCTCTATGCCAGCCTGTCAAATATTTATAACATTTCGAACAACACACTTTCAAATATTTATAACATTTTAAACAACACACCCATGTTTTGTCTTAATTAATTGGAATCTTAAAATATGTAAGTTTCATAAAACTTCTTTATCAGAGCCGAAATAGGCTTTTTGTCACTTTAAGAAGTAAATTTAACACACACATACCGAAATAATTTAGGATAATTAACACAAACACACGACATATTGTAAATTTATGATATATCAAAATGTTTTGACAACTTTCGTGTACAGCAAAGATATAATATTATGACAACCCTCAAATTAATGTTGTGGGAAGTAAACAAACTTCTAAAGTAAAACTAAGATTTACGTTATCTACCTTTAAGAATGTGATATCGAAATATTTTTTTTTCTGTTGTTTACTAGGCATACCTAATACGAACTACCATTCGGGACATGACTGATTTTTTTGGTGCTCCATAATGTTATTTAAAAGTACTTTTTACAAATAATTATAATTAAATTTGCAAAGGTAATTATATAACTAATTGAACAAAAACTTTTATTCAGTTTACTTGCTGAAAAAAATAATGTCAATACAGAATTTATTATTATAAAATAATAAAGTCAAGAATTACAGTTTAACAGTTGAGTAGATTAGTCATAAATAATACATTTTGTTAAGTATTTTGTAAATTTAAAATTATTTTCCGAACGAAAAATTTTATGATATTTGTTTTTCGAACGATTATTAATTTTGAAAAACCGCTTAGAATTGCGCTATGGTAAAACAACTTGACTATCCAAAGGATTTCACGAATGAGCCACTACCTTCGATTTGTGAACCCATGGAGGTGGAAGATGCTGTAGCATCTACTTCAGCAACGCCATTCGCGCAGCCAATAATCGCTGCTTATAAATTTAAAGCACAAAAACAACTTGAGTACAGACAGCGTATCACAGCATCTAGGTTTCCTGCTCAGGCGGCTGCTGCGGGAAAATCGAAAAACGAGAGACAACGTTACATCTAATTACGCCAAGCTGCTAACTTGGCTATTGTCAGTGGTTCTCTTGAAGCGACAATTACACTTGCTACTGAAAAAATAAGGGCACAAATACAACGTGAGTACAGACAACGGATTGCTGCATCCGAAACACTTGCACAGGCAGCATCTGCAAGAGAAGCACGTAATTTAAGAAATCGAAACTTTGCTATTGCCCGTGGTTCTCTAGAAGCGACAACTACATCCTCATCTCCTTCAGGGCAAAGGCAAAAGGCATACGATACAGACATTACGACATGGACGAAACTGCCAATTATAAACGAGAAATGGTTCTACTGTACGTACAATTCCGCAACGAAATGTCAGAAATTGATGATCAAAATAAATTTCTCCAATTATTTGACGACAACAAAGACGCGATCTTAATCAAATAGTACCTATTTTCCTAGGTTAAAAAAAAAACTAAATTATAATGGTTGAATTTTGAATTGAACCCTTAATTGCACCTTTCTGCGTCAATAAGGGAATGAATCCTGCCAACTTTTAATCCTCTGCTCGGCAGGGCCGGGCTCGATATGTCCGTCCGTCGTTTGACACTCCCCAACAACGGCTGCCTGAGCCTTTAGAGGCACCCTCGGGCAATCGCCGTCGATCCCGCTCAAATCCCGCGAGCCTTGCGGGTACGATCAAATTCATAATTGTTTGATTGGGATAACCCGTATAATTATGTTAATAATTAATAACAATAAATATATAAGTAGCTAAACGTGTGGTAATAGCCGCGGGGTACGCAGGATATACGGACATCGGGCAACCCCTCAGTCATGAGGTCTGAGTAGCCCAGCAATAGGTTCGTCAAAAAAAAACGCGAGCTTCAAACAATATTTGCCTGCTGATGCGAATAGATGTTCAGAGCGTTCGTCCTTATTGATAGACACTACTTAATTGATATTAACAAACCGTGCTTATCAGTGCAACTTTTAGTCTTTAATAATTATAGATTTCTTTTTTTGTTATTTTATACAATAGGTAATAATTATTTTGGTAGTGTTTAAATATTCGCTTAAATTACACTACATTTATTATGAGATGTTTACATTCTATTCCTTTTTAGGTGAAGTAGTAGGTACGCATAGATTTTTAGATAGGTAAGTTTTGGCTAATTTACGTTCACTTTTTTATATAAGTTTTATTTCATTTACATTAGTCTCATTTGCCTGCATCTATGCCTTTATTTCAAAATTCGAGAGAAGCTAAGAGAATGAAAATTCCGCGTTCTTAAGAATCGGCAATGGAAATACCACATCGGTTAAACTCTATGAGAGTTAGTGCCTCAACTTCTCAAGTTAATGAAAGCTCTCCCAGAAAATGAAATGCGATTAGCAGCTGATAGAGCGAGACGAGCTTCATCACGGGCGTCTCAAAGCTCTTCTTAGCGAGAGCTAAGGCTTATCATTGACCAAGAATAAGATATGTTATCTCGAGAAGCTGAAACTGCTTCACAACGAGAATTGCGGCCGCGAACGCGAATGGCATACATTATCCTGTATTATCCTGTAAGTCCGAATCCTTCACTGAAAGGGAATTACGTCTCACAGCTAATCGCCAACGGCATGTACTAACCTGTGAGTCCGTAACATTCACTGAGAGGGAATTACGGCTTAAGCGAACGTCATATTTTATCTCGAGAATCTAAAACTTTTACTCAATACCCGTTTGACAAATGACAGGTTGGGAGCACCATAATATTATTCGATCTTTTGAAGTTGAATTACACAAAATATTATAAAATGTACGAATGGCGGACTTAATGCCAGTTGGCATTATCTCCCAATCAACCATTATAAGAAACAGAAAAAAATACAAATAGTGGTGCAGACAATATATACACAAAAAAACAAACGTTACGTACACATTTGTATAAATAAACGCAATAGATACATATTATATAAATATATATATATAAAATAACGTACATCAGAAATAGGGTTATAAGGTTAGAAAAGCAGCATCAGTAAATAAAGTACGGAGAAAGCGTTTCAGGATAAATTTGTTTGGGGATTCCTTAATATTCAACGGATGCTCATTCCACAGTCGTATAGCTGTCACTGTAAAAGAGTTTGTCAAAAAACTAGAGTGATGAGAAGAAGTTAAGAGCGAGAAAGTATTAGAAGAACGGAGATTACGTTCGTGAGAGGAAGATAGGAATTGGAATCCGCCCTTTAGGTAAGTTTTTTGTCCTTTAGTTCGTTAAGAATTCGGTGTTGTGGTCCAACAAATATAAAAGTGGGTTTGCTTATAACCTCACAATTGATTTCAGATAATCTTCTGTAATAGGCGATATGAACGCAGTATGTTCTTTTTGTAATGAAAGTGGGGTAAGGAGTCAGCTGGTTTCTATTGTTCCGGAGGTACAATAAATTTGATTTCGTTCGAAGACCCACCGGAACCTTTTGGACGAATATGTGCAATCTAAACAGTTCTTAGACAATATTCGCACTTGTAATAGTGCTTTAAATGATAGTCTTTGATGCTCAACAAATCTCAGAAGGTCCTTTCATGCCTACTTTTAAGATTAAGGTTTACCGGTTTGAAGACCAACCTCAGTTTCTATATATTATTTTCTATATATATTTTATATCCGATTACAACGAACAGTCGAATATAAGAAATCAATATTTCTCGAATTTAAATACTGAGCTCATTTCACAACTTCAGAACATGTTGCACCAGGTTAATTCGTATGTATGCAGTTTTAAATCGTTGTCTGTGGCAGCCATGTGAGGAGTGCCGAAATTGTTGGCACCTGTGGCATTGGGCAGGCCCTTTCTTTCCTCGCCAGGCCTCGATCTTCACCCCGGGCATGCACAGAAGCTCGGTGATTCCGTAGATCGCGGGGATGAGGTCTGGTGTGTGCTGCATTTGGGCGAAGTGGATGCAGCCCAGCCTGCCTTGTCGTGCGCGTATCTGACGAACAAATTCGGGTATGAAGCCCAGGGATTGGAGTTCCTCTTCAATTTCACCTGGTTCAGTCTCCAGTGGGAGGCCTCTTATGCAAAACTTGGCGCTCTTCTTGGCGGACAGGGAGTAACTGAACCAGGAGAGGTTCTCCTCCTTCTCTAAGTTCGAGGGGTACCTCTGTACCACCCGGTATTCCGCCTCCGTGGTTGGTGTGAACCGCACTTCCTTGCCAAACGGTCTGGCATTTGGAGCATGTCCCTGAGCCTGCTTCAACGTCTTGAAGTAACGAGTCCAGTCGGGCATTTTTTCCACTACAAGGGGCGGGTATCTGGGCCGCTTGGTTCCGGCGTCAGTCTTGGGTTGGGGGTCGGTGCTGGCGCTGGTGCTTACGGCAACATTAGCACCCGCCTTGGCTTTCGCTCCGACGGCATTGGGTTGGGTCGGTCTGGTCGGCTTCTTTACCACCACGTCGCTGATGATTTGGACCTTCCGCGTAGCTGCGCTAGTTGCGGCCCTCCCGTCAGTCGTGGTCGTGGTGGGGGTCTTGGTTTGGAGCGTCGCTGATGCCGCTGTTGCGTATGAGCGGGCGGCGATGTTCCTAGGTGCGGCTGCCGGTGTTGGTCGGGGCGCTGCTGGTCTGGGCACCGGTATGGGAGCGGGTGCGCGCGGTATGATCGCAGCACGGGAGGGGGCGGATGCGGATGCTTGAGGTTTGAAAGGGGGGCGGTTTGCGATGTACCCCGCCACATCTTCAAATTGCGGGTATACCACCGCACGCAGCTTGTCCAGGGCTAACACTTGGATGTCACTGTCCTCTTTCTCCTCTGGTGTGGTGAGACTCTCTCTTCGCTTCCGAGGGTCACGTTGGGGCTTTGATTGAGGCTTGACTCCAAACTCCCTCAGGAACTCAGCCGCCGCAAGCAGCTGGGGGGAGGAGTCGGCTTCCGGGGTTGGGAACGGAGCGGGAGGGGGGGGGGGGCTTAGACGTAGCTTCCCTATGTCCCGTGTCTTGGTTGGCTTCTTGGGTGTCGGTGTCGGTGACAATGGTGGCATGGGTGGGCGTTCCGTCTCCACTCTGCCGCTGGCGCTTCGGGAGCGGCGCGCCGCTTCAGAGGGTGACGTCACTTGCATCATCTTCTTGGGCCTGTCCTCTTCGGGGTCGCTGGTCATGGGGCGCTTCACTCCGCGTAGGGGGGGGGGGGGGGCGTAGAGCGGGATGTTGGCGACGATCTCGAACAGGGTCTCGTCGATCTCCAGCTTCTCATTTGAGATGCTCAGTTCGATTTCTCGAAGGCGGCAGTAGGTGGCCATCCATCGGAGCAGCCCGTCCGACAGGGAGCGGAAAGCCTGCATCCTCTGGATCAGGATCATGTCCCGGTACCAGGCGCTTGCTGGCGATAGTGGTCCCTTAAGAGAGATGGTGGGGGCTTTTATGTTAAGTGGCGTTTTGAACCCACTTGGCGGGTTTGAGTCCGTCAGACACGCCGAAGGGGGCGCGGAAGACGCCGGCGGGGGGTCGCCCTGGCAATAAAAATCGGCCCCGCCATGAGGTAGATCAATTATTGCCGGACTGTCCGCAGCCCGCGCCGGCCGCGCGTCCTCCGACGAGGACGGCTGACATGTTGTTTTGCGCTCTTCTTTGGTAATCATTACTATTTTTGTCCGAGGGTACTTGGACAAAAAAATAGTTATGGAATGTTCTGGGCTTCAAACGTGGCGGCTCGCTGCGCACTCCTGACGTAGATAACCCCGGTTAGGATTCTGCGCCGGTCCGATCAGTGGCACTAATACCACTAACTTGTCTGGGTGCAATTCCACCGCCTTTTTAACAAAAGGGGTGGAATTCGCTGTTTAATGTGTGTTGGGTTTGCGTGGCTTCTTTGGTTTTAAGGAGGCCCGACTCCTCCGTTGGCGAGTCGGACTGTCCTCAGAAACACCCTAAGCGTTATATCGCTGGATACACGAATAATGTTGCTATAGATGATATCGCTATCCGTTCCAGAGACAATCTTAAATCATTTGCAACGTATTTGAAACCCACGGGGCTTACGACAGTTTGCAATATACTTTAATATACTGTCGTGGGGAACATAGTTATAATTTCGCTTTTCACCAAACTATACACACCGCGTACAGGCATATCAAGTTATAATAAAAAGATGTCATGCTTTAATTTTTATTATTACCACTTCCAAGTGGGAAGGAATAGATATGTATACTTTCAACGTTTTCGTGGCTTATTCAATTAATTTATTGTTGACATGTACGCAAAAATTGAAAACCTACGTAAGATTTAACCTACCAATTTTTACCAAAACCTTTAACTATCAATCCCAAGTGGGATAAAATCTCTCGGGGATTTCTTGAGGGTCACGCACCGCAGGACCGCCATTTTATTATCGTTTTTTATAAGAGTTTTTCATTTAAAATTAAAATCATTGATAGATCTACTTACCAAAGATAACATTTTTGAAAAGTATTGTGTTATGTGTACTCGTATAGTGTTGAGTGGCAAAAACGCGGCTTACCTCATGCACATATCCTGCTTTGGTTAAAAGATAAGGTTCAACCTAATGATGTAGACATTTAAATCTGTGCTGAAATTCCAGATCCACCCAGTCCATGTGGTGCATTTAACGGGAATATTTTTTGCGTGCAAGACTGTCGCTGCACTAAAACATATCTAAATGCCTTAGTAAATGTAATTGTAACGGGACATGATGAAAACCCATTATATCGTCGCCTTTCAGGAGACACTGGTAGTTTAACTGTTGAAAAGCGAGTGTCTGGACAATAGGTTATTTTGGATAAAATGAGGGTCGTTTTGTATTTGCCTGTGTTGTCTAGAGCATTTCAAGCTCACATGAATGTTGAAAAGTGTAGAGTTAATAAAATATATTTGTAAATATATTAACAAGGTGTTTGCTTGAATACGATCAGCATTAGGGTGACACTTTACCAGAAGGATTCTGATATTAGTAATAATTCACGACAGTTACGCTATTTACTTGTAACATTACTCACATTTTGTAATTTTTCGGATGCTGTACAATTATAGGAATAATATAAAGAAAAATTTGCAGATGGCTTTCTTCGGAATATACCTTACAATGATTAAGGCGCTACTAATGATAATTTCCGTGATCTTGCCATTATCCAGTGCTTATTAGCTCTTCAGGAAAACAGTAGTAGGCGGTAAATCACTCTGTGAATATAGTTTGCCTTCACCAACCTCAGTCGGAGAGGTTATCAATAGGGAATATTCCGCTGAGATTGGTTACAACTCAATGGAACTGCTGGCAACATTAGAAAACGGTGTCCCAATGATGACGTCAGAACAACCTTTAGTCTATAATCGTGTGTGCGAGCGTGTTCAGCAAAATATTGTTCCCAAATAATAATTTGGGAACAATCTTTTGCATAAATGCACCTGGAGGAACTGGGAAAACCTTTTTGAGGTATAGCTGCAAGATTTCTACTAGGAGGTAAAACTGCTCACACTGTTTCAAATTCCAATTGATTTAGATCGCGCGGAAAGTCCAACAAGTAGTATTTTAAGAAATAGCTACAAAACCAAGGTATTACGGGAGTGTAATTCAATAATATGGGATGAATGGTCCGATGGTCCATCGAAAAGGAGTAGAAGCGAAAGAGAGAACTTTAAGGGATATAAGACAAAATGATCGACCAATCGGCTAAATATCACGGTTTTATTTTGTGGTGATTTTTGATAAACTTGACCGATAATACCACGGAGAATCCGAGCTGATGAGGTTAGGGCAAGCTTGAAAGCATCTTACTTTTGGGGTGATATACAATTGGTGCATTTGACTATAAATATGCGAGTGCGACTTGGAGATACCCGGATGATCGTCAATTTTCTGATATATTTTTTAAGATTGATGATGGTACCATCGTCCACACCTACACCAAGGAAAATTTATTCTGATGCTTGAGTTATTTTGTATCGTTCACTCCAAACTACATTATATATCGTCAGTTTACGGTGACGTAATATATATATCTTAGCTACACGAAAGATCCATTTTGACTCCTCGCAATGACCAGGCATTTAGAATTAATAACAAAATACCGTCAAATATACAGTGCGAAGGCAAAGTTTATAGTTCAATAAATAGAATGGTCGATGAATAAGAAGCCACAATTTATTACACGATAGAATTTTTAAATTCTTTAAATATGCCTGGACTTCTCATGAAATTTGTTTAAAATTTGCATTCCAATTATTCTGTTCCGAAATTTAAAACCACAACTCTGCAATGGAACTCGGCTAAAACTAACGCGATTGCAACAAAATAAAATCAAGGCTCAAATTTAAACAGGGACAGGAGAAACCGAATTTTTTCCCAGAATTCCCACAACACTAAATAATTTTTCATTCCAATTTAAAAGAAAGCACTTCCCAGTATCTGTGTGTTATGCAATGACAATTAATAAAGCTCAAGGGCAGACTTTTCATGTTGCTGGAGTAGATCTCGGTGTCAGTTCTTTCTCGCTTGGTCACTTGAACATCGCTCTCCTGAGTTAGCAGTTCTAGAAATATTTATGTTCACATACCGGACGGGTCAACTTTCAACATAGTTCACCAGGAAGCTTTGCGCTGAAGTATTTTCGTTCTATAGGTCTTCCCTTAAACTTCAGTGAACGTGTTCTAAACAATATTACTAATACATTAACTTAATCATACACAAGGAGTAACACGCTGACGGAGTCGCGGGCACAGCAACAATAATATTGTGCGGTTCCGTATCGCAATAATTTTAAACAGTATTATAGATTGACATATTATATATATTTCTTCTACTAAAATACGAAAGTTAATCTGTCTGTTACATCAAGACCGTGAGGAAGGACATAGGCTACTTTTTTTTACGAAAAACGACGGAAACGCGGACGAAGTCACGGGCAACAGCTACATAGTATGGTACAAATTGTTTCTGGGATTTCCGAACATCTAGCTAAATCATATCGTAATCATATTATATTTACTATAATTATGTAATAAATAACAGATAGTGCTCACATTCCTGTTTTGACTGAGTTTGCTTATCAAAAAGATAAATGGGATGTAAAAATAAGTAATTTGTAAGTAGCTTTATACAAAAATAATTTAGTGTATTTTCATGTAGCTTGACAACAGTCAGTATCAAAGTTTATCTTAACTTATTTTTTTCATAACGAAACTGTTTATAAGTTACTAATTACTTAGCTTATGTACCGACAACGGATCAGCAAAAACAAACAATACAGTGAAACTGTATTAAATAGTACTAATAATACACACATTACAAAGTCACTCGTAGTTACAGGATTTATTGAATAAATGTTTACACATATTGCTTCAATCCAAAAAAGTATGTTCTTCCTTAAAATTTATTTATTTATCCATACTTAAGTACCGGTTGGAAGACGATCCCTAGTTAGTAATTTCTTGAGTTTAAAATTTGGTTTGCTTAAAACTAAGATACATGAATGTACCTACATAAAAAATGTCAATGTTTTGTTAACTAAGCTGAGCGGTTTCAAAGTTAATAAATAATATTAATATTGAATACCAGTTCAATAACTGTTATTTCAAGCCTTTTATTTAAAAGTTAATATAAGAGATTTATATGTTACAATGGGGCGACCCAAATAAAGGACACTCAACGAGAAATAAAAATTGAATTAAATCAAACTAATTATTAATAAATAAATAGAAATGTAGCTCGAAGAGATTATAGTAGATAGGAAGAGATTGTAGTAGTATTATATGAGAATAAAATTTGTTAGGTTTATAATTATATAGGTACTAAAACTAACGTCAGACTTGTATACAACATATATTAACCTGTTTAACTTTTATACGTTGCACAGTACAACCTTTAAATAAGTAAGATAACAATGATCTTTTTCACCTCTAAGTTAAACCACTAATTATATATATTTATTCTTGAGGCCCAATCGGCATTACACCATGCTATAGAAATTGATGCAGGTAAATTTCATTAATCACATATGTACATTACTACATAGGACTGTTATAGGACATGTTCCAAAAAATTAATATCTCATTTGCTACATATATTTTTTTAAAACACTTTTTGATAATTATGTGAATAAATTATTCTCATGGCAAATTCATGTATTTATTATCTTTATTTGATTTCTACTTTTCAAGAATAATGACGCAACTCAATATAAACAAAAGTATCCAAGAATATAAACTATTACTTTTCTTTATTTTTCTTTTTTGAACTTAGTTGCTTTAAAGTTACTAAAGATACTAATATAGGTGTTCTTTGGCAAAATGTTTTTAGACTTAAAGGTTCCGCGGAATCCAAATCGAAAATCTTAATTAAAAATCGCTATTCAGTTGAAACAGTTCTGTTAAAAATCGTTTGTTACGGTCAAACCTTACGTCCTCCAAGATTTATAAACGTTAAAAATGGGGCCTATTCATGTTGTAATTCTACTATTTACTTTATCAATTTAATAATGTCCGCGACAAGTGACTAATAATCTCTTTCCAGCTTCTTTAATCACAATGACCGCTTATCGTTCTTAGCGTCCTGGATCTTCAAATATGCGTTAAAAATATGCTTCATAGTTACGCGTTTCAGAACGGGCCGGTATCTTTGTTTATTTATTTGTGCCAATTATTTTCGTTCCGCTTAAACCACGCTTCGATTTTGGGTGTTAGATCTTTGTTTAGTATGACCTATAAAAAGTAATATTATTAATTTTCGACCATATTCAATATTTTATATAAAATGTCTACTTTTATAGATGTCTATATCCCTATCCTTATATTTCTGTAATTTAAGTTTACGTTAGTTACGGCATGAGTAATATTTACTATAAATATCTCATCGATTTTATTTCTCGTGTATGTAGGCACATCATACACTTTCTAACATATACAAAAGGGCAAGGGGTCTTGTACGAAGTCTCTCCCGTAATAGGACCTCCATATGTCACTTGATTCCCCATTAGAGCTTTCGAGAAGTGTCGCATATAGCTTTTATATAATGCTAAAACTAAAAATATTTTTATCGTTTTATATCAATTTAATAAATGAGGATTGGTAAGACAATATTTTTTATTTTCTCTGATCTCATTCTGGTAATTTTTGCATAAAAAAATCAGTAATATGATTAACAATTCGTCTCATTTCTGCAGTATATACAAAATAATTCTAACGTAGACACTACTAACCTAGTTTATTTTAGTTATTTCCAGTGTGATGTCTTATGGTTTATTACGGTATGGTTGACGGTGGAAATAAATGTTATATTTCTACAGAAGAGAGCTTTTCGTGATATTTATAAAATGAATGCAATGATAGTTCTTGTATGTACATTTTTATGTATACGTAATATACGTATGTCTATGAAAACCTTTAATGTTTAATAAAAATAAACATAAACTCGCAGTGCCCACTGTGCGGCTCCATAAAATAATAATTAATTCAAGGTCATTGTATAAGATTTTGTAATAAAATACCAACCAGCACCAGGCTTACCGATAAATAAACTTAAAAATTACGTTAAGTGTAAGCTTATATTATTTAAAGTATGTTTTAGTGTTAAAGATTATATTAAGGAAAAAGCTGCCTGAAATTAAATTGCTCGAACCGTAATCACCGGCACTATTCTAATTTTAACCAACCTAAAATTACTGCCGGCAGTAGTATTAGGTAGGCCTAGTTTTTAATGCAAGATGACTGTTATTATCCCGTAGGGGCATCTGGGTCGTCAATATTATGGGTATATGAGCAATATGAGAATCTAGTATTTTCTATTTTGGAAATATTATTGCAATTTTGAGGATTCGGAAGTGCTTGTTACGGACCTACTTAAATAAATTATATTTATTCTAACTATGTATCTATAACACTAGTTATTAAAATGCAAGCATATTAATAAACTAAGTTAAAAAATGAAAATAACAAGTAAATGTGAAGTCCAAAATGTCCAATGTATTCATCTGTAACTTTTTGTAAAGCTATCTATAACTGTTTTATAAAAAAATAAAATGTTAATATGTTGTATGTTCGACTCCATATTCACGTGAATGGGTTTAAACTGGTTTAAAGTAGTTGTGATAGTGGAATGAAATACTAAGGTTAACTTGAGAAAATACCACTAGAGAGACTTAATAACTCTATAAATTATTTCAAAGTCATAACCTTGTGATTCTGATTTTACTATAAGGGGACACGTCGCAAACTACTAATCTATACCTATTCCCAGGTTTTTGACCTAACCGCGCATAATTTCATCATCATAGGCATGAAGACAAATTTTGAAAAACTGTAAAATAATGTTTAAAAATATACATTAATTACGATAAACATAATATTTCTGCTGAAAATTTAGGTTTACTATTCAAAAATTTGTTTTTAATTCATAAATTTTAAATTCGTACCAAAACGCTTCAAAGTGTCATGGCGTCGCTCGTGACGTCACGTTAGAGTACAAGGTTCACTCAACAGTTGTAAACATTGAGGCGCTCTTGTTAATTTCGAATTTCGCAAATAAAAACATGAATTCGAAAGCTTATAGTTGGTGTGCCGTCCCACTGTGTCCTAATACTTCCATAAAAACTCCCGAGAAGCTATTTATTTTCGTTCCTTTTGGCAAGACAATTCGAAATAAGTGGCTTAAACATGCAAGACGTGATTTGAAAGGAATAACACCCTCTACTCAGCTTTATTTCTGTGAAGATCACTTTGACGTAAGTATTTACTT
Organism: Heortia vitessoides; assembly: GCA_020976665.1. NCBI lineage: Eukaryota > Metazoa > Arthropoda > Insecta > Lepidoptera > Crambidae > Heortia > Heortia vitessoides. The sequence continues at coordinate 9,313,725 of JACJUM010002971.1, forward strand.
TAAGTTTGCAGATTTCATGCTGATACTAAATGAATGTGACAAGCATTAGATGATGTAAACATTGATTTAGTTGTAACTTAACCTCTAAATAAAGTGTGTTTACTTTATTTAGAGGTTAAGAATCTCTTACTTTCTCAATGAGCTATTATAAAAGTACCTATGTTTATTTTAATTTCAGTTACCAAGTGATATGGAAAATTATATGGAATACCATGTGATGGGCTCAGTGTCGCAGATTGGCATGAAAAAAGGGTGTGTTCCCTTAAAATTTTATTGTCGACCGATAGGAGAAAACGAGCTTCTGACTCTATGGAAAGAGAATACTTTGTGAAAAAACAAAGAAAAGAACTTATTGGAGAATTTGAGCAGGAACAAATATCTAAGAATACAACCATTGCTATAGAACAGTCAGAACTTATCGACTCTTTACCTGGAACATCATCCAAGCAGGAAAATATTATTCAAGATGCACCTAAGACGACAGATAAAGCCATTCAAGTGTACATAACAAATAAATTCAGAAGTAAAGCTGTACAAACAATAGTTAATTCAGTTGACCAGCTGACATCACCATCCAAACCTTTTTGTCAGTCTGCTTTCACTTCACCATTTAAAATTAGAAAAACCAAAACTGACAGACCATCAACATCCTCCTTACGGAAATGTATCAAAAAATTAATTGAAATACAGGCAGATTCTGATAGTGATATTTCATACACACCATCTGTTGTACTTAGAGAATCACCATCTGTGACATCTTTGAAAATAAAATCTTCTTCAGACTGCAGCGAACTAGTTGAAGATGATAAGAAACAAGAGGCATTGAGAATTTTAGGATATACAGTCCAAAAAATTGTAAATAATCCATAGTCTTACATTGGGGTTCCTAAAAGTTGTTACTATTTAATAAATTTAATTGAAAAAAAGTTAAATATTACCATAAACCATATACTAATGTGTTTACAAAAAATTAAATTAAATAAAAGTTTCAAAGAGCTTTCAGATGATTTTTTTATGTCTCCGACTTATGCCAGCAAAATATTTCTGAAAAGTATACCGGAGATAGCTAGTGTAATGAGACCTTTTATTGTTGCATTAGATAAGGATGCTATAAGAAAAATTTATCTATGGCTTTAGGCATAAATATTATAATGTCAGCTGTATTATAGATTGCTTAGAAATTGAAGTGCAAAAGCCTTCGAAAGCATTGAACCAGTCTCTCTCCTGGTCAGAATATAAAAAAGCTAACACCATTTAGTATCTTGTCTCATGCACTCCAAATGGATTAGTGAACTATATTTCTGCAGGATATGGAGGAAGAGTTACTGACACATGTTTGGTTGAATCATGTGATTTTATTAAGTGTTTACAACCAGGTATGTGTGTCATGGCTGACAGGGGGTTCAAACATGTAGAACAGTATCTAAGAAAACAGGGAGTGCACTTAGTATGACCTCCAAGTGTTGCAACTGGTACAAAGCTATCAAAACATGATGCGAGAGAAACAAAACAAATCGCAAGCCTTAGAATACATGTCGAGAGAGTGATTCGACGTTTACGTGAATTCAGTATGCTAAAGCCACATGCATGTGTGAATCTTAATCTGGTAAAAGTACTAGATGATATTATTACCATTGCCTGCGGATTGATTAACTTGCAAGATTCTTTAATTAAAAATACATAAGTATGACCTAGTCTTTAAATATCTTTATTTTCTAAACATGCACATATTTACTTACTTATATTATGTTATGTATAATGTTTGTTAATCTCAGTTGTGTGAAATACAATGTCAAATATGTTCTAGCTTTTCTTATAATTATTATGGCTATAAAATGTAGGTACTTCTTACCAGGTATTACTTGTAATAGCTCAACGCAACAGATGTATAACATTACTAATTCAGACAAAATGGATATAAGCAAATGTAGGTAAATAATATAATTTATTTTGTATTGCAGTGAGTATAATAATGATGTGACCAAAGATGAGGTTGTTCCTAAAAAATAAAACATCTTTGAATCAAAAAATTTGCTTTTTATTTATTTACACTATTATACAACACCTTAAGAAAGTCTGATACATATTTTTCATCATACATAATGTTCATTATATCTACTTTCTTATTAATACCATAGCTACACAGAAGTAGCCTTTTTTAAGACCTGTCAGTAACATTTGAAGTTGCATTTGCACATAAAACTTCTTGGTTGGTTTCCCATTATAAACATAATTTTTCACTGTTTTCTCACTCATAGGACACTTAATTTCAATAACACTATCTTCATATATTCCATCAGGTGAGCCTGCTAACATAGGATACTTTTTAGATAGCATTAAACCACATAATGTAATTTTTTTTCCTAGTTTGGCAGTAACAGTTTTCCTCACATCGTCCTCCAATATTTTACCAAGTTTCATGGCTGGCGTGTCGGGAATTTTTCCACCCATTATTACTGCCATCAGAGTGCCATCACTGGTTTTACATCTACTGAACTTATAAGCTCTTGAAGCGGTCACTCTGCCATACCTTAATTCGTACCAAATCCTGCTTTTATGTTGCTCCTTTGTTTCTTGTTCGACATTGTTGATGTCATCGTCAGACAATATCACTTTTCCTAAAAATGTATCACAAGATCATTCATTATATTTTAGCACCAAGTTGTCCATCGAAAATCTTTATAGTCTGTGCAAAACATAATCATTTTGGTATTTCATAAGTTCACACTTGTTAAGCCTTCTTCTCTTGCCTTCCACTAAAAATTCTTCAAATACTTCAGTATTTGACGGTAAGCTGGGGCTACCCTTAGACAACTCCTTAGCAATTATGTATTTAAAGGTACTCCCAACCCAGGAAAGTTTGGATTTTTTCCAGTAACATGCTATGGATGTACAAGATGATTCCTCACTCCTGCGATGAACCCACATTAAGAATGCCATGGCATGTTTGCAACCTCCTTGAGAAGCCACACAATCATGACATTCTACTGACTTCACTGTTTCTTCCTGCTCGTCGACTACCAAAGACACTCCATACAACTTTCCATGTACTTTATGTTCTGGGCAGATTTTTGCTCTTATTGTGCACACGTTTCCTTCACATTTGAGCTGGACATAGGATACAGCATCATCACCATAAGACGCCCTGGAAGACCTGAAATAAACAAAGCAATTACTTAGTTACAGAAATAAATATGTAACATAAACATAACCTCAAAATGTAACATTGGAACTCATACTGAAAGAGGTACAACAGCTTTTTCATTATTTAAATAGGTAATGAACTGTTTAATAGAAGGTACTTACTGGGAAGCCTTAACATTTCTAAATTCTGCTGAACAAAAGTCATTGCTTGATCGCAGAAACTCTCCAAACATTAGTACGTCGATCCTCGGTAAATTTGCGCTGGAAGCCTTTATAAATTCTTGTTCCATGACTGAGTATATCAAATAGATTGACACAAAACAAATTTAAGTCGCAAACAAAACTAAAACGGCGTTTTAGTGGTAAAATTAAGCGAGAGTCGTAGTTATCTATTGAATTTCGAATAAACAATTTGACAACTACTCTAACGTGACGTCACGCGCTCTGATTGGCGTTCAATATTACATGGCGGATTGCCGTATTTAGTGATTTTATTTTCTCAATATAAAAATAATAAATAATGTTTTATAATAAACTACGTATGTATATTATCTATACAAATTATTTTAATAAAATTTACATGCTGTCATCATGCGTTTTGCCAAGCTGGGCAGGCGTGGTGCCTGTAATCGCAGAACGGATGCCCATCTTCACCGTATTCCATTTGAGCTAAGCTGATTCAGTTGATATCAGCCATCTATCAGTATCGGTACATCAGTCGCCTTTTACAAAATCTGAAGAGGGAAGGACTATTTTACATTGCCGGTATTTTAATTCGTAATGTCGTTGCATAACTAATTGGAAAAAACACAAATTTAAGAAGAACATCCATAAAGATTTATTGCTTATATTATGGTTTTTATGTATATTAAATTTTTATGAATTAATATTAAAAAAATCTTGCCTCGGAAAACAATAAACTTAAAATTTCACGATGAAACATATGCAAACGTTTTCCTTTCATTAAGGTAAAAGATTTAACGATTATCCGTAAGTGTGTTAAATTTCTAGCAATCTTTTCATATTCAATAAAGAGATCAGGCAAAGGAGTGTGTTTCACATTGACAAAGTTAACACATTGATTACAGTGTTGCGGTAGGTAGCCCAGCCCATAAAGAAAATAGATAATTTTTCGAAAATGCTCGATAAGCTTGAAAAGATCAAGGGTCAAGTTATTTGTAGAGTTGTTATAAATAGCTTCCAGTTGTTTACACAATGTACGCCGATATGAACACTTTGTCAAGCCAATGCACAATTTAAATTTTAATATACTTTGAGTTACAATTATTGTTTGTTACAGAGACTATGGCCAATTAAATGATGAATTGCGTCACTTACATAAGCTGAAAAACATAACAATAAATAATTGGTCGTCCGTGGTTCCTTCGCTGTTTATGATTTCTGTGACATAAGGAAAATCATCAAATATCTTATGAACTCCACTTCAAACATTAAGAAAAAGTTTATACTTCATTATTTCGACTTCACGCCTTAACCTTAAAAATGTTTAAATAGGTACATAATATGAATTTATCATTTTTTGAAAAATAGTAAGAGTAGGAAAACCGTAGGAAAAGCAAAGAAGAAAAATATTTTATAAAAATATATACTTAAAGCTAGACCTATAATTGACATTTCTGGTTAGATTAATCTTCTATCTTCTTTAATGCCAGATAATAAATTTCAACGTCTATATATATCACAATTTTTTTTTAACAAAGTTAAACAAAAAATGTTATACTTTGTCTTAAAATTTTGAAAATATCTATTCAAAACGTTAATAAACTCTTTAATGAACTTTTATGAATGAATAAATGGATTTAACAACGACAACCATTAAACTAAGCACGAAGGCATTAAAAACAATTATTTTAAGTATGTTACAATATCATGTTTGTTTCATTATCGTATATGTACAAACAAGGCAAATGACGACGCTACACCCATTGTGTACTGTTTTTGCTAAATTAATGTGTTTAATTAGCTAATGGCAACTTTACTAATGTATGCTATACAAATTGTTTTAATTCAAATATACATTCACTTTGTCAGCTCATTTTCCATTGATATATAAAATTATGAAATATACAAAGTTCGTATCTCCTTCAGTGGATATTCTGCTCAGTAACTTTCGTACGCTTACTATTAAATTTTACGGCAAAATTGTTTCGGTCATTGATTAAAATATGTTTGCGATTAACATTAGAGTACGGCGGTATTCGAGTACATCTATATACTCGTAGTATAATACAGCCCCATCCCGAAGCCTTTTCATTTCCACCACCCCTTCCATATCTGCTCAAGGTAAACAATGATATTCAATAACAATGCCTTGGAGTGGATCTATGTCCAGTTGTGGATATTCTTCGGCTGATATGATGATAATAATGTTAAAACTTTTAAAATGGCAGAAACAACTCTTTCACTAATATAAAATGTTTTTCTGGCTTTTTCTTCGATTGTCTAGAAACTTGTTTAATCGTCAAAGCCGTGACTGTGACCCACATTGTAAACATAATTATCAATACGTTATTATCTTAGCAATAAATCACGTATCCCAATTAGATTACGATTCCTCATCTAGGCTAAGGAATATTTTAATTGTGTTTTTAGTTCCTAAGCCGACTTGGTATATAGTTAATATAAAACTTTGCTTTTCAGTTCATCATTGAATGTCAGTCATGAAACACATGTAAAATATTTTTAAACAAACATGCTTTAGACGGTAAAAATGGGCTTGCAAGTTAGTATAAAAGATCCACATCTTAACGCGGGTAAAACCGCGGGGTACTGTTAATCTGACAAAAAGTCAAACGATAAGCCAATATGCTAAATTTGATGCTGAATGAAGCAAAATCTTTGTTATTGGTGTAATATTATTAAATACATATTTTGTGAAATTTGCCTTATTTTATTTTACTTGGTCAGTGCTCTTATACATGTTATAAATTATAGCCTAAATAGTATTCTAATGTACTTATAATTAAATATATTAAAATACATTTTCATTAAAATCCGATTCATAGTATTTGCAAGAAAAAGTAATTATTAAAAAAAATAGTTTTAATAATACATATTAGTGGTATTTAACATTTTTTTATACACTGTGAAATATGATGGCCAAAAAGGAACTATCATATCGTTGATGATCTAAGAAATCGAAAACGCAGTTATAGCTACCGAATATCTATCTGTCATCAATTTTAGTTCACCAGTTAAAGGTACCTATATGTAGACCACCCCAAGCAATTTTGCCCATAATTGCCGCCCCAGGCACGTACGTGCAGAGCATAGCTTCACCACGCCAATGCTGCCTCTCATTCTCGCATTATTGCTTGTATGCTATGCTGTTTTGGGTGAAAATACCACCATCTGCCAGTTCCAGTACTTCAGCCGCTTCTTACGATACACTTGTGCGATTACTTAATTTTTTTTATAATTAAAGTTAAATAATTAAAATTAACCTTTACATGTTTTGGTATACAACATTGAGATTTTACATTGCTTGTCTCATTAACAAAGAGTGACGCCAGAAATGAAAAACGAATATAACCACAAAACAAAACAATCAAAATAGAACAAACAGGTAGTCAGTAATCATATTCAAACTACCTGTCCGAATTTTCATAATCTTCTGTACTTTTTGACTCTAAAACACATAATTTGGCAATACCTACCTAGAAGTGAAGAAGTATAAAAGAAGTGCGTGATGTTTGCAGAGTAATTAAACTACAAACAATTTTCTAGTGATATTATATTAATGTAATTGTGTAATTTATTAATAAAAACATATAAAAGACGCAAGCAAATTATAATATTTTAATTTGGAAGTCACATGTCTGATCAAAGGCTTAGTTGTTGTGAAGTTTCTCGATTTAAATTTAAATGGTCAGACCATTTAAATATTGAAATCTCGAAAATCAACTATTGTTCTGGTTCTCTCTTTTTTATACTCCACCATCACCTTAAGCTTACAATTTTTTATTTTTATAAATTGAGTTTAAAACGTATGGTCACTATAATATCGCTATACTTGGCCCATTTAACGTGTGGTGTTCCAGATTCTAGGTATTTCTATTGAAAAATAAACGCACAGATTAACGCAAATAACGAATGATTGTAATGTTTAAATATATGAAATTATTAAAATATTGGTACAGGCACAAACGAGGCTGATAAACTGGTTTCATCCGGTCAAGATGTAGAGCAGTTCTATTGACATTATCTAGAAAACACCAGAACACCGATGCATTTGACGGAGTTATCGATGAAAGCTCAAATGGTCACGAACTAGGGTGGCTTTTGGGTACCAAGTGACTGCTTGTACTCTTATCTAAGCAATAAGTAGATTGTCGTGGGCGGTCAAAGCCTATATTGTCGAAATAATATATTGTTCATCGTTACCATTATTCGTCGTTACTAGAATACCTACACGGAGGTCTATCTAATCATATTCTTTGTATGTTATCTCATAAAATACGAAACGTGCGACAACATTGACATGTGTTTTCCTCGTGCGCCAATACAAGTAGTATAAAAAATATTGAACTCTGACTAGATTTTTTCTCAGATAAATTACATTATGAACACATAACAAAAAAAAATGGATGCAAATGGAACAGTTTGGGCGCATCATCGTATCAATACTCGTAGACTTGCATAACTGTATATGATAAGGTACACGTTTTTTCCCCGTGTCGAGCAAATTCAGGTAAGTGCTAACAATAACAAAACTTTGCTTTTGTACCCGTGCTGTACTGTAACTGCAGTCACGTTGTAAATACATATTATTGTATTGGATTTTATCCTGTTTTGGGGTTCATAAGATATTTTAAAAAACACGTTTTGGATAGATTTATAGGATAATAATTCATTCTACAGAAAACATAAGTCAATCACATTATGTATAGGATTATTTAAAATATGTAAGCAACACGCTTTATCATGTATTAGTTATTAACTTCCGTTATCTACTACGAACACGCTTGAATGCCTCATCAATATAACAAACATAATTTGTTATACACGCCATGACGACACGGCTCCTACACGTAGTAAGTAGTAACAAGTCGATCTATTTTTGCCCACATTAGTGAAGTTGGTCGGTAACTGGCGCCGGACCTGAGGTTATCTAGAGGCGCGTGCGCGACGCCAATCGCTGTCAACGTCGACCGCATAAATATCCCGCGCAGGGACACTACACGTTTATTAGTCTTTAATGTGTGCTACGATACGGACAGTCCATAATTTATAGATCAAAATGGTCCGAAGTGCTTTACGCGGGGATATTTGCGGATACTGCAGCGCGTGTATCCGGTTGCGGCTTTGCGCAGCACGGGGGCGGAGCCCCGAACCTGTAGAGTGCGCATACAAACATATTCTGGACTCGTACGGGCCTGGAGGTGCTACGACAGAGAAACAACCCGAATCTACAAAGTCTGTTTGCGCTTCGTGCCGCTGGACGTCAGACGCACAATTTCCAGAGACTCCCACCTCATCCAGTGATCTCAGCTTAGAGTGGAGCTCCCGTTCGTCGTGTAGATCACGCACGAGGCGACGCAAGAGATAGGCGATCTGAAGACAAAGTCAGTGCCTGATCAGTAACGATACCATCCAGGAGTTCTCGACGAGTGTCGGTAGACGGCACCAAGTTTGCAAGCCACGGGTGTAGCGTCACCTTAATGTCACTCCAATTACAATCTTGAAAAATCCTGTAATTAAACGTCATGTAATATGTAATAAATTTTATAATAAATTATATTACAGAATAACTTGTTTTAATTAATCATCCTTTAACGAGGATAGGTAGAAGAAAGTTTATAATTCCGACCCAGCCGTAGTTTTGGATATATAGTAATTCTTTAAATAAATAAAGCCGATATCAGACAATGCATAAAAGTTAATTAACGATTTTAATAACTAATTCCCAGTTCAAAATATAACACAGTCAATAA